>JAYGXS010000004.1:48622347-48688385 GCA_036362985.1 Ligula intestinalis | reverse complement strand
GGGGGGGGGTAACTAGGTCCCCGCGTGTGCACGGGGTGAGGCTAGGCGATCGTGTCCACAAGCTTCCGTGAGTCATCCGGGGTGGTGGCATATCTGGCTCGTGCCAGGACCACTCTGGCAACGAAGCAGCAGCATGCTTCCGTAGCGCACACTTACCCAGGGACCCGCACACTCACTGTACGAGATGGGCTGGATCAGCTCGTGTTACTCGTGGACAAAAGAACAAAGCACCCGTTTCTGAACGCAGGGGGGGGGGGGGGAGTAGGGGGAGGCGAAATCTGTCAGCCGGTGGCAGGGGACTCGGCCACCACCGCTTACTGCGCTCCAACGGTAGCGAAAGGCATGCACACACTCATGTACTACTTGAGCGAACGTGCTACATCTGGCTGGTCTGCAGCGCCCCACTGTGGTCCGCTGTTGGCTAGTAGCGTAATGTTTCACTTTAATTTCTCCTGTTCCTGCCCTTCTTCCGTAACTAACTGGCCAGAGCAGTCGTTACCGGGCAGCTTATTCGATTTTAAGGAATCGATAGAGCATTCTGTTGCACTTTAAAGTACAACAATAGTTTAAGTAGGGCACCTCATATACCCCTAATCCTGGCATTTTTTCCTATGGAAACGGTGATAACAGGGGTTTGATGGGTGGGGAATTAGGGTAGGCAATGAAATACACTTTAATAACTGATGTATGCATTTGTGTCAGATTGTATTGAGAAATGATATAGATTTATATCTGTAGATTTTCCTACTCTGTGTTATCATTTAACGCATTGCGGAAAAACCCGATTATCAAAATGCAGATTTCTTGAACTTCCTGAAAAATTAGAAATGGTGGTTAGGAGGTCGTCTACTTCAACTTACCTGATGTTCAACTTACCGTTCTGGTGCAAGGGTAAAATGATAATTATAAAGTTAACGGAGTTTTAAGATTGGTCCAAATTGGCTAGTGAGATTGACTCTTTTTATAACAGCACAATAATAAACGGATGGGGCGGATGGATGTGTTTTGCGTCCGTTATATTGCAGCTGCCGTCATTGCGATGATAGACTGACCTAAGCAAATTTTTGCATGTCTGTTCGTGCAATGGATACTCCAAAATGAGGACTTTGTCCGCATTTGGCAGAAGTATAACCAATAGATTCAGGCTATGACTGGTCAACGTAGGCTCGAATGTAAATTTTGTTCAAGAGGCTAACAACCTTTGCACAGTGGGTTCGTTAGTGATTCGCCATTTTATAAGAGGAGAACTAGAGGGTGGTCCTAAGGACAAAATCGACCCCTCCGTCGCAGCATAATCTCCTTCAAAAGAACAGGTATACTCCTTCGAATCCACTGGGTTACCGTTTCTTCAAATTTTACTGCCCTTCGTCGTGGGAATAGGGAAGGATGATTTGGATGGCCGCCCAAACAGGTTATGGCAATAAGAAGGCTCACTCAAATAAAAGAAGTGGCCTTGCGATAACTGTTAAGAAGGGTAAATATTCCTGAGTCTTATCCTTAACACTAATTGTAATCTAAAAGTAAACTGTAACACCGAAGCCCACCCTACACCTAAACCTAACCCAAACCTTAAGCCCTACCATAATCCTGACCCAAACCCCAACTCTGACCTTATAACTAACACTAAACTTAACTGTAACCTTCACCGTAATCTGAAACATAATTTCCCTGGAAGTGGGCGCAAAGCCATATGTATTGTGGGTGGTCCCCGTTCCTGTGTCTTGTCTAGGCGACTATAAAAGGTCGTCCTTACCAAGGAAAAGACTAGCCTATCTACTATGACTATGCAATTATGCTTTCCAATATCGATGGACCTGTCGTCTCTACATCAGTCCATTTACTGGAACGATCAGATCAAAAGATCAGGCGAGGGGATAGGACACAGTGGCTAAACTGACGGCCGTCTACCGACAGACTCTGTGTTTACCTTCTCGAAGGCACTGTAATATAATTAGGACAATGAAGGTATCCCAGTGTCCATATCTTTGTCTATGGCGGTTCGAGAAACCCACAGATACAATGCCACGGCGAAGTTAGGTAGCAGCGAGTATTCATAAGGGGGCATCAATCCTGAAGTTTATACCGTCAACGGCTCGTTCTCATACCATCGACAATGCTGGGTTCATATAGGCTGTAAATGGTGCCTACAATGGCGGTAAGTAGCTGCGTTTACTGCTTCAATATGGTCAAGCGGCCTGCGGTTTATACGACTGAGATTTGCTGATTCGACTTCGTTGAACAAAGATGCGGGACTTGGTCGTTTTGTCTAAAGCTGGTTTTATAACTTGATGTCGTTCTTCCTCATGCGTTGGACAGAGGCTTTAAACCACGCAAGTCATCGGGCCTAATCTCGCTTCCATATGGTTAGATTATTACTTTCTCGTGCGAATTATGAGAGGTAGATAGGGAATGAGACAGAGATAATAAGGTGGACCTTGTGCCGATATAGCACTAACTTTCCCAACCCGTTTCCAAATTATCAAGACATTCTGACAGTTGTGGCCTAAACTGGGGCCGCCATACTGAGGGTCGGGCTGAAAGGGCCTTCCTTATCGGACCTTTGGAGCAACTCGCTTTACATAGACCTGCATACTTGCGGAAATTTGATTCATGTGCGTGTTGGGCCCAGTAGGCGTGTGACACCCGCATGCGGGGTTTCTTCACGTCAGCCATTGCGTCCATACTACTTCCAGTCCTCCAGGCATTGCGTTGTCGTGGAAACAAGACGTATTTGTGGAGGGGAATGGGTGTAGGGGGTAATAGTTACGGGGCACTACGCTGGTAGAATTCAGCCGATAAATTTGTTCTGTGCAGGTGGCGAACACATGTTTCGGCCCTTACCTGATCCCGTACCGTCACCTCTGGCTCTTCGACGCTAGTGAAACAGATCGGTGTACAGATACCCACTTGTACTATACACTCCCGATCACAAACCGACAAGAGGGCAGACTTGTGGCTCAATGGTTAGAGCGTTCGCCTCTGGCCGGAGAGACGCGAGTTCGAAACTCAAGTGTGGCGGCAATTTCCGCTGCTACACTGGAGCTGGAGCATCACCGCCCAATGACGGCAAAAAAAGCCAGAAAACGCGTTCACGGATGTTCCCCGTCTTTGTCGGTAATATATAAATTAACTAATTGTCTGACTCCTTCCCCTTCCCCTCTCTCCCCACCCCCATTTCTCTGTCCCAAATTAAGACTAAAATCTGATCCCCTTAACCCCCCCTTGATCCTTTTACACCTCTCTCCCCTTGTTACTACTGATTGTTTTGCCTAAAACTTTCGTTAACTCTACCCTCCCTTATATTACTGTATTGCCTGATGATGAATTAATGGAAAACGTTCGTTCGCTTAACTTGACTTCCTTAAATTAATATTACACTGCTACTTTCATGTTTAAAGTAAGCATGATAGCAATTTCTCAGAGGTCAGATAGTGCGACGGATAATGCGGGAGCGTACTAAATAGATACCATGCCACTAAAATTAAGGAGCGGATGATCAAGTTTGCTAAGAGATGTTCAATTACGTGCCAAAAACAGTTTGTGGCTGCCCTAAAGTTATGCTGAGTCATTATATGAGGCAAAAGTTGACACTAGCTTGCTCTATCCTCCAGCTGGTACAAAGTAATCATTCCACTTTTTTTCATAGCAACATCTACCAAAACCAGATATGGAATTACAAATACCGCCAAAAAGAATATACCGTTCTTGGAGTATGTGCATTCAATTTCTACACTGACAAGTGGTATGAATAATAATTCCGCACCATTTTCTAGGCTTTTGAAAGCAATGGAATGTTTAGGACCATTGACGTCTATCTTTCCCGAAGCGCTCCACCAAACTTTATATGCAGGTACACAAACTTATATATATATTTTTTAAAGTTTACGTGTACTTTGAGGTTGTTCACGCTTCAAATCTATGCTAAATATCAAACAAAAATTACGCATTTATGCATACTAGAAAACGATCAATAGTTTTCATGTCTAACGGCTAACAGTCCTACCACCCCATGTTTTCGATTTATCCTCCCAACAACAATGAGGGTTCCTAGAAGGGGGTACGATGTGGACTTATCAAAGGTCCAGAATCCGATATCAGGAGGACTATCACCAATGTTGTACGTCCGACTGTGAGCCGATTTAATGGCTGCTCCTATTCTCCTATTTATACTTTCTGCGTCCATTTTATATTAATTAGCCTCTTCTCAACACAAGTTACCATCCCCTCATCTGTCCATAATAGAACCGATGAGGGCTACGATCTATTTTCCAGGTTTTGTTTTGTTTTTTGGGAGGTCTTCTCAAGGAAGTACTATGTTCTTTTTACCTGAAAAGGGTTCCCTCTTAGACCACCTCGGATGATGAACTAATTAAAATAACCCTTCCTTTCTCCATCTCCTCCCCCATCCCCTCTCCAAATATGGGTTTTTGGGGGCACCTATAGGCGGTGCCGGCGTCGCCTTCGGGGTCCGTGTAAGTCAGACCCTTCGTGACATAGACGACACACGCTCATTTTCAAAGCCTGTGGGGGTACCGGAGTGCAGTTGCCGGTGCGTCTCAGCCCTGGCGAAATTCTCATCACTCCGCGCATCAGTGGATAAAATAGATGACACACAAAATTGAGGGCTTGAAGTCTGAGCAGTCAGACAAATGAGGGGGAGGGTGGGTAGGCGATAGCCTGTGGTCAATCAAAAAACTCGGTGCTTCATTAATTACGCTCGGGCAACCCCTATGGACTTCTCCGCAGCACATGTCCTGGGACTAACCAGCTCACAAAAAAGCCATCCTCCCGGCGTTTGTTTGATTTCAACTTCGGTGCGAAGCCACTGACAAGAAGCTGGAGACAGCACGGTTATGAGCATTCTACTAAGACTGCTACCATCACTGTCGTTATTGCTACTAGAAATAAGAGAGAGCGAGAGAGAGGGGTGTGCAAGGGAGACAGATACACTTTATTTTGAAAATATAATTCCGAAGTTTTCAGCAAAAAAATTCTCCATTGTAAAAGAATCAAATTACGCGCACAGAATCACAGCAACGGGATATCAAGATTAATCCATAATCGTAAATGACTGCAATTTTCGATATCATGGATAAATGTCCTAGGAAAAGTCGTCAGATATAGGCCAAATTGGACTGCTTTCAAAACAGCGCTAGCATTGTGATCCGGTGCCCGCATGACCCCATTGTAGTTCGAATAAACAAAAAGGGATAAAAATCGGTTTCTAATAGGCGAATTCAACCAACCGACGTGTATATAAGGAAATTTACTTGCGAAAAGAGGGACGAAAATTGCGGCTCGAATTGAAAAGTCCGCATGAATACTTAATTTGGTAAAGCTGTGAAAAATCGGTGGTCTGGGTGGGATTCAAACTCACGAGATCTAGAGGAAGGCTTGGGTAAACACTCTAAGCAGCTGGGCTACGAGGCTCCGACGGGAAAAACGTGCAATTTCTGCTCAAATTACCCGACATCTGTTTAACTGGGTGTAACCTCTAGTAACTTCAAATCCGAATCACCTTCTCGATTTTCGTGTGAAAGGGGGATCCACTGTGTAAGAATTAGGCGTGTGGCATGCACAGACGGGCTGCTTAGCTTTGTCAGCCACTACACACGATCCTGCCTCCCGTCTTCTCGATCCTGGACACTGTGTTTAGGCAAATGTCGGATGAGAGAGTTTGGTGAATGCAATGCAAGCCTACTATCACCAAAAACTACCTCAGGTTGAATTCACTGCCTTGATGTGGGGCATACTGTGAACAGCGCCGATAACAACGTTGGAACGGTCACATTGACCTGCGATCTACTTGAAATTAGCTGAATAGGATTGTTGTCATGGTCATAGGATCTCACTTTTACTACCATTTAACCACTCCACCGGAGCTGACTCTTCTGCCACAAATAACGAGTCTCTGGAATTGATTATCACTGGGCCGCTCTCACCTAGTTTGTCACCTCTGTCTTAAGGGAACCTGATCGCTGTAGCCTGTGCACAGATACCTTATGATGAGTGTTAGACCAGCAAACCCCCATCTGAGGTGCTAGTGCGCCGTGGTGCGCAACTAATGACGCCTGAGGACAATTATTTAGTGGTAAGAAGGGAATTTCCGTAGCTTGAGACCTATCTGTCAGACTATTGATGATTCCAAGACATTTCTCATTAAATACTCAACTGAAAGCGTAAAGTAATGCGGCTTTTTTGTATCACAAACAGTTTGCTCAAAACACTGTTCATCTAAGTGCGTATGATTGGAGTACTAATAAACAGCTTCCTTTTTTGTCAAACTACCAAATTTGTGAGTAGACGTCCCGAAATATGCACCGAATGCGTATGCCTCTGTCGAAGTGGGCACTTGAGCGACTGATAGTAGCATACACATGTTCGGACACTGCGTATTAATTGTGTTACGAAGGCATAAATTCCCGCAGATATGAGTGTCAGCATTTTGATATTCTAACAACCAGGGTGGGCCTCGATGAGATGATCCTCTAATTTTGCGTACAATATAACTGTCTTCATGTGCACTACCTCGATTACTTCGCAGTCAAAAGCAAGTATGCCTGTTTGGCTTAGATCCGTCTTACTACTTATATGAACAGCTCATTCGCTGACGGTAGTTAATCCTCTTCTCAGTGGACATGCTCGAGGTAACAACCCTTCAGCGCTTCTAGGGGATGCGGGGAGAGCCCGTCTCGGATATTCCGTCTGACAGGATGGTGATAACAAACAGGCGTGCCGCATATCTCAACAACAAAGGGATCAATCACACACCAAAAGATCCAACGCCCCCCCCCCCCCGCCTTCTGAGCCAGAGGCGAGACGATGAACGCTTGTTGTTTGTATCTGGGCGAAGTTGGGAGCGGTAACCCACACCCTACCCCCCACCCTTGGGACCTAACGAAAAGCGTTGGACTGGAGAAGGCAGTGGAGTAGGAGCGGGTACGCGGTGGGGAGCGGGGCGTTGGGGGGCGGGGGAACCCCAAGTTCATTGGTGCTGGGATGGTGATTCACAGTGCGCTCAGTAGGGTCCATCTCACGCTTCGAGCGTTGCTCCCATCATACACGAGGTTATCGTTCGAATCTGTATTTCGTATGGCTGACGCACTGGGCACGTGCACTCTTTTGGACGTTTTCCGTTTGCAGAAAACATGTTCCTCATAATATCCTCGAACTGTAAGAACCATGGCTTTTAGGAATTAAACTGAAGTAATTTCCATAATAGTTGAATTTTCCTCAAGCAAGTATTATCTCTGACTTAAGGATGTGCTTCCGGATTCACTCTCTATTGTCGAAATCTAATATCCACATCAAACAGCAATTTACTTTAATTCGGCATCAGGCGCGCGAAACTAGCATGCGACGTTTTACTGAAGTCCTCTTAAAACGGAAGTGACTGTGGTGGTATTGTATGAGCCAGCCTCTTTTGTCAATTGTCACTATACCGATACTCAGTGAAGCTTGAGAGGCTACTGTACTCAAAACTGTTGGCGACCTGATATTCGTGCACAGAATTGTCATTTCTTTATAGATTCCTCGGAGAATTAAAAATACAGTTAAATTTAATTCGTATTACGAAGAAATACGTCAGCAAATGGTAAGGCATAAAGTAAGAGTTAACTCTTCATCGAAACGGTGAACAAATCCTGGTAAATAGGGTGCAATCATTCTACTATTAATAATCAAATTAAGAAAAACATTTCATATTGTACAAGTGCTGAGAACTTCCATCGCCCTAGGCCTGATAAATAATCCTAATCAGATGCCCTAGCAGCTTTCCCTTCCCAATATTTGCACTGTACAAATTCCCACAAGCAAGGTAGAAAAATGAAGGTTTTAAACACTTAAATGGGTTGTTCACTTCCATCTGAGTCCTCTGCACGAGTGAGTGATTTCCGTTTGAAACCGAAACGCATGCAACGGATCTTACCTAAGAAATTACACTTTTTTGCTTACATTTTGCAGATTGCCGTTAAGTGCACTTCGTACTATCGACCGCGTCATTTACACCGGACATAAATGAAAGCGTACCAATTCGATCGAACTAGATTCTTCTGTCTTCGGAATACTGTGCAGTGCATTCCAAATTCATCGAAAGGCCTTAAAGTCGTTAACTTTTTCTTCACACATTTAACATACTTTTGAATCATTCACTGAACTTAAATGTGATTTTCTCAGACTATGAAAAGCCACTGAACTGTCCTTTAGAATGCAACTTTGACTTTATTTCCACGAACAACTATTCTAGCTGCCTATTAAGGTGCAATGTCAAATGATTATTGGTGGCTATCAGAAACAAGATGAGGTCGGAAGACTCATTTTAAGTCTTTGTACTTTCCTCTACCCTTCAAGCAAATCTTACTCCGCATACTTACCGGAGGATATCCAAAATTTCATGATCATATTGATCAGAGCTCATTATGCTGATGATGTTCATGCTCCTTCGGTCCCAAAACTGGTCCTCGACGGCTGCGTACCTTCACAATAAGACAGCTAAATATACGGATGTACGCGTCAGCCCGGCGAAAACAAATTTGAAAGAAATATTAAGGGCAAAAGCGTACGACGATAAGGTATCAATCATCCAACGTCCTAACTGTGACTGGGTCAATTAATTTTTACCACAATAGCACAAAGTAAACACACGCCGCTCTCGGGTCCTGTGGCTTAACGTCTGCTTGGGACTGCTCGTTACACCTGCAAACTGATTGGCGAACTAGGATCAAAGTTGCAGGTGATGAGGGCGCAGGGGGCAGGGTAGAGGGCAGGCACTAAACACGGGGGGCTTGGATCCGCATCACACGAGACCCTACTGTCAGCGGGTTTATCTTGCGGCTTGCTGATTATGCAAAGTCTGCTGTTCATCACAAATGGCCCTCGTCAGTGCAGACGCGCGGGCGCAGATACACCGACGTCCCGGTGGAGTTTATCGAGGGGGGGGGGAAGGGGTGGGGGGGGGGGCCTCGGGTAGCGTGGGCACATGCCAACGTGGGACAGATTCACGTCCCCCCCTTTCCCACCAGGATGGGTTCCGAAGTGCAGTCCAGTTTATTAATTAAGCGCAGGTGTGCGCTTTTAAAATCCCCGTGGTCCTCGCTGGACGGCTGAGTGTGGCTCAATGGTTAGAGCGTTTAATGTCTCGGGTTCAAGCCTCAGGAATTGCAAGACTTGGGGTTGGGTACTTTTGCTTGATGACGGCCAATAAGTTTGAAATCACCAGACTGTGCTCCCCTGTCCTTGTTAGCAATCTCATTCGGCGCATAATTCTAGTGGAGGCTCTATATTGGATCACGAAAGCACCAGGGGACGAGGGGTTCCCGTAACCGATATGTGAGCGCTCATCCATCCTTATTAAACCTTTATTACGTCAAGCAACCTCTCTCTCTGCCTATGTAGTGTTCTTTCGGTGTAAAAAATTCACGAGTGAGGCAGTCAGCGCACCGGGAGCACAAAGTGACCAATTTCTTATATGAGGACTCCCAATTTAAGAAGCCTGCTACTCGGGCGTTCTTTCAGTCCACTTGCCATCAAGTATTTCAATCGATGCCGATTAGTAAGGCGGGTCAAACCCCAAAACTCAGTTCATTTACCTTTATTTCTGCATCCTAAGTGTTACTACACTCAGATCATGAATGGCTGGAACAATTCGGAGGTCGATGTTGGCTTTTGCCAAACTCCAATTTTCGAGCAGGCAATTCTATAAAAACAGTTTTTGTTTTGAGCAGAAACTGAACAATGCATCCTAACAACTAGGACAGAGGTAGTTTAAATGGTGCAACTCACATACCTCTAGTCCCAGCATTTTTTCCTACGGAAACGGTGGTTATAGGGGTTTTGGGGGTGGGGAAATAGGATAGGCAGTGAAGTAACTTTGTAGAAGTAAGTGGGAAGTGGGAAAATGTAGTTGAATATGTTTTCTGCGACCGCTGGGAGTAAGTTGTTCCGTACATAAATTGAAGGGGTACGCGGCGCTTCACGCCGCGGACTATACTACTCTAACTCCAGAACGGTAAGTTGGACTTCAGGTAAGTTGCAGAAGACAACTTCCTAATCACCATTTGTATTTTTTCCAGGAATTTCGAGAAACCTGCATCTTGATAATCGGGTTTTTCTGCCATACGTTAAACGGTAATACAGATTAGGATAATCTACAGATATAAATCTTCAGCATTTCTACATACGATAAGACGCAAATACATATAGCAGTTATTAAAGTATAGTCCACTGCCTATCCTAATTATCCACCCATAAAAGGCCTATGGCTACCGTTTGCGTGGGGCAAAATGCTGGGACTAGGGGTATATGAGGTGAACTACTGAAACTTCTCTTGCCAGCGCCTGTTACCAAGTGCTTCGGCTCAAGGCTTTTTTGCTTTACCTTAATGGAAACAACCGAGACATGTCTGGTTGAAGAAAGCCCGAGACTGCCACTGCCTTTGACCGGTTACCTAGCTGTGCACTCTGGGCTCCCTCCCTCTCTCCCTCTCTCCCTCTCTCCCTCCCTCCCTCCCTCCCTCCCCCCCCCTCCCTCCCTCCCTTCCTCCACCCCCCTCCCTCCCTCCCTCAGTGTACGTAAGTGCGTTTGCACCTGTAGTCAGTGGATCACATGCAAATGCATGTTCTGTCTTGCGTTATCAGTGAGGCTAATGGTGAAAGGTGGAGTCCGCCTACGCTAGCATCGGCTTAGCGTACGCCACTGTGATAATGACGGGAATTGCGCTCAAGTCCTCACAAAAGCATGCATCACTCTTCTGCGATCAGGTGGAGCTTTGGACAGAGAGCGAATGGCGTAGTCAGACGCATCAAGAATGTTAGTTGCAGAATTTAGGTGTGTTATCACTTACTGAGAACAGTCAATTATAATTGTATGTTGACGTTTAGTTTTATGTGCGACACTGGAGCACCTTCAGCCGAGAAAATCAGACTCAGATCAGGCAAAATAACCACGCTTATGTCTATAAGTTCAGGATACTGCAAATTTTGGAGGCAAATATTATTAACATAAGCATATAATGTCCAGAAATTCATAGATCTATTAGCAGACATATCAACAGAATCAGCATTTAGGTGTGGACGGATTGGTAATGAATCACGCTAATATAAGTTAGTTTGAGATGGTCATGGGTGGCACTTCGGGCCCGGTCCACTAAGCAATATTATCTTTTTCTTTGAGTGGGGGGGGGGGACGGCCACGTGACAGCCTCGGTTGAATTCATACTTCAGATATCGAAGCTTACTACAGCAAAGGCTGAAATAAATGCAGAATAATTGGTTAGTCTGCCGGACGGAGGAGATTCAATGAGATAAGAAGTTCAGAGGGAGAAGTTTATTGGCCTGACTTCTCGCACGAATTTAACCTGCGGGACCATCACAGATGAAAGAAAATAAAAAGGTGGTCGTGGCCATCAAGTCAAGGCTGGGCCTGCGCCACGGCGGAGCCGGGTGGGAGCAACCCTCTCGATGGACCAATCACATACCCTGGAAATTTGGAATGCACATTTCGAGGGTGACCTCAGTCACCCGTCGGCAATATGTAAATAAGATACCAAGCGGACACCAAGGATGACCTCGATTGTCCACTATCCCTCCAAGAGACAACCAGACGTGGCGGTTTCCTCGGCTCTTGGCACAGCAAAGGCGTATCATGGTCGCATCTCCGGTCTGTGGGACGTTCTCGTGACTCCGAGGTCTCCTCCTCGTATAGTCCTTCGGATGTAGATATTACTCGTCATGGACGCCATGGCTACCGTCAACATTCACAGAAGCATCATGCCCCTCATTCACATACTTCCCCACGAGCGACAGTTTATCTCCTAAAAAACAAAATGAGATTCCATTTTGAATTATGAGACAGCCTTAGGAGTTTTTTCACTGTCTGCTCTTCTTCCTCAGTTACACTGCTGGCTCGTGTAAACTGAGTGTGAGTTTGTTACTTGAAACAAACGAGTAGTCGTTTGAAATTGTGTCAATGACTTTTTTAGAATGTTCGGCTTTGCCGATGCATTTCTTAAATCCTATGTACCAAGAGGGAGTTCAAAGGCGTTTGCCTATATTTCCTTTAATAAATTTGACTTGACTTGACAGAGCAGTTCAGCACCTGTACATCGGAAAAATACCGAGATAGGACGGTGCATCCGGGGAATTTCACAAATACCATGACTCACAACTTATGGGCAAACTGGCATCAGTGTTCTGGCGGCTGTGAGTACGAGAAAACATTTCCCAAATCCCCACGAATGCCACCGCCAGATACATGCCGCAGTTAAATGGCAAGCATGCGCCTACTCCCTTAAAGACTTATGTAGAAAGAGGATAAGGTAAAATAGGCCTCGTTTACATCCAAATTAAAC
Source organism: Ligula intestinalis (assembly GCA_036362985.1). Taxonomy (NCBI): domain Eukaryota; kingdom Metazoa; phylum Platyhelminthes; class Cestoda; order Diphyllobothriidea; family Diphyllobothriidae; genus Ligula; species Ligula intestinalis. The sequence goes on along the minus strand of JAYGXS010000004.1, from coordinate 48,676,039 downwards.
CGGCTATGATGATGTGCGCTGACAGGGGATGCCGAAGAATATGCATACGAAACGTCCGCAAGTTTAAAGACCCACCAAGGAATAATGTTTGCAGAGAGGTCATTTGTCTTTATATGCGAAGCCTGAAAACTGGGAACGCTCCTATCTATCTTCTTTCCTTCAGTCGGGAGAGAAATTAACAAACGGAACGTCGTTTCCGCTTTCCGAGGAACTAGGCACTTTAAATTTACAATGTAATTTACTACAAATTAAATAGCCAGCATTAAAAATTCAAACCACAGATGGTAGACATCCGGTTAACGTCTGGCAGCATATGTACATTACGGCCTAGAATTCGTGTAACATACCAACATATGCGAAATATTGATACTCTTTCGCTAATCGGTATTGAGTAGGGTTGTGATAGTGATTATCATGTAGTCCATTCTGAAATCATTTAAGCTTTTTAACGAGCTTCGTTCTGACCGCTGACAAAACGTATGTACTATAAAACGTGGCTGCTTAATAAGTATTCATTTTTATCATTGCTTTTGACTGCCTTGATAAATTAAAATATATATTAATAGAAAAAATAAACTAAAAAATATGAAGCATACTCGTTTGGTAAAAAATACCGCCTTCAAAGAAAGGGTGTTTTCTGTTTCAAAAAAAGTTTCTAATAATGAGTTTTTTGACGCTTATGAGATGATCATTAATTATACATCACATTCGTCAATGTATTAATGCTGCCTAAAATATATACAACATGTTCCACATCAGTTGCAATATTTGATGAGATCTATGTGACTTCTTCGTCAAACTGTAGGCGAAAACATACCTTTCCTTAAGCAGGATGTACATAGCCTGCAATTTGTAAACCTTAAATTCAAGCGTAACAGATTAAAAAATTATTCGGCAATTTAGAAAATCTTTTAAAACCAAAAGATACCATTTCCTTAGGTATAACATTTAAAGAAGGCCTTACTTTTACCGAACGAGTATAATGCATATTTTTTCGTTCATGTTTTCCATAAAATATACTTGAATTTATAAAGGCAATCAAAAGCAATAATAAAAGTGCATGCTACTTAAGTAGCCACTTTTTACAGTACACTTTTTATGTTAACGGTCAGAAGAAATCTCGTTAAACAGCCAGCACCCTATCATGACTGAAATGACTTCAGAGTGGACTACATGATGATCAGTATTATAACCCTACTCAATACCTATTAGCGAAAGAGTATCAATATTTCGCATATGTTGGCATGTTACACGAATTCTAGGCCAAACTGTACCTGAATTCAAGTGGGAAGTTGGAATGTCCTAAAAAGTCCCGAGAAACTTGAAAAACTTCGCGTGAAATTATGTATTAAGGAGCATAGCTCATTGTTTTTTGAATGCATCATGCTACCTGGATCCACACGTTCATTTGATAACGCCAAGTGAAATGAAATAAACTATTCTGCATTATTGATCCAAATTTCCTTTCCGAACTTTTCTCTGTCTGACCGACGAATTTTGTTACCCGGCTAAGTGACTATTCAGGCAACCTTAATTCAACCTATTTTGTGCCCAAGCTGCATTTGCGAGACTGAAAAAGTACCACAAGGAACCGTCTGGTAAGCTGGACTAAAATGATATCTGAAAAACATTGTATCATAGCCTGCAGAACCATTATGGACAAAATTCCAAGCTAGGACCGTTGGGTTGGTTGTGCGTCAACTATATCGTGGTATGGGGAAGTCTCGCGGCAACTCCCAGAGCTAGGACTAGAGAGGATGTCTCGAAATTTCTCGGAGAGGAGCCACAGGCGCAATATGTCCTCATAACTATGAATATTAGAAACGGTTGATGATCCCATTTCAGCATCGAGCCCTGTTTTACCCGATACCCCGCTCCGCACAGAGTACTGCCCCCGCTTTAGGGTCGCAAAACCTGCAGGGTTGGGAGGTCGAGGTTGGAGAAAACGCACTGACGCACACGTGCGCATCCACCCGGGCCGCAAAGCGCAAACGCACGACCGGGTACTGTCAACACCTGCCTCCTCGCTTTCGTGTAGAGGCGAGTCTGATAGCACGCATGGCTGCCTCGGTGATCTCTACCCTCACAGGCAGACGATGAACATCGGGGGTCGAGGAATTCGGGCCATGGCTGCACCTCTCCCTCCCCCCCCCCATCCCCGTCATCTTTCGCTGCAGGGCCGCAGGGTCGAGGAGCCAGTGCACCGTTCTTATCCTTACATCAAGTCTTAAACCGAGCCTCGGAGACCGCGGCGACGGCGGCGACGAAATGCCCCAGTTGTTGACTTAGCTCACTTCACTGAACAGGGCTGGGTTGTGGAGGCTAGGGGTTTTGCAGCAGATGCCGTCTGACCGACTTGCAGTCAGAGCTTTGTTGTTTATATTAACCGGACCGCCTGTCAGTGATTTGGTGCTTTTAAAATAAGCGTGAACATGCGCACTCTGCAACAGCACACTAACTGTAGGTGTTTGTTTCCCACGAGCATGACCAGATCATACTTATTAACGTTCCCTTGCCCCCAAAAAATCATTCTTACGCCCTTCCTATTTCCCTGGATCTGAGCCTTCGATTACAAAAGCTAGGTTTGGCAGATTTGCTTAATTTGAGTTGATCCAATTGTGAAAAACTCGAGGTGCTCGGCGGGATTTGAAGCCGCGTAGTAGAGAAGGCCTTTACCGGACGCCAATGCTCTAACCACCGAGCTACAAACGCCCCCACCTCGCGCCATGAATTTAATCATACTTGGTATGATATAACCCGCCTGCTAGTTTTGTGAAGACCTTCTTTGTGACTTCTGACAGTCAAACCGTCTAGACAGGAAAAATGCACTGCCTCCGTCCAGTAGCGCAGTAAGCAGTCTTTAGCCTTGCTCATCCGAGTGTCCGCCCTATCTTGTCGATCTTTCCACGCGTACGATAATCAAATGGTGTTAAATCCAATTCGTTGGGACAACTGATTGTATGTTTGGCATAGTAATTTGCACATCCTTCGCCTGGTTCATTTTTATGCAATAACATGAACTTCAGTTAGTGAGTATAAATGAAAATTAACTTAGGGTTCCCCTAGTGGCTTAATTCTACATATAAACTGACAGGAATTTCGGCTTTAATTTGAAGACGGTGACATTTTCCCTAGGCTTCCTAGAGGGCGCGAGTTCTAGCAAGCACCCACTTCTGATATTCCGTGGCAGTATCTAAAAACGAAACCAACAGCCCATGGCTAAAGAATGTTAAAAAATTCAAAAAGACGTTTTTGTGCATAAAAATAAGATAACAACTTTTCAATAAGGCCTAAGATAATTGCTGTCGTCCTGCGTTTAGATGGAATCGGAGGAGTAAAATCGGAAGCTTCATCACCGACACGCATGTTGCATCGGAATAATCTGATTTCAGATATTTTCTTGTCATCTAGGCCGCTAGGACCTCCGTAAGGTAGTGGGTCTTCTTCCTCTAACTCCTTTCCACTTATAATATCCGACCTAGTTTATTGGCATGTACATCAGTTAGATCGTCACTACACCGCAAACACTTCCATGGCCAAATAAGGCCAGAACAGCTTGCCGGTTCAACCTCTAGAGCCCACTTGAAGGAGCGATTTAAAAAACCAAACGTCACCATCTGCCACTGACTTGGTTCAATTCCCCCCCCCCCCCCCCCCCCTTCCTCACACTTAGCATCACTATGGGCAGTACATTATTTATAGCAAGTGCAAACATACAATTCCTTGTCTATGCACTGTTTACACACAGACATAATCACCTGTTTTGTTATACACAACGAAGTCACTCGGGGACTCCTGTTGACACTGTCGCGTCCGCCCATCCGCAGACGTACACGCGAATCCCACACACACCTTTGCGCATCCCAGGCGCGGCGCGCATCGGCGTACGCAGCGTGCCGGCCGGCCGGCCGGCTGGACGCGACAGCTGAGGCCCCAGCGGTTGGGCCTGACGGGTTTCAGCGACACCGCCCTCCCCTCCCGGCCCTATCTACAGGTACAGTCGGCGGGGTTCCGCTAGGGTTTATAGTTCGGATACGACTACTAGCCATCTGATCAGTTGCCCTAGCAACCACGAGGACCACCTAAACAATACAGTCTAAAACATGTTGGGACAAAGTAGAAATTTGGATCGTGTTGGCTATCAAAGCCTGCTGTCTGAGATATTGGAGATAAACACACGACCGGCTGGCAGGACTATTCAACCTGCCGATGGGACCGATGGAGGACGAGGCAGAGGTGCGGTATTCCTGTTTTTGCCGTGGTTCCTGGGGGGACTTTGCAGGCGTTAGTGACAGAGTTGCAATACAAAATATCCTCCTCCCTTTCCATCACCCCCCCCCCCCCAACACTCACTTCCTACTTCTCATCCTTCTCATCCTCATCGCCATAATACGTTCTCCGGTATGCTTTCTTGTTGTCCCACTTCCATCCATTTAACGTAGCTATTTGCCTTCTAACAACCTTAGACTTTCTAACTGACCGTTGACACTTTGGTATTAACAGTAAGGTCCTTCATATTACATTTTAACACTTATTAGTACTATTGTGTTAACCTTATATTCAATTGTCCCTTTCGGATATTTATATTTTTTCCCTAGCTCCCTTATTATTTGTTTGAATTCCCCATCTTCCCCCGCGTACAATGGCATTATCTTGCTGCTTGTAAGCTTGGAAGCTTAGGTTGTAAGTGCACTATTAATATTGTGCTTATTGTCTTCCGTCCTTCGTTCTGATTTCAAGTATATAGAGCACGAAGAAAGCCAACCCAAGCAAATTGATCTAATCATTTATTTGCTCCTGTAGGGCAAGTTATTACAGGTTCTACCTTCGTTCGTCGTAAAATTAGACAGTTTACGCGTCTTTGGATTTTGATCGAAACGGTCGGATCAAGTTTTGCTATATACTGGCAAAATGGCCAAAAGGTTACAACACTAATTCATTAAGGTTTGCCAGGCTTTCGCATTAACAACAATTCTATAAATTAAGTTTACGTAAGAGCTTCATTATAATTTCCAGTGATATTAGTCTGATAGTTAAAGCCTATAATCTCTCTTCGGGGATCTAACACTAGGAGGTAGGATCATATTATTAGCACGCATTCACCGTGAGGTACTAGCTTCGAGTGGTATTGGCTACTGACGACTACCATTACCGAATAGGAGGGAGAGTACGGCCAAATTGGCATTAGGGTCATTGTCACAGGTGGCTTCTCGGAGAGCCTGGAGTTATTCATCGCCTGTTGGTCGCAAAGCTCGTAAGCAAAGATTAGCTTAGGCAGTTCACAAAGGGCAGCCTACCAACTGTTGTCTCTCTTGTATGACCACCGAACTACTACATCCTTTCCTGCCCTGCGGTGATAATGATGTTTAGAGCACTCAGGCTAGAGGATCAGAAACCTGAAAAACAACTGCCAAAAGGAACAGCAAGAAGTGGCCGCCCCAAGGGTTTTCTGCATCTTTTGATCTGCATAGTTTCGGGGCCCATCAAGTTTGTTAGTGTGCCGGGGAAATGTGGTATCACTAGCTAGACTCCAGCTATCGACAGGTCACGTCGACTAGGGTTTATGACCAGATACTGCTCCTGGCACGAGTTAAAAGACAATGATCACGATCCTGAAGTCATGACTTTGCCCTAACTTCCTTTCACAATTTTTTATTCGATTGCGAAAATAGTCACATTGCTGAGAAAAGAGGCGAAAGCAAATGTTAAGGGCTCGGTCTATTCTCCCCTCTGCTGAGCCAAGCTGGTATGTGCTCGCGCATTCTCTTCTCCAGACGTCGCGTTGTTCGGCCAATATAGCCCGCTCCACAGGAGCAGGTGAACGAATAGATGCACATAGATGTGGCCTGAAACGGTAGTCTGTCCTTACCTCCCATTCGTAGAAGGGGAGAGTTAGTTAAGAGAACCCGCAAGTTTGCAGCCGGGAAGGCATTCATAACCGCTGTCCTCAGGCGCCTTCTTACTAGTTCACTCGTTGCGTCTCCAATAAACGGCAGTCTTATAAACAGACCTTTCTTTTTCGCCGTTGCAATTGCAACCTTTGGGGCAAACTGAGGTTAAAGGACCAAGCTCCTACGAAGTCTCCAAACAGTGAAAGCACAGACAGGGCTTCCGAACAATCCGGAGCAATACGTGCATAACCTTTCGTCACTACATCTTAACAAGACGCTCCTAGAAGTATTATCTCTTGGTCCTAAGTTTTGCGTGCCACAACGGAAACAAAAACAGCTAGACCTGGAAATACAATTTGAGAGTCTCTTCAGTCAGACCTCGGACCTAAAACCCTCAGATGCCATGGAAGTTGATTACCTGAAATCGACTCTTGTCAATTGCTGTCATAAATACTTAAGAAAGGCTCCAAAATCCATAGGCCTCCTGACCAAGGCTCATCTCGATAGTCTCAAGGAGCTGCGCCGAAATGAAAACATATTAATTACAAGGCCAGACAAGGGTTCGGGGATTGTGTTGATGGACAAGAAAGATTATGTGACAAAACTTGAAGAAATATAATCAAATCGCACAAAACTTTCAAAATCCGATAAAGACAAGGACAGGACTGAAGCTGTTGAAGACAAACTGACAAAGTTACTAAAAGAGCTGCACAAAGAAGGTCGTTTATCAGACAAGGAGCTGGAGGAACTAAGGCCGGTTGGTACTACAATACCAAGAATGTATGGCCTTCCGAAAATCCATAAACAAGGTGTGCCACTCCGTCCGATCTTGGACATGAGAAACTCACCGTACCACGCCGTGGCAAAATGGCTTGCCGAAAAGTTAAAAACACTTCAGAGCCGCTTGTACCCAAGAAGCCTGAAAGACACGTTTGAATTCGTGGAGGCTGTCAAGGAGACTAATATTGGCGAAACGATTATGCTGTCATTAGATGTATCCTCACTGTTCATCAACGTCCCGGTAGTTGAAACCATAGAATATCTATGCGACTTCATACGGGAAACACACTACCATATAGGGATGACAGTGGAGCGGCTGAAAGATCTACTGACATGCTGTACACAAAATGTACAGTTTATCTGTAATGGCCGGCTATACAGGCGAATTGACGGAGTGGCCATGAGCTTACCACTTGGACCATTCCTGGCAAATGTCTTCATGGGCAAGATCGAGGAAACGAAGCTCAAAGACACTATCAATGACCTTAAGTTCTATGGTCGATATGTGGACGACATCTTTTGCCTGACAAAGAAGACCGCTGATATCGATGGTCTAGTCCAAAAATTTAATACCGCCCACACAGCACTCACATTTACAGTGGAAACAGAGGCGAACGAGGGACTCGCTTTCCTGGGCGTCCTCTTACACAGACAAGAAGATGGCTCGATACAACGCTGACTATTTAGAAAGAAAACCTGGACTGGGCAATACGTTAATTTGCACAGTTTCGTCTTCCTTAACGTCAAACGGAATTTAGTCCAGGGAATAGCAGCCAGAATACGCCGTATCTGCTCTCCTGAAATAGTGGAAGTAGGATTGCAGCACCTAAAGGACACACTTCAAGAAAACGGTTATCCGGAACGGTTCATCCTTCAGAACATCAAGGAACGAGCCCCAAAGGTTGCAATTTCAACGGCGAAAAAGAACGGTCTGTTTATAAGACTGCCGTTTATTGGAGACGCAACGAGTGAACTAGTAAGAAGGCGCCTGAGGACAGCGGTTATGAATGCCTTCCCGGCTGCAAACTTGCGGGTTCTCTTCACTAACTCTCCCCTTCTACGAATGGGAGGTAAGGACAGACTACCGTTTCAGGCCACATCTATGTGCATCTATTTGTTCACCTGCTCCTGTGGAGCGGGCTATATTGGCCGAGCAACGCGACGTCTGGAGAAGAGAATGCGCGAGCACATACCAGCTTGGCTCAGCAGAGGGGAGAATAGACCGACCTAAAGCTCAATCCTCGCCCACCTAATTGATACAAACCACCAAGTGGACGCGAGTAAAGCCTTTCGGGTCATATGCCGCACGCCAACGCACTTCTCCAAAGGCCTGCGCAAACGGGTGTTAGCCACAGCAGAAGCAGTGGCAATCCGGCTAGCAAAATCCCATTTTATGCTGTCAAAAGGCGCTGGTTCAAGCCATCGGCCTCCCTTGGCCGACTGCACGCGGAAATCCAACACCTACTGAAGCCAAAGAAGCCGAAGCTACGGAGAATATTCAGGCGCAAACTGCGTGGCTAACATACAGAACTCAATCCGCGGACCGCGAGAACATCACCCCTGTCTCATCTGGGCATGGCAACCAGCGTCCTACCAGCGCAGGCGCCCACGTTCAGGAGACGAGGGAGCTCTCAGCTGCTTAATTACCCTCACCCTTTTCCTCCCCCTCCCTCCTTCCCTAACCTGACGATTATATAAAGGCTGTAATTAATTGACCAATTTTATTCCCCATGTCATGTACTGGCCTGACGATGAATGACCAAAAACGATCGTTTGCCAACACGACTTTTAAATCGTAGAAATGGGAATTTTCGCTGAACAACTGGAAATGCTGGTGTGTCATGTGCACTCCGCGTTCTAGTGCTGCTCTGACTCCGGAATATACGATAATTTACATTGCGCGCAATATGGGAGCACACTTATCTGAAAATTTCACCAAAGCACAATTTTTAGGCGTAATTATGCTTGTGCTACTTTATTCACTCGGTTTTTTTGCATGAACAGACTACTTCAACATTTAAAATTTCAGTTATCTTAGTAGGCCCGATTTTTCACTTCTTAGGAATTTTCTGTTGTTCGCTAAAAGATACAACTTTTCCTTTACCACACAATACTAACTGGTAACCCACAGTATATCTTCTATGTTATTAGGAGGTTTGCTTTGATACATTAGAGTTTGGAGAATGTAGCTTTGACTATTTCTGCATACCATGGACTTTCTTGTAGAAATCCTCGGATTTTATCAGTTAGGCCACCTACCATACTAAGAGGCTAACTTCGTCACAGCTGCCTACCTCGTCCGCAGAAAATTTTCAAACTAGCTTTTTGGATATTACTTATCATTTGAGTTATAGATTTGAGGACAATGCTTGCGTTTTCTGATTGGTTGTTCAATGGCGGCGTCTCTGGAGCATACTGCGACCTTGTCAGAGAAAATTTTCTAGACTGCGGAGAGCAACCGTCGAGTGGAGACAGTTTCTGTGGGGGTGCGGCGAAGAGTCATTGCCAAGCCGTCCTTTGACCCGGAACTGGCCAGTTGTCGACTTGAGCAGTTCCAACCTCATTGCGAGGTGGCACTTAGATAAAAACAAACAGTCGCGATGGGATCAGCCCGAAAGAAGACCTGGGGTCCGATGGTCCTCCATGCTGCTGAATGATATCCACTGAAAAATGATTACTTAGTGTTTAGCCGGTGAGCATATATTATGGGCCGTACAGATTCATTCGGTAGTGCATTCCAGAGCCGGATATAGCACTCGCTGGAAGGAAAATTAGTATTTTACTACTACGGTATGATCCCAGTGTGTGCTTATAGTCAACAGCATGGTTAATATCCGGGAAAATCGGTAGTGTGTTGGGTAAGCCAGTGTTCTATTTAGGAACGTTTACATCGTTACTAGCTTGTCAATGAAAACATTGTTTTGCAGAATCTATTTTGTCGGCACAAAACATAACGGATCATTCAACAGAGTGGTTGGGAAGCACCGAAGCGTAACTTTTACTGTTTTCATCGTTTCATTTTATGGCAGTTTTATTGTAATGAATACTTTCGAAGTATTATTATCCTCATGAACCGCGGGAGGGTGGTTACCGCAACAGCTTTGTACTATTGAAAATCGCTGCTTTCTGGAGATAATTGTGGTTATTTCTAAAATACTGTTGGTTTACCAGACGATCAGCAGACGTTTCTGGGTCTAAAAATAGAGAGTATCTTCGCGTGTGGACTTTCGCTCAGCGTAGCCGCGAACGAAGTCGAGCAACCAATACTACTTCCCTCCCAACTGACAGGGTGATGACAGCAAAGAGGCATGCATCGCCCCGGTCGGAGACAGTTCCTGTGGGGATGCGGTGAGAAGTCATCGCCAATTCGTAGTTTGACTCGGAAATGAGGCAGTTGTTGACGTGATCACTCTCAACCTCTTTGTGAAGTGGTACTTAGATAAAAGCAGACAGTCACGGTGGTATCAGCCCAAAAGATGACGTATAGCTCGATAACCCACTAAACAACTGGTACTGAGTGTTGATTCGGTGAGCATAGATCATGAATTACACTGGTTCATTATGCAGTTACTTCTGGAGCGGGATAAAACCCCGGTCGGTAGCAGCCGACGTAAGAAAAGGTAGTATTTTGCTACTGCGGTATGATCCGAGTGCGCGCCCATAGCCGACAGCATGGTTACTATCCGGAAAACATAGCTAGTGTACTGTGTGCGCCAGTCTCCTGTGCCCCAGGTAGGAACGTTTATATCAGCAATAGCTTGCAAAGGAAAATATTGTTTTGCAGAATGGAATTTTTAGGCCCAAATAATAGCAAATCATTCAACAGAGTGGTTGGAATGCAAAAAGGCCTAATTGCTACTGACAGCTAATAAACTTTTCAGCTTGCCACTTTATGACCGCTATTTTATGTAATGAATACCTTGTAGGTAGGTATTTTCTGTTACCGCATCAGTTTTGTGTCATTATAATCCCTGTTTTCTGCGGATACCTGGAATTATTTCTAAAACACTACCAGTTTATCAGGCAAACGTCGAACGTTTCTATGCCTACTAGTTGAGCGTATCTTCGCGCGTGGACGTTCTCTCCACGTAGCCGCGAACGAAGTCGAGCCACCAATTCCATTCCCCTCCCAACTGACAGGGTGATGACAGCAAACAGGCGTGCCCCGCCTCGTCACAGTGGTGCCCCCCCCCCCCCCCCCTCCGCTCATCCAAGAAGGAGAGGGGATGGCAGGCGTCAGTTGTCGTCTGCAGCTGCGCACAAATAGGAACAAGGCCAAGTACAACTCCCCCCCTCCAAGGCCTTCCCTGTTCCCCCCCCTCCTCACTCGGAGAGCGAGCAGAAATGATCGAAAACTTCGGTGTAGACTAGACTAGAAAAAAGGGAAGTGGAGATAAAAAATATGTGTACGAGAAAGAGGAGGAAAGCAAAGGTTCGATGAATACACGCGCAGTAATAAACCGAAATCTCGCCCCTCTGAATCTGTGTTTTCACGAATTAATGTGTTGTTTTTGTGGAACCTAACAATTCCTATTCACGGATCCAGCGTACGGAATACGCAGACTTTTTCGTGTGCTTTGACTGCGCACAGTTCATTACAGCATTATTTATTACCTGAAGATTTAATTTCTTTGTAATTTATGCACGATGCATACCTGCGTGTGAGCGAAACAGATTGTATCGAAGACGAGGAAAACAAAAACGTGATGCCCTGGGCATACCGGCTCAGTAATGCCCCAACAATGCGTACCTCTGAATCTGCGGCTTCATGACTTCTTCTATTTTTCTCGGGCAACATGATACTTCAAATTCGTGGTTCCAGCTAATGTAATCCGCAGACTTGTTCGTGTATTTCGACTTTGGCTACTGAATTCTTTATTGTCGGAACGTTTAACTTCTTTTTAATATAGGTACACTACATACCTGCCTGCAAGACATAGAGAATTTATCGAGTTTTGTAAGGAAGAAAAATAGTAATATGGGACGCAAGGTTTCTCAGTAATTGCGCTCACGAGAGTTCAGTGTTGCAGAGAAGACACGTGCGCGTTCCAGTTGACAGACCATACGCATACATGCGCATACATTATTTTAATGCATGCATTTTATAGTACTATACTGAGTAAGAAGGACTTGTGTGACCGCCTAAAGAGAACACGGAAACGGGAACCGTCCACTGTACATGTGCCTTGACGCCGAATTCCAGGGAAATTAAATTTAGGCTCGCGATAAGAGTTAGGTTTAAAGTTTGGGGTAGAGTTAGAGTTTGGGTTAGGGTCAGAATTATGCTAAGGGTTAAGCTTTTAAGGTTGCAGCTTAGTTTAATGTTAGGGTTAAGACACAGCAAATATTTTTTTTATGGGGAATGTAGGTTCTAACATCAAGTTTTAATTCAGTTGACCCAATTGTAAAAAACTCGCGGTCTCGATGGGAGTTGAACCCACACAGCAGGGAAAACGTTTTGCGCAGCTCATCGGGAGCCGTGAATTTAGCCACACTTGGATCTACTTTACCCACCTAACTTTCTGTTCATTGGGGATCCACCGTTAGGAAACGGCAAGCTGACTGCCTAGGCAGGATTTCCTAGGCAATCATCTAGAATCCACCAGAATGACTACACGGCTCACTTAACTGTTAGGACGGTTTAGGACATTTGCCTAATTCAGCTGACCAAGTTGTGAACAATTCGTGGCCCCGGTGGGAGTCGAATCCACACAGCTAGAAAACTACGTATTTGTAGGTCTCTGTTAGCCGTCCGTCTATAATTCGCGCATTTTCAAAATGCGTGGGGGGCTACAAACGTAATTCCGCGAATTCCGTGGTAGTACTGTAATTCCAGATATATGGGGACAACAGTAAGGCTGGGGAGAACAAAAATCCTTCTCCTTCTGGTTTCGCGCCAAAATTTCAGTAGAGGTAAACACCTCCGTATCCTAACTCATCCCCAAACAAAAGCTCAACCCTAACCCCTTAACCTTAGCGCAAGGGGGAGGGCGGTGCTTTTTCCCGGTACTTGAGGGCAGGACAATGCGAAGGATTACAGCATCTGTACACTTAAGTACATTTGGTGCCCCCCAGCATATGTTATTTCCTCGCATCGAAAACCTAAACCCTGCATACGAGGTTAGGCTTACAAAACAGCACAGTGTGCCAGGAGGCTGTCCTGAGCACTTTCTGCTACACTCTTTCCGGAGAATGACGCATTGACAAAACGGAGCTACGACTACTGTCCGAGGACCACTTACCTGATTAAGCAATCACTCGAGTGCAGAAGGGACTGCTGGCAAAGATGACGGAGAGGAAGACTGGAATGGCCATTTCGGACATTTTAGCCGTTATCCGACAGTCATACTCAGCCACAGGACTGTGGCACTTAAAGATCGAGCCCACGTTTTGTTGGTCAAAAGCCCATGCATGAGGAAATATGTACTTAGTTCAATATGGACAAGGGTAGTATCGCGAGTGCCTTTGTGAATCCCGAAGTCTATGTAAAAGCAAATTAAAATTAAATAAACTGTAGCTAGGGATCTAGCCAAAGAACTAGACGAAATCTGACTAGATTCAAGATAAGAAAATGGCCAAACAGTTTGATCAAAGTAATCTAGCCGTTTTATGGTGTTTAGATATTATTGGTTAGGATCCATCACCTGCAGAAGTAATACTGCCGTCAAAGACGACGCTAAAGTTCCCCTCGTAATGGCAGGTCGTCATTGGACGTTTTTACTTACTATCTCCCATAGTCCGCGTTTGAAAGTCTTCAACGTGACGTTGACTAAGCCAGACAGAATAAGAAGACGTAAGGGTTTTCAGATAACTACAAGGCTAGTGTACTGATGAAAAAAACTTTGGCAGGACTGTTTTTAGAGGTCCTACTTTCCGCTGACTTATGATAATAATCTAATTTTACGTTTATAGTAAACCGACTTTCCCCTTTTTCGTTAAATTTCGCCAATATGAGGTTGTATTTCCTTCAATAGATATCAGTTTCCTGAGCAACAGGAGTTTATTTTAATGGAATTTATTCCACTTAGTACATTGAAACAAGTGTAAGTTTCTTTAATTTAATATTTTTGATAACTTCCAGGACAATTTTGTATACATTTGCACTCGCTAACCAATAACCAAATGATTAACCACAAATTACATAAGACAATTGGGTGGGGAAAATAGATATTCAGGCGGCCATACAAAACAGTTTTACCAACACGTTTTTATGAGTGAAGCAGAAAATGTGTCGGAGCGACCACCAATTATTAGCAAATTTGGTCAAATTTTTAGACAAACATATTATTTTGCGAAAGCAGACAACGGAACAGAGAGATCAGGGAGCCAAAGTCACTTGTTCCCAGTCAGGACCGAACTACCAAACTTTAGAGTCTGTGCCCTGTTCCGCCTCACCTTTAACTGAAGAAAGACCAAAAAATTCTTACGTAGTGCTAGACGAATATTAATTTTAGGCAGATTTATCACAGTACATTCTCCTCTTCAGCAGTCATACGAGATCTACCCTATTTACTTTTTCTATTACTGTTGAGGGCCCGAAACCCCAGGTTCTGACCAATGCCTGCATCCAAGGCAGGTGTCTGGATACGCGAAACTGCCATTTGGAAGTCTGTGGGGGGAGTCTGGTAAATACCTTCGCACGCGAGCCCGTAACGGATGGAGGTTAGCCCGTGGGGTCCGCTTGATTATGCAGAGGTTTACGCCAGCCTCAAACTGGCACTTGACAGCGCAAATACGTGCATGGTCGCATGCCGTGTCCGCACCAGCCCACCCTCACCCCCCTAATCGAGCTTATTTGCATTTAAAAGTGGGGGGGAGGGGGTAAGTCGTATTGGCAAAGGCCAGCTCCACGTTCAGCCCTCTCGGCCCCGCTCCGCTCTCCTTCAAGCGAGCGCGCAGTCAATTAACGTTTGTGGTCTCGGTTTCGGCCTAGCGTTCGGGGTCCAGGACGTCGGTTCCAGGGTCGTCTGAAATTGCCAACATTGGTATGCTCTTGGCTTTCATTGGGGAGTGCCAGATTGGTTTTGTGTCGAACCTCCTAACTAGCAATCCAGGCCAACGGTAGGTTGATGCTGAGAAACCAAGACCGCAAGCGCTTCGCACTTACTAGCATCCTCTTCAGGCAGCCCATGAAAATAACCTGATCACACTTGACTTAATTGATTGAAGCCCGCAAAGTCCGTACTGCGGAGAGGGAGGGCGAGAGAGAGAGAAACATTTCAATTTTTTAAGAATAGAAAACTGTTTCAGTCACGTGATCAGGGTACAGATTAACAGTTAGTGGATTTGCATACAAATATGCAATGATAATGAGGGACAGTTCGAGCCTCAGTTTCTGTATTTTTATTCCTTTTCACGTCAGTTATCGTACAGCACAGACGATATTACCGATCTACAGCAAGAGATATTTCGAAAGCCACGGCACATGAGACGAAGAGACTTGGCTGAAAATAATTCAGCAAAAGAGAGGACGAACGACGTCACGGAAAATGTAGTCAGTCCGCATCTTTCTCGCCGTTCATCCTGTGAGTTTGCTGCTGCCGTCGTCTGCCTGAAAGCATCGAAGAGGGCATCAACACACAAAACCTTACTCTAGATAATTCTTCAGGATGTGTGAGGGGGGTTGGTTTTCGGACCTTCTGTGTACAACTTCTGTCGCTGGATCGACCTGGCCAGAACCGCTGTAACAGATATTTACACGCGAGGAGGTAAATTCCGCAAAATCATCGAGGTCAGCTAGATCCGGCGTAATGTTAGCAGCACTAATACACCATAAAGATGGACTGGGCCGGATATTAGCATGGCAGTAACGAGTACACCGGACAGTTCGATCGTCTATTTTGACGATGTCCACTGTCTGCTCAATAGCGTCGTTGTGCAGAGTAGTAGTAGAGTTGTAGTAGTAGACTTGCATTGCATCTACCGCACTTCCTTCCGCCCTAGCACGAGGTCAAGACAGAATCAAGAAGACTGGAGACGGTATCGGGCGCATAGGTGACTGATTCGGTGTGAGCCTGTACCTAGGTGTGCCACCTCGACCCCCCCCCCCATGTGCAGCAGTTGTTATGGGAGCGCAACCCGAAGAACGTCCACTACGCCCTCATCTGTCTTCCGTGTTGTCTCGGAACATCTACCACGCGGCCCTGTCAAGTACACCTAGAAGTGAGCACAAGTCGCCACTGACCCCGTGCTGGTCAGCTGCTTGTACAGCACCTGCCGCGACACAGATCCCGTGCAAATACGTGTTCTGACGAGAATTTGCGTCGCTCGGACAAGGTGTGGCGGAGAGGGCTGGAGGGGAGGAGGTAACAGAAAAACGAGGCGTCTCAATATTTATTTCCAGGTGGAATATACCCGCATGCGTGTGTCCGTACCCATCACTGCAGGGGTGTGGCGGCGAAGCCTAGTGATCACGTGAGCAGTGAGCATGAGAATGTGCGCTCGGACCGTCGCGAGGTGTATAGTAAGGTCACAAAGGCAGACACCGTCTTTTTGCCATCTCCGGGAAATGCTACGATGTTTTTCATAGGTTAGAATAAAACATACATCCAATTGGAGCAAGAAATCGTGTAAAACAGTCTCGCGTGCATGCTTGTACGTGCAGTTTATTCAGTCAACATTAATAAACTTGTCTGGAAGCTAAAAATACCTAACATAAGCCCTTTTTTCTGTAGAAGGACTGCCAGCAAACATAGGGGAGTCTGTGTTGGCCTTTCCAGATTTACTAGCTCGCATCAGCCCGACAGAAGGTAAGCCCAGGTCGGGATGCGCTTCGAGTTAAACAGATCGGGCATCGAGGGTGCAGATAAATCGAAAATTGTCCTTTCTGGCTCGCTCGGTTTTTGGGTGTTTGTTTTGCACTAACTGTTTGCCGTTATGCGACCGTTTGTGAGTGTCTTGAACTGGAGCTACTAGGGGGAAGATAGAAGTGTGCTTCGAGAAAACGTTTAGGTAGATGAAATTTCACGTTCAGCTAGCATTTGGCTACCTTTTTTATTGAGTATCAGACTTCTAAGCAATAGGCTCCCCTTTTACGAAGCAGAATTGTGATTTCACTGATAAAGCCTATGTTTCCACAAAAGCCTATGCTTCTCAAAGTTACTGAGTTAGTCGTAAGCATTGTAGACTAGGCTAATGCGATATTTTAGAAGCATTGCGTCCGCTTGCAGCTATTTGTTTGAGGGCCGAATACTTCCATTTGACCGGGAGCTTAATTGAGCGCAATTCTCGACTATCGAATAGAGCAGTCTGTAATTGGAGGGCAGATGGTGCAGAAATTCAAAGGTGCAGTTGTATTATACGCTATTTCAAGGAATTCAGTCCTTTGCGATTGTTCCAGAGCTCAAGGTTTGTCTTATTCCGAATGAGGAAAATAAAATTTCATTCAACTGCACACTTCAAGTCAGCCTTTAAGGCGTCTAAAGGGGGCTGTATAGGAAGGAGTTCTTAAGTCCTTAACCTTACACCTAACCCAAGCTAAAAATTCTGGAATTTAGCACGAACATCCATTGTGGTTGGTTTCTGCCCAAAACGTCATCCCAGAGGGAGGAGGCATCTAAACTTGTTCTACCAACTCGTCTCCTTTTGCTTGTTTTGTAACCAATTGCGTTCTCTTCAAGTGTTGTACTTGGAGAAGAAGCATATTTCGGCCTTAAAGGACCTCATAATTCTTATGCCCCAAAACATAAATGGCACCTTTACTGAAGATATTTACACCGTACCTTCCTCATGTGGACAAACCACCAAGTACTAGCATGAACAGATGGCCAGCAGTGAGTCTGTTGTGTATACACCGACAATATATGCTAATTAATTTGCATTTTTGAGTTAGCGAGGGCAGATAATGTGCATAAAATCCGAGATATCGTGAGATGACGTACCGCACTGCGTATTCTATCTTATTTTCTTTGTGTTCCTTATATCTAATATGACTGACGAAAGTCGATCAAGGATTGGGCGAGACTCTGGTTTTATAAGTGCTCACATAATCATACCTTAAAGGAGTAGAAGAAACGGAATGTTACTTGAAACGACAAAGACTAGTAAGAGAAATGGGAGGTAGAGCAGCAGTAGATATCGCATGCATATCAGCAAAGAGACTGTGAGGAAAAGTCAAAGGCTTATATTAATAGAGGCAAAAGAAGTGGCTGTAGTGGTGGCAGAATTAACAAAACTAGGTGAGGGCGATTTTTTTGGCCCCCGAGGACTTTTCAAGTCGAGCCGCCATTTTACCTTTCTCTATTTGCATGTGTATTTCTTTAAATATACGTAGGTTGGCCTATTTCACCCATTTTTATACCGATTTGTATTCCTCTTTATTTGAACAACAATGACGTCATGAGTGAACGATATCACGATCCCAGCGCCGTTTTGAAAGCAGTCCAATTTAATCTATATTTAATGACTGTTCCAAGGAAAATTGTAGTCGTTGGCGCTTATGGATTTCTTTTTATTTCCTGGTGTCGTGAGGTTGTGCGTCTAATTTTACCCCTTTTGAATGGAAGACTTTTTTTGCTCAACATTTTGAAATGATATTTTCAAAATAAAGTGTATCTCTTTATCTCCCATGATAACATTAACAATCCGCAATACCTATGTCTTTGCCCCAAATTCCAGGGAAAAGAAGGCCATATTTATGGTAA
Source organism: Ligula intestinalis (assembly GCA_036362985.1). Lineage (NCBI taxonomy): Eukaryota > Metazoa > Platyhelminthes > Cestoda > Diphyllobothriidea > Diphyllobothriidae > Ligula > Ligula intestinalis. The sequence continues at coordinate 48,657,726 of JAYGXS010000004.1, read as the reverse complement.
AGATGAGGTTTAAGGTCAGCTTTAAGATAATTTGGGGTCACGTTTGCGCTTATTGTCGCCTGCATGGTTAGGGTGTGGGGTAAGATTAAGATTGGGACTTCAATTTGGACTTATGTTTAGAACACAGGAAAATGAACCCTTCCTGGAATTATTCCTTGACCTGTATCCGTGTCCCTTTTAGGGGATCATATAAACTATTCCCACATATAAGTAGCTTTGGCAGTAGTAAGTTAATCAATTGGGCTAATGACAGTTTTATATGCAGCAGTGTTACTGGTGATGGTTCCAAGTATGATGGGAAAACTTGAAAACATGCAGCTCATTCAGTGTTAATGGTGAAGTTCCTCAAAATCTCTGCGACTACAAGCGTACTCTAATCGGCCGTGTACCTAGCTTGTTGACCATGCTTGCAAACTAATTACTGTATCATGGTGACGAAATCACAGGGCCGTTGTTTAATGTCCTGTCTCCCCCCACCCCTAATTACTACCAGCATTTAATATTTACATACATGTGGCTCCACTGGTCGGCGAGAATAGACTTAATAGTCGAAACTTTGGCCTGCTCAAAGGGACAGACTGCTGTTTCTAGGACGGGACGCAGAGGATAATAACTGAATTTTGGCCGGCACAACACCCCTCCCCTCCCCATAAAAGTAATTGCGCCAATCTGTCGGGGTCAGTTCCCGACCTCTTGCTCGTACTCTGGTTGCTGTAGCAGCAACAGTACATTCATCACATTATTTCGGGGGACGAAGTTTGACCCCGAAGGCAGTAGACTTGCTTATAGCAGAATTTACTCATCCATAGTCGAAAAGGTTGCAGAATAAGATTATTTCACAGTTCTTGAATTGCTCCTATCCCTAGATAATGACTCGGCTGTTGCAAAAGAGTCAATGCCATTCAGACATGATTGCTTACCGCGATTGTCTCAGCACGGATCATATTTGTTTGGTAACTCTCTTTTTACATCCCTTCGCTCCGAAGGAAATATTTATTTGACGTACCGATGGCATAGGCTTGCGATTTGGGAGGGGGGAATGACTTCAAGAAATGGGGCTGGATTGCTTGGAAGAGCCCTAGACCTTGTTGAGCAACCTTGTTTTAGTGTTTTGACAACAGTGGTCTGCGGTTGCCTCTAGAGGTCAAATGACTAATATACTACAGTACACAGATGCTCATTAACCGCGAGATGGGACGTGTTCGTACTACAGGAAGCTGCACAGCGGCTAAAAGTATGGACTGAATTGAATTGAGACTGAAATGGCCACTTCTGGCATATCAGCAGTCATCAGTCAGTCATATCCCATGCCAGGCATTTCAACTACAGAGGCTGGAATTCGCGTTCAGTTGATTAGAAGTTCAAAATTCCAACCACTGAGCCACGAGCTCGTAGGCCTCTCGGCTTTGATGGGTTTTGAGCGTGAAGTGTTGCAAACCGGTGGTGGGCCAACGACCGATAATGAGCCAGAACCTATTATTTCAGCATCTCCAAATATACACTTACAATTTCGGTCTACGCCTATAGACCTTACATAGACTGATGTATACCGCGAACAGAAATTAATGTCTCAGTATATTAAAAAGTTGAACTTTCAAAGCCGGTATGTTAACCATAAAGCAGACAGGGAAAGCTGGGGGACCCACTGATGAGCAGGACGCCCCGCAGCTATGTGAAACAGCGGCAGAATACCGACAAAACACCTGTCTGGGTCTTTTAGCTTGTACCCAGGCTGTTAGTGTGATAAGTTACAACATCAATATCTCCTCTCTTTGCCGGAAATGCCACTCTGCCTCAATTGACAAGTCTCCAAAAATATTTTCACAGGTCATTGTTCAGCCTATGAGAAGAGTTCAACGTCGAGTCCCGTTATCCTTACGCACATATTACCATGCGCCTTGGCTGAAAATGGTTGTTATTCCTATGATTACGAATGAGGCCTCTATGACCGGCCTGATGCTGTCTCTGACGATGACTTTGAGCTAGAATCCAAAAGGTCAGGGAAGTGAAGTTCTTGTTCCAGTTCTAGCGTCTACTTCTTCTCAATTAATTCCTGAGACTCGCTTGTATCGGTGATACGTTCAGTTCTGGTTTTCCTTGCCCAGTAACTAAAAGTTTGCCAAAGTCTATCCACTTACAGATAGGGAGGTTTGGTCTAGTGTTTGACATTGCATGAAAGCCTGTTCTGCTCGCTTGCCATAGACGCGCTGCCAGATCTACTGGTATGCGTAAATGTCACATGTACGTGCGAATGTACAATCTACTGTCAGTTATTAACACGTTGGCAAATAATATTACAGGTTACTCGTGGCATGCACAAACAGTATGTTTAGCTCTGTTTGTATAAACTGAATTTATCTAAGTATATGATCGAAGAAGCCTAAAGTGTAGACTACGAAGGCTAGGATATTGCTGTCAGAAGTAGTATGCCAATGTCAGGAGGGCTAATTCTAGTAATCATACCTACTAAGGCCAGTAATTAGTATATTACAACGGGCCTGTAAGTGTATGTAGGAAATTTGAACCAAGTATGCAGTTGTAACCTATATCGGGATTATAGTATACCGAAGGGTTAAAGAAATGTGTAAGTTTGAATAGCTGAAGATCTACCATACATTTAGGTAGAAAGAAAGACGAATTCTCCGTTTTTTCAAGGCTTTGTTTCACTGTCTAGAGTACCTAGCTCTAGCTTAGAATTTACAGCGCATCATCTATCTAAATAGGTACACTACAAGTACGGTACTAAAGGACAACAGTATGATAATACCGTGCAGCAGGAATAGCGCAATATTAAGGATATTGGTGCTATTAGCGATTTTATTTAGTATAGTCCAGAGGGAACTGCTACAGTATTAGACCTAACGAGCACGTGAAAATACACGTAGGAAGTCGGCTCTCGATAGGTATGACAGTGGTACTGGTCTGATTTAGGTCGATCACCTACCAACCCATCGTCTTACGGCTGAATACCCTGCGCCAGAGGGTCTGATAAACACCTGTCCTTGAGAAGAAGACGACTCGATCGCTGGGACAATACGTTTATTAGCCTAACGTTTCAACATCAATCGCGGATTCATCATCAGAGACATAAGCAGGAAACAGCAGCAGAAACACCTGTCCTGTCTGTTTATCCTACACACTGTTCAGGCACATTTGGACATTGACTTGGGTCTAGTCAAGCATACAGTCAGTCATGGCAACCACCTTTTTGGCAGTATAGCTCTGAATCCCTCACAGACAGACGATAGTGCTGGTACTATTACTGACTCTCTAATAACTGCTCAGAAATGACACTGATTAGAGTCAGTGCTGGGCTCGTGTTCCCTAGATCTCAACTAGGATTTGGGATCTGGATTTATGTTATTTCGAGTAAAGTAGACGTTTGAGGCTCGTAGCACATCAATGCTTGCCATGTTTTTTTTTACCCCCACCCCTATCTCTATTCACCAAAACTGTGTCAGTTTTCCTAAAGTGTAGATGACAAGGGCTAGTATACTGCTGCTAGAAGTAGTATGCAAATGTCAGAAGTGCTGAGGATGAATGACGGCTGTAAAAGAGTTAGGTTTCACACAGATTCGCTGACATTGAGAATGCGTTCCGACTACCGTTACCTGATTTGGCCCGTCGGCCAAAATCGTTACCACGGTGTGACCATTTAGAGACTCCCAAAGTCCTCCATGAACGTCAGTTACCAGGCTGAGGAAAAGTGGAATCACTATCGCGTGCAAGGAAACATTTGGGGCATTTTCGTTTCAGTTCTAATTACTCGCCTTCCTTAAATACGGCCTCGTCCTCCTGTACGCCCAGCATCAGCATCGAAAACCTCCAGAATCACAAACAGCCTCGCCAACTCGCCACTAGGCAACTGATACCAGTAGGGGATCTACTAAGTGCTTGTGGGCCACCTGTTTGCCCTTCTTACTGCTGTTTCTAGCCTATACTCCTCACCTGACGATTAACGATACCCCCCACCCCCAGAGTAGTCATTAAGTTGTCAAAAGGTTCGCTCATCTTGGATGGCAATTTTGTCCACATCATCAATTCGGTTGTTAGATGTTGTGTCTGGAAACTGGTTGTAGGATTAAGTCCACATCTCAAAACAGATCATAAGCCACTTCTGCCTCTACTCATAATGCATATTGATAGACCGCGTTGCAGCCTTACATTCTGTTGGAAGGTGGTAGAAATTCGCACCGGGACATGTTCTTGTTTTACGATGACATTCGTTTTGGTGCATGATAGATTAACCACCTAATCTTTACGAATCGCATAAATAGAACACGACTGATGCAAGGTAGAGCATTCGAGAAGTGCAGAACTGGAAGGGGAAAAACGGGGGAAAAATTCGGTTTGAGACTGAAATACCACAGTTTTATTTGATTAACTTACTGCCTCACGCATCCGAAGATCGAAAGAGGGTTAAGAGCCGCTGGTTTTTGAATTAATGGCGGTAGAACGGAATGTAAGAAGGTAGAAATGGATCATTAATAGAAATAATAGCAAATTACTCATACAGACATTGAAGATACACGTCACACCAGTGCAGCGTCAGTTTATGCATCAGGAACATGAACAGTTCAGCTGAGGTTTAGTTCTGGGAATACCATTGAGGGGTCTGGTAGATTACAATCTAAGGAACTTCCCGTGTGTGCCACGTCCATATGCAGGTGGAGGTTAACCCAAGTAAACAACATGTTGGAGAAAATTCGTAAGCCTGCATTCGTTCTCGTTCCGCGCTGCTACCTTTGACATAAAACCAAATTATGCGGAAAGATTCACTGTTTATTTTGTAGGGAATACAAACAAATAAATAATGCAATGCGGCATTTAACATCAGGGAGTCAATTACGAAATTATTCTAGGCGTGTATTGTAGTTAGTTTTCAACGTTTTAGTTAGAATGCAGCGCAAAGCCGAATGGAAATCTTACCATATACCCTTATGACCTTTGCATGTTAATAAATTTCTTTTCTGTTCGCTGTCAGACAGTAGTGGTGTTACGGAGGCTAGACTCTCCATGCATTCACGACAGTCGACGAGAAGAACAGGCCAGCTGGGTCATGTTCGCAGTCAAGCTGCCCACACAGGGTCGTGCCCGCATGCAAGCCGCCCACGTCGTGTGTCGAGCAAACGAGACGATCGTCCACACAGCGTGGGCAGCGGCCAAATTCGAGAAGGTTCCAGAATGCCCAGTCGCACACCATACGCCAGGAATATTCTAGAAAGACGGGAACCATATGAATACGCCGGAGCGGAAAAGCTAAAAGACCCCGCAAACCCCGCTGTCGTTGTGTGATGTTGAATAGAGCCCTAGCCCATCAGAACCGCTCTCTTGCCTTCTTCTGCCTACTGGTTAGGTCAGAACAGACAGGGTAATAACAACTGACGTCACAGGTGAGATTGACTTTTTGATACCGGGCATTACGTATACCAGGGTATGAAAGATATAAACAGGATAACCCTGAAAGCAATGGAGTCATAGATCCGTGTGTTATAGTTACTTCAACTCTTAAGAAAATTGGCCAGCTCAGACAGTGGTTGGAGCCTGGAACTAGCGATAGAACGAGGTCGACAACTCAATGTATTTTTCTCACTACAGATAACGCAGTTCTTTTACAGTCTCGGGAGCATCGACTGTTTAGAGTGAAAACATATTTCACTTTGCGTTCCTTTCGTCAAGTTGCCCTTCGCTTTCGTTGTTACAATCAGCTCATTGAACCAATGACCGTGAACCAGTTAATTGATACCCTTTTCTCTTTTTAGGCGCTCCAGCACAAACACCTGCTTATCCTCAGGGCACTTCTCATCAACCTCTACTTTTTTGTGATTGGGAAGGGGACAGAGAATAGGGCTCCGGCTGGCTCACGTCCAGACCCGCAGTAACCACCCTAACAACTGATCTGATCGTGCCAGTGAGAGTTTTTGGGAGCTTATCCCTGGATTATTTTTCATGAACCCGACAGCAACACCTGTATCTGGGGGCTTTGAGCGGAGTTTGAAAAAGTGCGGGGAGTTTACAGAGTTCGCACAGCTCTCCTCTTCCATCCTATCAGTTTAGCCGTAGGAGCATAAACAAGGGACGCAGTTGCCGACCTAGCCGGTTAAATGACGGCTCACGGGCGTCCCGTTTTGTCTTAGGAATTCGGATTTCACAAGAAAAGTATTCCGGAAATGAAAGCATTCCTATTGAAAATCTGCATCTGAGCTGTTTAACGTCCGAGTACCAAAGGCGATTAGCAGACTTTACAGTTATAAAACACCCGGGACGAGGTTGGGTTTTTACATCGTGATATTTTCATATTGAATGAAAAATAACTATTATAGACTCAATAATCAAGTCAAATAGAGCCAGTCTAGGAATGCTTCTAATCAAGAACTTGAACATATACATGGATAGAGGCACAGGTTCTTATTGCAAAGAGTACGAAAGCACAACTACTGGAAGAGTAGGCTTATTAGTGTGAGTTTTCGGACGCGTACAGGTGTGAGCGCAAATGAGGTGAACAGTTTTATAGAGGAAGACGGGCCGATTTCCTGCCACCTAGCTCTCAGAAGTCTCCGCAGTGGTGGAGGGGCACGTCCTTGGCCGGAAAGTGGGTCCCGCCACCTGAATGCATGGGCTTAGCGCATGAGAACAGGGGTGCAAATCAAGATGTCTGCTTATCGTGTTGTTGTAAGACGCTCAGGCCTCCAGTAGTTCCCTTCCCCCACCCGTCTCGTTGCCAGCTCGTGTCTATATCCGCGTGCTCGTGCAGTCAAACTCACAGTCTCCCTCCAGCGTACGAGTAGCAACTTGGGACAGTGGGTCACCTCTCTCCGAACAGACCGTTTGTGCTCGAGTATTCGTTCACCGAGTCGTCATCCTGTCTGGTCTGTATTAGAATCTAGAAGTCAGATTACTATGAGGAAGTGTAATGCGTTATCGATTATAAGAGGTAACCTAAGTAGGGCTGTTATACAAATGATCATATCGCGTAAACTCGAGCTATTTCAGACAAGCCATGGCACCAAATTTTGAAAGAGGTGCCTTCCAGCCACCTACAAAAACTAAACGCTGTAAAACCATACTACTTGATCAAAATGTTTTTTTTTCTATCGACTTTCACCTTCTTCAACCTTTGTATTTGAAGAAATGACATCATTCGGAAAAAGTGGGAAATCTACGCAACTCTCCTCTTTCACTCCCTCATTTTAGCCATGGGCACGCGCTCTGTGGGCTGTTCTCAAGAGGTTCGGATGCCGACCTCGGGTAAGAACTGAGGCGTCCGGTTTTGTCTTGGAAATTTCTTTTTTTGAATGAAGGTATTCTGGAACTAACCTTGACTGAGTGTAAATGAAAGCATTCCTATTGGAAACCTGTGTTTCTGACATCTAAAAGGCTTGAGTACAGACTTGGCAGTTATAAAACACCCGGGACGAGGTCAGATTTTTACCATGTGACGTTTGGATTTTGATGGGTAAGCAACTATTACGGTAACCAACTACCGAGTTAAATAGCATCAGGCGACGAATGCGTATGAGCCAGAGCTTTAACTTATACACGGGTGGAGGCAAATGTGTGAGTCACAGATTAGAAAGATAAAGAATACAGAAGCATGGTTACTAGAACAGTATGCTTATTAGTGTGAGATTTCGAACACGTACAGGTGTGTGTGTGTGAGTGCAAATCAAATGAACACTTTTGTTGTCGAACGAGAAGACGGGGGGAGACCGAGCTCGTGCTACCTATCGCTCAGCTGTTTCCCAACGTAGTGGGGGTGTACGTCCTTGGCCGGAAAGTGGGCTGCGCCACCTGGCTGCGTGGGCGTAAGGCATGATAACAGGGGGTGATGATAAAGGTGTCCGTTGACGGAGTTGGCGTCAGGTGCCCAGGCTTCCAACAGTCTCCCCCCCGTCTTGTTGCCAGCTCACGGTCTCGCTCCAGCCTGTGAGTAGCAACTTGAGGCAGTGGGTCACTTCTCCACGAACAGCCAGTTTGTGCTCGAGTATTCGTGAATCGAGCCGTCTTTTTCCTGTCTGGCCTGTATTAGTATCTAAAAGCCAGGTATCTATGACGAAGAGGAAAGTGTTTTACATGAGAAAAAGTAACCTATAGGTAATATCAATTCAGCAATGATAGCCATGTAAACATTCGGAAAGTCAAGTTATGAGAACAAACGTTTTGAACTAATTAATCATCTGGCTGATATAATAATATGAGGGTTATAGTTACCAAAAGTTTAATAAACCAATCATTAGTAATAAGGGGAAGAGGGTGGTGCTAAGGGATCAAAGGGGGCAGCTATTAATTATTACGTAGGATAAACACAAAACATTTTAGAAAGTGAAAATGCCGACTTTTGAACGAGCTTCTTTCCTATTGCCGCAAAAGTAAACTCTGTAAAACAACATCATTTAATTAGTATGGATTTTTACCACTGCTTTTCGATACCCTTATAAATTAAAATATATGCTATAGAAAACACATGCGAAAATATTATTTCTTGTTTTCAGTTCGCAGATAATTTTGTCTTCCTCAAAGGTTACGTTTGAAGAAGGCATATGTTCCAGTTTTAAAAAGCTGATAATTATCAGACTTTTAAGACCATGCAGTGTCCCTTCATAAAGCATTGTCTCTGTCCATCTGTTAATGCAGTTTATAAAGTATGCAACATGATCTACATCCACTGCAAAATTTTGTGCGCAGTATGTTTTGAAATGTATCCAAAAAAACGGAGGAAGACCGGAATGGCCATTTCTGGCTCGCTAGCCGTCATCAGCCAGTCAGACCCAATTTCAAGGGTTGGAACCCCCGAGATTTGAACTCAGGACCTTTGGTCATTGAGTTTAATACTCTACCTCCAGTTCACAGGCTCCTTTCTTTGTCGGTTGACATCGGGAATATGATGAATGCATGAGTTTCGCCGATCTAGTAGAGGAACAATTAAGTCCCACTTTGCACAGGAGCTCACAATGTGAACCCGCCAGACCATCACATAGCAGGATGTGTCATCTTCCTCATACATAGGTACGTAATCATTTGTGTACGGAAATTTTAGAGCTTTCGATTTGGAGACCCTGAACGCATACTGCTTTCAAAATTATTCGGCAACTAAAAAAAGGTTTTCTCAAACAAAAAAGTACTCTTCTCAATTATTGAATTTTAAGAAGACGTAATCTGATATGACACGAATGCAAGAAAGAAGATTATCCGTGCATGTTATTGATAAAACAACATTTACTTTTTGAAAGACATCGGAAATCGTTGAGAGAAGTGCACACTACTTAAGTAAAAAATTTTCCAGCTTAATGTTCGTGCAGACGGCGGGGCAGAAGCTAGCTTAAAAGCCGCCATCCTGATGTGACTGAAATATCTTTGGATTGTGCCGCATGATAAATAACAGTAGAACCATAATAAAGTAAGGTTTATTAAATTCGGTTAACATGTCATGATAAAGTACATGTGCTATATTTTTAATCCTTGATTTATTCGTTTTATGTAGAACAGGAAAGAAAGCTATGATTATTTTATGCTACCTTGTCTACATCTTCTCTATAAGGGGCATAATAAAAATCCCTCCGGCCATTTGCGCTACACTTTTAACAGTATTTCCACCAGTGTGGAGAGTTTAGAGAGACGAGTACGAGGATAAGCACTAGTTTACTGGCTTTCACAGAGTTGAAGTTGTGCAAGTGTCCGGACGCTTAATGAAGGCAGAACCAGTGAACTCGGAATTGTACACACCGCGTTTTAAGAACAGTCGTCCTTTCGTGCGTTACCACCACAGGAGCCAAGCCGTACGGACCGTACTATACATGTCTGCTTCACAAAGCCGAAACACAGAGCGAGCAGCTTGTTTTCATCTGATCGTTAATATATGCGACACAACTGGTCCCATCTCAGTTCAACGAGGAGAAAGTGTTCTGTTTTTTTTATAAACACACATTGTTCTCAAATTGAATTGCTCCCGCTAGTTGCCACCGTCGTGACGTTTGATCCCTATCGTGGCAACCCGCAGAGCAGGCTTCGAGGGGGGGGGGGCACGTCAGTGCCTCAGCAACGGACACTCTTCCATCTCTCCAGTTGACGGAACCTCTGCCCGTAGGGGGAGGGGGGGGGGCGAGCGGAGAGGGAAAGTTGAGCAGTTTCTTCGTTCCCCACATGCGCTATGAGTGATTGGTTGGCCGAAGGCGTCCCCCTCCCCACGGAGGAGGGAGGGCGCCGGCAACGCGACACCTGTGCCGGGCGTGAGATAGCCCGGAAAGAGAGCCAATTAGACCGGTGGCGTGACTGCAGGTCGCGGGAGCGGAAATCTGCTTTGTCAACTTACCACCCACACGCTTCGTTTGTTGCTACAAAATTAATAAGCGACAACAGGCCTGTTACCCGATCCGCTCATCCACGATTAGCGTTTGTGGGCCAAAGGGCTTGAGAATTAGTCACTGAGCTCCCAGCCCATCGCCGCCTCCTTTCCCAACACAGAATTCGAGTCAGTATGGATGACTCGTATGGACGCCCACAATACTAATGGCGTTGCGCCATATCCCAGCGAAATGAAGTCTGGGATAAAAGTGAGTACGAAGGTCAGATTTGGGTTTAGGATGAGGATTATGGTAAGGACCCGTGGTAGAGCTGGGGTTAAAATTAAAGCTATAGTTAGCGTACGAGTCTAGAAACAATAACATTTATCCTTCCCTTAATTTATCGCATGGCCACCTATTTTAAGTCTGCGGGGCACTCCTATTTGCATAATCTGTTAAGGCAGCCATACATGTCATCCTTATCCTCGAGTAATTTTTGCGTAGGGCCGCAAGTATCGCTCTGCTACTTTCGGGGAATGCGTACTTCGGTGGAAGCCAAGTGGATTAGAAAAACTGAACTTAAACCTCATTAAGCTAATTCATACCGGAGAGGTACGCTGGCCCCAACATTCACAAACCCAAATTAGCATAAATTTAAAAGTAGCCGAACTCCTGGATATTGTTTGACTCCATCGGTCAGCAGTGCGACGGATAATACTAGACCTGGTGAGTGAATTTTACTAGGGTTACGATTAGAACTACGTTTAGATTTAAGGGTCTTGGAGAGAGTAGCCTATGCTTGCGTTTAAGTTTTGCGTCAGCATTTAGGGGCCGGCGTTTGGTTCAGGATAAGTGTTAAGGCCGAATTTAATTTAAGTCCTCAACCTAAGCCCTACCTGGTCCTAGCCTACACTATGTTCATACACTGTTCACTGGGTGTACAATGTTGCCAGTGCGGGGTTGCTGAAGGTGGTTATATCCCTGCCGTGCATGCAAGTCCTAGCAAATGTTCACATTAATGACATGTTGTCACCATCTGATTGATAAAGATCCACAACTCAGTTATGAAGCGCACGTACCCAACAGTTCCGGTTGTTTAAGAGATTCCTACAGGCATTGCAAAGAAAAATAAGAAATCGAAAGTGGACAGGTGTGCCTAGTACACAGAGAGAAGATGATCTGTTCGATCTTTTGCGTGGATTTTAATCTATAATACCTCAGCATAAGTTCCGTTGTTCGATCTCCTGACAAGTCCATTCACCTGTAATTAATGATAGCAGGGAATCCCGGTATTTTTAGTTTCTGCAAGAGATATATAAAAAACAAACTGGATTGGATAAAGCCGCCTCTTTGCCATAAGATCGGAATGCAGCGCTCACAGATTCAATCACCCAACTCGAATTTGAAGGCAGCCACGATAGACCTGACTCCACTTGATGACGCAGTCGTTGTTTCAGCGCGTCAAAACTTTCAACGCTGTTCTTCCCAGGCTCAAGAGGTGCTAACCCCTCAATCCCGGTCTGTGGGGATCTCAGCGCTAGGCCCGGAAACAATTATCACATAACTGGTCCGGGTCCATGTTGTCATGGCGATCGCCCGATACGAAATACTAGCCTATACAGAAAGCAACTTCAATGCAGCTGACTTATGCTCTCACCTTCAACTTACCATGGTTGCTATGCTTGGGGCCTGGGTAACTGAATATTATGCTGCAATTATCGGCCGCATTCTACTTTGATAAAGGTGTTAACGGATGCGGGACAGATACCAGCGGGCGCCCTGTGAGTTTCGACATAGACCAGTCTAACGTAAGATTGAACTTTTTTTCTGACGAAACAAGCTGACTTAGATAGGAAAATATGTGCTCTGCTACTGTTTCCTACTCATGTCTCTGATGATGAATCCACGACGGGTGTCGAAACGTCAGGTGAATAAACATATTTACCAGTGATCAAGTCTTCTTCTTCTTCTTCTTCTTCTTCTTCTTCTTCTTCGTCTTCTTCTTCTTCTTCTTCTTATCATTTGGCATGGGACAAATAAAAGCGTTGTCCCAGCGATCGAATCTTCTTCTAAATTGCGAACTACTTAACAGATATTTGCTTTTCTACGAGAATATAAATAGATGTGAATTTATGCTTACTCCTAGAAGCCCGCTGAAAGATGTGCCTGACAGCCGTTGTGCACCTAAATCACGGAAAAACGTATGAAAAATTGAAGAATTTATTCAAATAAAGAGAAAACGAACAAGAAACGCCAAAAAGTTAACCGAAAACAAACGGTGTATGTCGAAAAGTAGTATAATCGTGTCAGTGGGGTGCACAACCAGAGAGGAAAATGGACTACCGTCAGTCGCTACAAATAAATAAAGAAAATGCGGGGAGGTGGCGGCTGAAATTAAGTAAATGTGCATATCGGTGTGTCATTTTTGGGTTTTAAAAGGTATTTCGATTCTCCCAAAACAGCGTTTGGGGCTATAAAAATGTAATCAAACGACCATTTCCGAGCGTTGATAATGCGCTGCAGATCTTGAAGGTCAAATTGCTGATTTTGATGCGTTTGAGTAATATTTGAGAGTTAGACCTACATAGTCATTTACTCCCAGAATAATCCTGCATCATTACTTCCATACAGAAACAAACAATCTATATCATAGCTAATCCACCGTAATCGGAATTGGTTATTTTCATAAGTTTGTAGTCGTGACATCGGCAATCGGTATGGAGCTCCAGCCAGTGTTGCTTAGGTTCGTGTGAGGTCAGTTACCGTCAACCTTACATGTTACCTAAATACCGGTGACACGATGAGCTGCTGGGCCAGCCTATCTCTCCTACTATTCTCGGCTCTCTGGGGCAGACGAAATACCGTAGCAATTTTGTGGACTTCAGTTAAAAACAGATGCTACACCAGACTCAACATTCTGCCTGTTGTCTAAGGTTCTATAACGGAAAGTGTACTTCGAACGCTGTGGCAGATACACATTTGTGGCTCTTATAAAACAGACACCTGGCTGTAGTCTAGATCTGAACTATTTGGGGCCTTGACTAGGTGTACCGGTGTGTCCGAGAACAAAGACCCTAAATACTGTCACGGACTAGTGCACTGTCGTCTGTGATTAGAAGTTGTAGGCATCACGTGGCGTCTACCGTGAACGTAGTTTTTGCCACTGTTTTTACCGGAGACCTCGAGATTCATGCAAAACCACCAATTACCATGCATAAATTAGCTGCCCTCAACATGGCCGGGTGGTATACCACACACAATTCGATCTCGGAAGGTAAAGAGCCCTGCACGACCGATACTCAAATGAATTGCTGTGTGTTTATTGAGATAACATGATATCCTATACTGGTGGCACAGTTACTAGCTAAAAACTCAAACATGCGTTTCGCCGATATTCTATTGCTGCAGGGCACAACTGCGAGGGCCTCGGTTCATCAATGAGTCGCCCAGCATTCCCTGTACGCATTCTCGTCAACACCCCAGTTTTGACATTGTAGCTTTTTAATTTCTTCTCCAACTTGGAGATTCATACTATATTTCTGTCTGCGTTTATAAATTGTGGAATGTACTGATTTGCTCCAAGTTCGAGAATAATTTTGCGAGGTGGTTAAAACGTGACAAATATGGTATTGGTAAAGGAGACATATGGTCGAACACTGGTATTTATATTATTAACGGAGGTATGCAAATCTTCAGTCTTGAATGGTGTACTGACAGCATTTTATTGCGTTTCAGTAGTAGAGTTTCAAACGAGCTTCTGGAATGCGCCTCTTCTCCGACAGAAGTGATAATCTCCCGGCTCAGTTACGCGGCTCTCGGATGAGATGCTCGGGTATAAAATAACCAATTCGACCAGAATTAACCATTGGGTTACCGAAGTATTTGTCTGTTTACACAGGGAATGTGAACGAATGCAGTTGTCGAGATCTCTCTGTCACCGTGGCGTGTATCCCTTGATTGGAACGACCTTTAAACGTAAGATAGTAAATAAGAATTAATTAGGAGTCGTACTTTTATATTTCCTAGAAAGTCCTTCCTATTTTTAACTGCTTATTTTTCCCTCCAGGTTAGATACGAAATTCCTGTCAGCCTTTTCCGCAAACACGATAATATATTCGAATTAACTAGGGAGATTAAAATACAGTCTTCTTTTAAGAGTTTCTTAAAGGCGTAAGAGCTGATATAGTGGACAAGCATTGCAAATCATTATCAGCTTTTTCGTAATACGAATTCATAAATCGGCAAGCGGACATGGATTGGAGGTTACAAGTTACCTGTGTCAACAAGCCACGATCGTGTTTTGCGCTCCGTTCACCCCCCCCCCCCGACCTCACGTCCATTGCATTAGTAGAAACGTCCACATACGTGTAAGCACGCAGCCCCTCCATGTCTGATCACTGAAGCGACTCCGTTACTACCTGCAAAGCTTTAATCAACAGCGCCGAGAGGTCAGGCAGATTTTGTGGATAATAGGCAGTTTCTAAATCCGACCCCTGTCGCCGAGGCTTTTACACGGCCTAGTCAACGGTGTGGAGGGTGGAGGAGGTTGATTGAACAGTTCTATAAACTCAAATCAGGCGAGAAGCCCGCGCTGACGCTCCTCGTCCTTCGGCTGTGAGGGGGTCATATTTACTCCCACCCACCCCAGGAACATATTGGGCTGGCAGATGAGACCCCTTAGCTCGCACTGGCCACACCCCCTGGTCCTCTTGATGAGCATGGTGATGGGTGAGTGCGGGCATATTCCGTTGCTGGCCCAGCAACCAGAGTGCTCGTTCGCGCATCAGTTACCGGCGCGGCCACAGTGACACGTTCATCGACGGGTCAGTCAAGAGCTCATGGCTTGGCCAGCCGCCAAGCCAGCCTGGCCTCTGGCCAAACCGGATTATGGACCAGAAACACCATAATCCGCCTAAACTTTTCTACTGCATTCCTCCGCACGCTTGACAGTTAATCCATTGCATGCGGATGCGCTAGACAAATTCGGTAATATGTTAAACTGGGTGTTCATGCATCGTATCGAGGCTAGCTAGCGGTGGCTTCTGAGCCATCATCAGCCAGAAATGACTATTCCGGCCTCCTTTGTATTTGCCGATAATGCAATTTTGTCCATAATTTTAGTGGCTGAGTGGCAGCTGTCTGGACTTGATAGTTATTATTTGATTATTCCAATTAGATCAAATTACACTTCTCCGGATTTAAGTTTTCTGCTGGATTCCACGGTAACCATATGCAGTTTACACAAAAATTAATAACAACGGGGTAGGGAAAGGGTGCGAGAAAGATATGAAGAACCCACACCCTCTCACCAGGGCAGGAGTTTCCTTGGTAGCGCACGAATGCTCTTATTCATATTTACATGCAGACTCAGTGAATTTCTGTTAGGTTTGGGGTTAGGGTAATGGTTAAGGTTAGGGCAAGGGTTACGTTTAGGGTTAATAATAAACGCATAATACAGTGTATTCCGGTTAATGTGGACAGTTGGCCAGGAACGGAATTTCTCCATAGTAAAATCCTCCGTTCAATCTGGACAGCCACCGCTTAATGTGGACAGCACCAAGCTGTCAACCGGTCGGTCGACCCACAGATTTTGTCAAAAATCCAGTCCAAATCGCCCGCGGCGGGGAATTCCCGCGTCCTGTTCGCCACAGTTGGGAGGTGCAGTTGTCGAAGGAGGCCGCCAATACGTCATCTGGGCTATTCCCACTCCCCCTGCCCTGCCCCCGTATCCTCACCCTTGCCTCCCTTATCTGCTTTTCCACAGATTTTTTCAAAAATCCAGTCCAAATCTTGTGATCGCGAAATCAAAGCAGCCAAGGTGCTTAAAAGGAAAGACGTGACAGAGGACAGGATCGAGAGTTTTCTAGAGTGGGTTTCAATCGACGACGATGCCGAAGTCGCCGAGGAGGCAACACTGGAGGAGGTGACAAGCGAACTCGCCGAAGCAGTTGCAGATGCCAAGAGGGTATCAGACGAGCAGGAAGAAGAGTCTGAAGAGGAAGACGTAGAAGTCGAGCCCCCAGTCTCATCAAAAGAAATGAGGGCGTCATTGGCCGTATTCGAAATGGGGCATCGACAACAATGTTTTGATGTGGAGAATTTTGACACTGTGATAAAGAACTGTAGGGGAGCTTTAAGAGAAAAGTTTCCACCAAAGCAATCAAAATTGAGCATGTTCTTTCACTAAAACTTCATTCAGATGCAAAATTCGGTTTTTTATACGTAGAAACGACTGGTTTGGGGTCAGTTCGCATAATGTGGACAACCGGTTAATATGGACAGTTGGCCTGGAACGGAGGCTTCCACATTAACAGGACTCCACTGTATTACAAACTGTCTTCACAAATGTCCATTATTACTGGGTTTTAGGAAAAAGGAGAGTTTTCAGCATAAAACGCCACATCTCCAGGTTTGTCAACATTGATTTTACCTCGATTAGAGCACGATTGGTTATTCACGCCTTTTTTTCGATTTACGCGCCCAACGCCGTCTCTATATAGCTACCGCCTTAAACATTTTCAACAAAATTTTACCACTTTTTGTACTTATTTTTACAAATTCCCTCTTTGTACATCAGTTTTTCCCACCCATAAACCCCCATTCTCATGATTCCCGTAAGACAAAAACGTAGGGCTTATTTTAACCAAGGAACCTTCTGCCCTCACCATTTTCCAATAACAGCAGAGTGTAAGTGGCAGACTGTAAGCCAAAATGCTCGCGTAGGTCATTCACACTTGGTATTTAACATTCTTCATCATAGGACAGTGAGGTGCTAGATTCGATGTCCACCAAGACGCGGGATCACACTTCAAGTTTTTGTGACCTGCAGATTGAGTGCAGTTGGCTCATGTCCAGAGAAGCTTTCATTTCAATCTCCTCATTACTTGGATTATAATAGTTGGGTCAAATGAATCTACTGTGTGACTTTGTTGGCATGATAAATCCAATAACAAAAAAAGTAGTGTCGTGTGAAGCAGGCTCCACGGACCGGTTTACTTCCTGCATTCCGCACCTTTATGATGAAGATTAGGCAGATGCAGATATTTAGCAACCAGAACCATTCAGCAAGCTGCTATACTTCTGACCTTGCTAAGGTCGCGCATGCAACTTTTGGCATCCGAGCTCTCCTGCAGACTATCGATATTGAAGGAAGCAGAGGCTGTTGGTCGGTCGGAGTGGGGCACCGATTCGGGCACGTACCTCGGTCCCGAGGCCAAATTATCACGCCAGTCAATTATAGTAGAAAGGAGGAAGGGGACAAAACTTGCCACGTGGAATTATGTTCCCCAAGGTGTAGCCATCTCGATATGGGGAAAGTCAATTAGCTCAATTATCACCCTCTGTTTCGCCTACGTGCAACAATGTCCCTGTAGGAAGACAGAGGACGTAAGGTTGGACGGGAAAGCTGACGGGGGGGGGCAATGATTAAAGGGAAGCTGACAGCCGATCGGGCTACCGGGCGTGGGGGTGATTGACAAGGGGTCTTCGAAGTTTGACCTTTAGCCACACTCCCGTTATCAATTATCCCAAACAAATCTCCGTTCCCAAACCTGGCCGAGTAAGACAGATGGGGAGGAACTATTTTGGGCACCAAATCAGCGTCCTCGACAGAACGGTGAGCCCTCACTCACGGAACAACACGAAAATCGTCTTTTCGTGACCATAGTCTTCCAGTGGGTAGGACGAGTCAATTAATGTGCATCCGACTTTGCCCACGGTCAAAAAGGGATGTGTCAATAATTTTTAGTGTTATGAAACATACCCTGACGGCCATTTGGATATCCCTTTTCTTTTTCTGATCCATTCCATCCTATCCTAAAAGTCGCTATGTGACTACCTGCGCGGGCTTTAATGTGAGCTCCAGAGTGAAACAGAACTTAATTGCTTCACTGCCAGACCGGTGATGCCCATATATTCATCTTATTTCCAGTCTCAGCCGAAAAATTAACGAGCCTGTGGTGTAATGGTAGAGTGGTAAACTCAATGGCTATGGGTCCCGGGTTCGAATCTCGGGGTGTTGACCCCTGAGATTGGGTATTACTGGCTGATGACGGTTAACAAGCCGGAAATGGCTATTCCAGTCTCCCTTGCTTTCTATCATACTAGAGCACGCCTACAATGTATCGTGTTTATCAAGCAGATTACAGTGACCCTGTAATTCGAGCTAATACAGTATCAACAACATGCATCAATCGATAGAGCTAAATCAACCCATTTGAGCCTCGGTTTGTCGTTACGTTCTGCATAAATATTCGGGACTGTTTTGACTGTTCTATACGTTGCAGTCTTTGCTTATGGATCCGACGTGAATCCGAAAGGTTAAGCGGCTAAAATTCCTTTTCCAACAATGCAGTCGACCGTCGCTTTCTTGACAATCCCTAAGGATTTTAGCTAGTGAAGCTTGAACAGATACCGACAGGCATGCAAGCCTTTAAAGAAGGGGCTGTCAAATGGGGTTAAATGGCTTAATGTCAACTGAGCAATCCTCGGCTTATGATCACCGTCTTAGAGACTAAGCGATCGGCCAAATCACGCCAACTGTCTTGGCAACCTGCTTACCCGCAGAATGAGCTTAAGACTGGGCTTTGGCCTCGACCCCGAAAATGGGGGCTTTGCGCAAATGCGTGCGTCCTCGATCGCGACATCAACGATCAGTTAGAGTTGAGTCTTTGGTAGCCATGCCGCTAAATGCTGCGTCCGGTGTCCATTTCGTAACCCGTGTCACTAGCATGAGGCGTAAGACAATTAGAGCCAACGGAGATGATCAAGCGGGCCCCGGTCAGTTGTATGTGTGTACGCAAGGGTATATTGCAAAAATGCGGGCTTCAGGGGAATGCGGACTTAGTGACGGACTGGCGTTCAGGATCATGATTTTTTCAAAAGTAAAATTGATGGACTGCTATAAAATTCCAGTGCGGAAACCACAGCCATTGTAGGTCTACAGAAAACTCGATCGTAGCGGCCGCTGTCGGTTTGTGCAATTTAATGCCTGCCTTTGTGCATAGGATATCCTCTGCAACTAATTTTCATTACAAAATAATAATTTTTGAATAGCAGGCGATATATTAAGCAAATTGAAAGGCGTAGAGGTAAAGAACGGATATGCGGTCACACCTAGTGTTTACTTCTAGAACTAAAATATGTATTTCTGTCCTTTGTGGAGGCCTTGGTTAACACCCCATCAATTTCCCCATCATGCCTCTCTTAAGTGTTACCATTAAGGCTGACGCTTGGCTGAGGTTGAAGGATTAGGGCTAGAAATAGAGGTTAGGGCTTTAGATAGCGTTTTCAGCTTCAACTATATATTTAGTCGCAGCTGTCACGGGGGTCGTATTTAACGGTATACCCTTCGCCAATACAAGCGAACAAGCGAGTCCCAGGAAGACGACTCGATCGCTGGAACAACACTTTTATTCCCCTGACGTTTCGAGATCCGCCGCCGCTTCATCATCAGAGGCATAATCAGAGAGCAATAGCCGATGGTAGAAGACTCTATCTGCTACTGCTCACTGATTATGTCTCTGATAATGAATCCGAGACGGATCTTGAAACGTCAGGGGAATAAAAGTATTGTCCCAGCGATCGAGTTGTCTTCTTCTTGGTATATCCTTCTTCCGTCGGGCTGCTCGTCACGACTTGCAATCAGCCCGTTTGGAATATATAACCAATACCCCAAGTTCTTACCTGCTCAGTCATTTTATAGCTACTAATTTAAAATGCCTGCGTGCTTGTGTTTTTCTATTATATTGGTATGTTTAGACAACCGAATGGTGGAAATGCACAAATCACTTTGTCAGTTTTTTTCACCCGAACTAGTAAATGCCTATTATGACCATCCCCGCATTAAAAGAATCCTCACCTTCCGTTTCCCGAGCGGGCAGTATACTTCCTCAGTAAAAGCTTAAATGCGAGCCCCAATAAGTAGTAGCTAAGAGACAGAGGTGATCGTTTGGCCAAGAAGTAAATTCGACAGAGGAGAAAGGAAACATCTAGCTGGCCTTCTCTGATGTCCTCGCCTGCCGCAAAGTTTGTGGTGGCTAGAAGAGCACAGTCTTTAGATTAGCGATAAATGCAATGCAAAAACGGAACTTCAGCGGCAAACCCCCAGCCAGCCCTGAACACTGTCGCATAAGGATGATTTAATGGTGTGTTGAGACGCACTGCAGGGAACCGGAAGACAAAGTTACCGAAACGCGATATCTTCGACGGGTGCTCAGAGAAAATGGCTGCTCGCTCCACTTCATCAACCGGTATATTCACGAATTAGCGGGGGAAAAAGTCGCACAGGCCCCAAATTTTGGCGAACGATTCTGTTCGTCAAAAAAACGTATCTTTAGCCGCCTTCGCGCACCACTTTGTGTTGGACTCGCATGCAGACCGGAGGTAGCGATGAGGCGTCAAATAATGAAAACCACTACCACGGCCTGAAATATATGTAGTCGTCTATAGAGTCTGGTATAGCTGCGGAAAAAAGCAACTACGTCGGAGAAACTGGAAGACCCCTCAAGGCGCGAACTGCTGAACATGCGGCAACAGTGTGAAGAAGTGACGCCAAGTCCCAAATCGCGGCTCATTTGACGCCACCCGGCCATGCATTCAAATTCGGTAAGACTGACATTCTCGCGAGAGCTGACAACCGTGTGAACCACAAGTTACTCGAATCAGGGCCCACGGAGCCTAGTCTACAAACAAGTGTAATGACCTGGCCAACCCGTTTTCGGTGCTGAGGCTCAGTTTGACCAAGACAATTCGACACTCGGGGAGCGCAGAGGCAAACTCGTCTTCAAACGTTACCGCCATCATGCCGAAGTCCAACAGGGGCGATGAAAGTTCACGAGCTCACGACCCGCCTGCAGTCCTTCAAACAATTAGCGTACAAGCCGGCAACTATCCTCGATAGAAGGGCCATAAATTGTCATAGGTATACAGTAGCATAGTAAATGTATCTTCTAAATACTGCAAATCCCTGTGTGTACGAACTACCCGTTTTTGCTATTGTCCCTCCTGACTGATCTGCGAGGGATTTCTAAACGTCAGGCAAATAAAATACTTTTCTCAACGATCATATCTGCTTCTTCTCATTGCATTTCCTCCTTTTCTACTTTCAAGGTATATTTTTTCACCGAACACAACCGGAATCGTCGGGGAAGGTTCAGTTGCAATATCGGCACGCACTTTCTGGTCTGCCCACACGCATTTCCGACAGGCTTTTGAGAAACTGTTCCCCCTTGGAAAGTTCCCCACGGTTTACAAGGTAACTTGAAGTGTCAGAAAGGGGATAATTATAATCTGGCAACCAACATGCCTGAAGCTGCGCACGTGCTTTTAGGATGCATTGGCATCTCGGCCGTCTGACTGGAAAGGGCCGAAGTATCCGGCGGCACCTGTTGCCAGGGCAATAGGAGCACGCGTGAGTGGGCACCGGGACCATGCGGTGCTGCCACGGGATGACCCCTGTAGAGAAGCGGGGTCACGCAGCCGTTACTGGGTCAGCCTACGGCAGTATTACACCCCCCTCCGCTTGCCCACTCGTCCGCGAGGGAACCCTGCTGCTACTGTAGCCTCGCGGTCGACAACCTGTAGTCCAACAACTGTTGGCCCTCGTGTGTGCTCTTCAGTCCGCTGACTTAGCCTGCCCTAAGGCAAAGCGATGCTCCCAGATGGGTTGACGACACATAATGATGTCGAAGACTGAAAGTGGCCGTTCCTGGGGCTGATTCCGGTTGTTTGATCTCGTGTTTCTGGGGCTCATCACTTGCACTTGGGGATTGGCGCAGATGGCAGGCTTGTGTTGATGTTAGTTAGCTGCAAACATGCTGCCCACTAGCTGTGCTAAAGTCCAGTCTCAGCAGTGGGTAACATTTTCTATATCAGCTGTATTAATTGATTATTGATACGAGATGAAACTATGAGCAAAGGACAGGTGACGTATAAGTTTGGTATTCCTACGGCGCGTACCTATCATCGGTGCTTTCTCAGAAGAGTTGAAGTAGAATGAATTGGAGTCATTTTATAATTTCAGTAAATATTACTTAGATGACCCTCTAAACAGATCATGAGAATAGGAAGTGAACGTTGCACATAATTGCAGTGAGGGTACATATACTCATGTCCTAACATTAAAACTACACTTTATTTGATGTGCATCAAATAACATAAGCTTAACCGACCCTAAATTTTCCCTAACCCACATTTCCCTGCGACCAGGTTTAACTGCACTTAGTTCTAAGGATCTTCGATGCAAGCTGAGGGTACTGATTAACGAGTTGCAAATGCTTACATAATCTCCTTTTACATCTCGTGAAATTTGATGCTATCAATACTTAGAAGACCACTCGATCGCTTGGAAAAATACGTTCATTTGCCTGACGTTTCGACATCTGTCACGGATTCATCATCAGAGACGCGTTTCTGCTACGGCTTCCCGCTATCAATACTATTATATCTTGAGAAGTACACTTGACAGCACTGATGAAGATCGGTCAGTCCTATCGCGATTGCGTGCCGGAGGGATCTGAAGCTCATACTTGGATTAGACTGGGTGAGGAGACAGAACTTGTCTTAACTACGTAAGTATTAACCATACTGACAGCATAGGTAATAACTACAGGTAGACGTACTAGTGATACTACTGACTGTCGGTCGGTAGTTTGGGAATATACAGTGGTTACTCCGGAGTGACTGGTGGATTTTTACTCAAATATTCATATAAATTTTCGTTCTGAGTCTCAAAAGGTCTGGTGCAAAGGTTTTAATTCCCTCGGAAATTAAAAAAAGCATCACAGACTGCACTTGATCCAAGTCTGATTGGGAGTACTATTGGTTCTTATATATCCGCAATAAAGGTAACTGCGCGTTAAAGAGTAGAGTAAGAGTTAGGTTACTGTTAATATAAAGGCTAGCAATAACGTTTACGTTAAGGCCAACTTTGTCACTTGGACGAGGTGTTCCTATTCCCATGTCCTGGTTAAGAGGGTGTATACGAAAAGCTAATGCATTTGATTTAGCTTCATGCGCTTTCTCAGAAATATTATAGCTCAAGAATGAGACAGGAACTGGACCGGTTTCTCGAATCCATACATCTCTTTTGACAGTAGGGCGCCTAGGCAGGAGCTTTGGAAGCTCTAAGCCCGCACCGTTTCCTGGACATTACTTCCTTCCGTCCTGTCGCCTGCTTTGCTGGGAGCCCAGCAACTAGGTGTTAATCAAAATTGTGCAAGAACCTGATGGTGCCCATCTGGCATCATAGGCACACGCAATCCCGGGAAGGGGGGGGGGGACGGGACTGTTTACTCAAGCCAGAGACCGCGTTTTAACATCCCCCTCTCCCCCACCACCCACCCATCTGGTGTCCCTTGGCGTAGATTTCGACGCACGCGGGCAGTAACAACAGTCTGATGTGAATTCTGCGGACGGGGGGGAGGGAGGGACAACAAGAAGCAATTTATGTTGAATTAAGGGCTCTCGTGAGGCTACACATCGCCCCGCTGTCCCGTGTGTCAATAAACAATAGATGCTTTTCTTCCGCATATCCTGACTGAGAGGGTACGAAAGAGAGAGAGAGAGAGAGTACCCATCCGAATTAAACTAGGAAAACCCTGTGACCAACAACGGCAAGGATGAGGCATATAGGATTGAGTGATAATGATGATATTAAATTATAATTTGAATTTAATCTGTATGAACTCATCAACAATACAATACCGGATAAAACCATTGGCACTGTAACCTCGGGGTATCTATAATTCGCATTGGCAAACACAAGGGTCAAATCTAAGATTAATGGAAATTTTCATCATAATAAAGTATGCTTAATTTTATATTGATAAGGTATGTCGCTTAGGCGTTTACGAATCACAATTAGGCCCTATTTTTAAGTCGACCTATACATCTGAGCAAATAGCAATTTGCAATCAGGATACTGAAATCCTAAGATGCTTCACATTAATAGTTTGCCATTAATAGTTTTATATAGACGAAGACATTCTGTTTAATACTGAATTATTCCATACGTTTAACCATAAAGATTAAATGAAAAAAATTAACGCTTTCTGGCGACGCAGACAACTGAAAGTAAACATGCACAAATACAAATGCGATAAATACATCCACCTTTCAGTTTAAGCCTTAACCAAATGTAGTAAACTGTCAACCGACCTACATGGATCCACTCAGGATCCGGACCATTTGAGGCCTCCAGCATGCTCAGGACTACGCGTGATCCATACAGTTACACACGTGTCCCTGTGTCTTGACGTTTCCATGTCGAGTTAGTCACTAGGTGCGGCACGCTCTTATCCTGTCCCGATCGAACGGGAATTCAGTTTTATGAGTAGCGCGACCCTGGGGCTCTAGGCGCAGCGGGGCAGGAACCAGTCACCCCGAAGTGGATGCTTGTGGCGGCGGTGGTGGTGGTGGTGAAATAACATGAGCTGATCCAAATCAGTTTATGTTCCTCGTGGCCGTGAAATTGCTGTCGCAGTCGGCAACCGCAAATGCTCGGTTCATTATGCCGTCAGGAGGTCCTGCTCCGAGGTTGATCTCCCTACGGCGTCACGCGGCCGTTACGCTGATCGAGGGAACCAACTAGATCCAGTCGCCCTGACAACTGCCACCAAGACTGTGTTTAACGTTGGTCACAACCCCACACGTGTCTGGATTTATGGATCTAGCCGTCACCGCAGTCGTTCCCGCTGCTTCAGCTGTCCCATCTCCGGGGCGGGGGTGGGAGTAGATAATAAAATTTCAACTGGAGTTACTGACGGCGCTGTCAGGAGAGCCCCAGCTACACGACCGCTGCGCATCATGTTTTGTCTATATTCACCACCATCACAGTGATCGCTGGAGTAGAGCTAATAATTATTCGTTGAAAGAAAATTTTAAGTAGTCACATGCATCGCATGAGGTTTAGCCTCGGAAATAGAACAGAACCTTCGCTAAAACGATCGCCGGATTTTCACCCGTGATGACAGATCCTTCAGGTGGTTGTACAGCGATTAACAGAGAATGAATGCAGAATATTGGCATGAAAAACGGAACAGGGTTTGGCCGTCATCAGACTGTCTCCTAAGCCTTCGCTGGTTCCAGTTCATTCTTATTAACTAGCAACCGTTACGCTGCCTCCTTTGCGATTTATAGATCCGCAGCAGAAGTGTTTTCCAGAAATGCGTCTTCCTCTCATGCAACCGAGCATAGAGAAGCAGCAGGATTAACCTATATTACTCTGTCGAACTTTGGGTTTCGTTTGAGTGTAACGTGAAACAACTTTTCTCCTGAGATGCTGAAGACTAATAGTGTGCGGACTTTCCATACTGAGGCGCCATTTTTTCTGCTGTTCATTCGCATGTAACTTTCTTCTATATACATTAGTTGGACTACTGCAACCCGTTATAAACTGGTTGTTACCCTTCGTTGTTAATCAAACTATAACAATGAGGTTATTACCGCATGACGCTAACATCGTTTTGAAAGAGTTGAATTTTGCCGAAATGTTGCATCCACTTCAAGGACGATTCCTCATGATGTTAGCAATTACAGTGTTCGATTAATATGCATCGTCGGTCACCTCCCGGTGGGCCTTATTTTAATTCCAGTGAATGAAAGATGTTTTTGGTAAAAATTTTGGAATAAAGTTTTCAAAATAAAGCAGATTCCTTTCTCAAGTTACAACCTGAAAAATTGAAAGAAGGGATTTTGATCGCTAGATGCTGTTCATATAATCATATACGCACTCCCTCCCCCAAAAAATATTCGCTTTTTAGCATATAGGGTAGCTTAAATAAAATATTCACAAGATTTAGGGAATTTACATGTCGTCCGGCAATCCATTTGCTTAATGGTTGTAGACGCATTGAAGGGAGCCCTGCACTTAGTGTACAAAACTAATTCCAGTTCACTAGGAAATTCTCATAGATCGGAGAACCCCTGCGCCATTACTGTCCTCACTATCTAATAAAGCCTCGGGCGTGTTATTCGAGTTTAATTTCCTTTCTGTTGACCGTTGAAAGCTATGGCGGGCTGGAGGTTATGCTATACTAAGCCCACTGCCGATGAATCCATAGGTGATAATAGAGTTGTGGTGCTGTCAGAAGGGAAAATGAGATGTGTAATCATTTTCCCACACATTAACGTAGGGGTAGGAACGACCTGATGGTTGACTGAAGGGGACTCTCATGTAGGCGATATACTAGAAGCCTGGCATAGAACCAGGGTGATTTGAATTATATGAGTAAACGTTCACAATCTTACGTCTTAGTAGTGGACTCTAGCTGAAATAAAGTACATGACTGATAAACATTGCAGCACGCACATGCTGAAGCTGTAATCCCGAATCAAAATCTTCCAGACTTTCAGGTACTTATTTTCGATATTCCTTAAGATAAAGACTAAAGAAAATGAAGACTTGGCCTACAGAAGGATAATTTATTTTATGGAGATGTCTGCGACACATAGGGAGCTAGACTGATATTTCCTTACGGGATTGAGGATTTTCGCAATAGGATGACGGCATAAAGTCGTGAGTTGACTAAACTAGGTCATTTTATTACACTTTTATTCACTCAAATGCAAATCAATCTAATTATTTTTTGTACCAAACTATCTAGGAACTTAAGCTGATATTCATGTCTTTCGGAAATTTATAGATGCATGCATATAAAACCGTCGTTTTTATTGGAGAGGTGTTTTCACATGTGCTTTTGCTTAATATTTGCCAGGAGTCGTTGAATTTAGCTGGGTCATTTACTACTCACCTATAATCGTCGGTTTGTTTCATTTAAATCACTCTAATGCAACTTAATCTAATTATTTCCTTCGATTGATATTTCATGTCTTTCGGAAATTTATAGGTACATGCATATAAAACCATCGTTTTCATTGGAGAAGCGTTTTCACACCTTAGTCGTTAATCGAACCTGGGTCATTTACTACTCCTCTCTAGAAGATGAATTGGTGGACATGTGTTTGTTTTCGATAAATTCTCGTCAGGCCTTTACATTTATATGTTAATTAAGTAAATAAACTATGCGGATTGGTAGAAAAATATTACGGGCGTCAGGGGTTGTCTTTACTTTGAAATAAGTAGTGTGTCAACAAACTCCCCAGTAGTTACCAGCAGGCCGACGTTCTAAGTCTGGCCTTATGTTTATCTGCAAAATTATTAATTTCGATCAGAAACTGTGAATACTATTTTTCAGTATTTAAGTTCGTTATTCGTCTAAATTCCATCTAGATTCAACTACCAATACAATCCTAGTAATAATATACCAGCAGCGGTCATGATAGCTCCTGATAATAACATGGTTACAAGTAGGGGTTGTAAAAATTATGGCCCGACTACAAACCTAGCAGATGCAATTTATACTAGCAGTAGTAGAGATGAGCTCACCGACCGCGTTACGGAGCATGCTCATCGTGTTCTGCTTTGGAGCTCACTCTCGAGCCAGCAGCTGCACATCAGCTAGTAAGTTCTATTTCCTTTAACCAGATCGCCTACTTGTTTGATAGAACCTCTTCTAGTGATATTGGAATGTTCACCGATCGAGCTAGTGAACAGCATTGTCTCGCTCTGCCCTGGGGCTCACTCTCGGGCCTCGCCAGCGGCTAATATCAAAAGTAGACTAACATTACCTACAGGGGAGACTGGACTGGCCACTTCTGGGTTATCGGCCACCGACCAGCCATGCACGTTCGAACCCGCGATCTGTTTGTAAGACGTTCAACGCCCCGCCCACTGAGCCACGGCCTCGTTTGAGATCGGGTATATTAACAGTGGCGGTGGGGTGCTGGTTGGTGGTGGCTATTAAGCCAGGAATAACCACTCCTTAGCCTCTGTCAGTAATGTTATTTTGCCTATGAAAGTCCTACCATTAACATCTATGCCGACTAATATTACCTGTTGACCGACGAGCACCAGTCAACAAGCCCTACAAAGGCCTACCCTAAGGAGGCCAGTAACTGGCTTGACTTTTGACCAAAACAACACTAGTAGGTGAGAAAGTGATACTTTCGCACCAGAGGGGACAGGGCGGGCTGGTGGGCGGACAGTGTTGCCGGCCGGTCGTAGGTGAGAAATCTGCATCACAGTGGGCCTGTTGATACCCTTAAAGGTACTGGGGCGATTATAGTGAGGAGAAGAATTGGTGGATAGCCGGAAGTCGGCCGGGAGGGGGGAGAGTAGACGGAGGTGGTGAGGATCAGGGGAGGAGGCCAGACGAGAATTAACTCGTGTGGGCACCCCGCCCCCTCGGGTGATGGGAGGGGGCGGCAATGCCAGAGCGAAACGATGGGAAGGCGGTCACCTCGCGTACCCATTGTCACCCCTATTTCCAAAGGCTTAGGGAATTGTCTGAGTCAGCTTACAAGGCAGCCCACGGCCTTAAGGCTCAGAGATGGCAGCCGTTGGTGTTTTTTGCCTAAAAGAACGTTTACTGCAAGAGTGTCCTTGGAAAATACGTGGTTCTAGCGAGGTAGGCATATGTAAGTAAATAGCGACTGTTATGCCCGTCCTTGTATTTTTATGATAAAGGCGCAAAGCTAACGATTATGGTAGGTATGAAAAGGCAGCAAGGCAATAAATTTACTTGCTTTTGAGAGATTGGTTATAAGAGATAGGGGGGGAATGCTTTATTTTGAAGGTAATTTCCAACATTTTCAGCAAAAACGGCTCCATTAACGGAGAGCAAGGTATACGGTTTGACAAAATCTAAGGTAAAATGTCATGGAATAGTCAAAGTTAAGGTTTACACAATATCCACACCGGTTATGGAGACAGGTCAGCTTTCAACTTCTCCAGTTCCATTTCTTTAAACATGAAGTAGCGTGCTAGGAATGGGAGTACAGATTGCTGATATGCCGATTTACGGCAAGACATATTCTGGAAGCTTCAGCGCATAGTACGGGTAGACTTCGCACTCATTGGTTCAGAGTGAAGAGTGTGAGCGATCTCATTAACGATGCGATCAACAAACTGCTTGACCGTTCTGCAAGTTTCAGTAGTGCAGAAGAGCAGGCGAAAGGATCTGAGACCAGGAGAAGAGTTTTTTTGGAATGTGAATGATTCTCACTGATCGCCAATCATCTGGCATCTTCGATTCCGGGAAGGATAAAATGAAGAGGTGGGTCAATGCAGGTGCTAACTGAAAAGAGCAAGATTTAAGGAGAAACGTTGAGGTCCCATCTGGCCCGGCAGCTGTTGAACCTCAAATCTCTTTGATATGCTTCACTACTGTTGTCACAGACACAGACGCAAAGACACTTGGTAATAAGGCGTTTACAATGCTTGATATAACAATATCTTTGAAATGATTATATGTATGAGCGCAATTATTTGCGCGCCTTATTCTTAACTTCTGACCTGCCCTCAACCTTAACCCTAACGATTACCACGAACTCAAATCCTAACATTCAGCTTAATCCTAAACATAACTTTCTCATAATTTTTCACAAAGTCACATTTGTTATGGGCAGTTCCTGTTTCGGTGGCCATGCACATATTGAATTACGAATACATCTTCTTTCAACAACTACTCACTTATGCCTGTCTAGCAGTACAGCATTTTCACCCAGACTTGCGTTGGCATATAATTTGATTTAGGTTAACACTAAGCAACGTCTGGTGTGATTGGACTACTCTGGTGTACCTTAAACAAGTCGTAAAATCATACCGATTTACACCTGCGTTTCTTACTAATTGCTCAGAGCAGCATTTACTTCTAAAGTTCTCAGTGACGTTCACTGAAACTCAGTTCCATTCGCAGTACTTGTCATATCTACGACCTTTACATAATGTCGCTGATAGGAGGCCGTAGCCACCTCGATATGATGGGACGGCCGAGATATAAATCCGCCTAATCTGCGAACTAACCTGTTTTCAGTGGGTGTAGGGGGGGGAGGGCAGATCACCATACCCTAGGGGCCCGTACAAACCCTCTTCCGAACCTGAGGATTATAGGCCGTGGTTGCGCGACTTATCACCCTGATTAATCCCTCATTTTAGGCGTCCACACCTGCGTATATGGCTTCCGGTGCCGCTAAGAGGGAGGTAAGGTGCGATTGTTCTAACTCGGCAACAGGCCGGAACTTGTTGCATGACATGAGCTCTTCTCCAGAGGTCGGTCATAACACCGTGGTGGTTCGCCGTAGGCCCAATAGGTCCAATCACTACCGCAAATGTGTTTTTAAGTTTGAGCATATTTTCAAAAGAAGGATGCTATTGTGCACATATAAAGCATGAATATTCACCCGGTCCTCTTAAGAAAACACAGAACGGGGATAACGCTGATTATGCCTTTTCAAATTACAAATCTGGCCGTAACCGAACACTGATCTAGAAGGGATATTGGGTACCAGAGTTCATGTCCGAATGTTTAAAAAGACCAAAATATACGATTAAGTATTTTCCGGCCAACGTTAAAGTTATCTGCCAATACAAGCGAACATCCGTGTCCCAGGAAGCAATTGAGAAGAAGAAGATCGAGTCTTCTTCCTCTTCTTCTCAATTAAAGTTATCTGCCTAAACACTGAGCCTCTTAACTCTTAGAGGATCGGGAACGAAGTACAAATCGATTAGTTACTCCCAAACAACAATCCTATCAGGTTAATTAAAGGTCTTCAGATTATAATTTAGCCGGGAGATGTACTAAGAATCTATTAAACCATTCTCCTCCAATTTTGCCACCCCTTACAATTTACGCATATACCCGGACGTAGTACCTTAGATCCTGTTGCTCTTGCGATCCATTCTGCTCTAATGTATTGACACAAGGGTTCTGAAGGATGGCTTGGGCTACTTCTCAGCATGTTCTTTAGCAGCTTTTCTTCTACTGAATAATCACCAGTCAATAAAGCATGTTTTCCCATTGTGAACATCTCCAAGCTCTGCATAACGAGGTTTCCTCTTTCTGGTACCTTGATGTTACTCTCACATCCAATATTTCGGTTCCCTTTCATATGGAAATTGTTTTCACAAAAATCATGAACTTATTTTTGATATCCGTTGTTAACGTTCATATTACACGAAAAAATCCCTACTGCGACGATTTATAGATGCCTGTGCCTCGCCACTCATCCTCTATTGTTTAGTTCCGAAAACTGTAATTACTCTAAAGAAGCAAAAGACGAAGACTTTATGAGGTCCCTTCCTTCAGCGGCCGCTTTTTTGAAGCAGATAACTGATCCAAAGTAGTTATTTTTCAGTCGTCTCGCATCTTATAAACACCCCTTCCCTCCTTACTGCATGACACCTCTGTAGGTGAATCAAGAACAAACAGGTTGTATTTTGACCGGTCTGTTGGACATGTCCGCCAGTCTTACCTTCGTCTCCAGGGCTATCAACAAATACTGGTTCCAACAGGAACAACTGAGTCCTGTGCGGACTTGTCCAGCGCACGTGCTGATAGCACAGGTGCGTTCGGATCTGAGTCGGAGGGCCATCACAAGTGCGCTCTGTTACTAGGGCCAGCAACAGGGGGTGTGTGATTGATACTGGTCCAAGTCACATGGGCCTTGGCGCCCCATGCGCACCCCCACCCCCTATCCGGCCGTTTCCGTAGGTGTTCGGACACTGACTGTGTGATCCTAGTGGGGTGGACGACTATGCACATGAAAGATAGTGACAGCTGAACTTCAGCCAGTCTCGGGCTGAGAGAGCACTGTTATCTTACATACCCGCCCATTCGTCGTGCGGTGACCGGAATGTGAATAGAGAATGAGGTTGACGGCTCAACGCCTTTTCCTCACTATGAACCGGGCCGCCGGGCTTGAGACTATCCGGTTGCGCTAAAAGCCGTGGCCTGAAAAAGTTGCCAACAGACGGCGCAACTCGGACCGCGCAGTCAGCTCAGTGTTTGCCTGTGTGGAGTGGACTGAGAGTCAGACTACGATGGCTTTTCTTATTGTGGCAGATGAATAATGCCGACAAAGACAAGGAAGACGAAATAGTCATTTCTTTTTCGTTAGCCATTAACGGCCAGTCATACCCAACCAGGCTCCATTGTCTTTTCCGGCAGTGCTAATCTGCCTAAACTATAAGGCGCGTATTTTGAAAGCATTCTCAGCCGTCCGTCTACCGCGTATGCAGAGGCAATCGATCGATATCCATGGAGACATCAATCGTCGCCTCCCCACAAAGACAATCAGGACAAATGAGACACTATCACTGAAATGGAAGCTTGAGCCTGACTCGAACTCATAATCAGGGACAATCTTGCCGGGTTAGGTCGAGGATCGTTAACTGCAAGATAAACGCCAAAACTGCGGATCTAATTAGTTTATAACATTGCAAATCCGACCAAGGATTTCGACGTGGTGTATCGCCACAGGTTTCGCAAAATCACGTTTAAATTCGTGCTCCTTCGTGCGAATGGCAAGACAACTCCATGACGGGATCTTGACACGCCCAACGGGCAGTGGCTAATTTAAGAAACATAAACGGTGTCAGAGGCGGTGAAACTGGTTTTTTACTCGCTCCTACCCTCCGGTTATCTTGCATAAGCTTAAGAATGGCATGGGGGTGCCAACTTTCTAACTAACGGTCAATTCTAAACATCCGGCACATGCAGGCAATGAATTACTGCCTCTGTATGTCCAGTGTCCGCGAACACCTGTTTGGCGGATGACGGCGTGATAAATACCACAACGGAAGTAGACGTGTAGTGAATCATGGACCTGCTTGGCTCCCACTACTGCTATTAAGGATCTAAAGGTAGTAAAGAGGGAACACCACCATCCGGAACCAAATACGGAATACAATGAACAAACCGTGAGCGTCGATAGAGCTCGCCTGAGGACAGCTCAACCATCGGTTCCGACGAGGTTTACCATGTGCAACACACCAGAGTGGATACAGGGTCGGTGACTTGCGCGTGATCTAGTGCATAATGAGAGAAGATTTTAGCTACATCTACCACACTCGCTCCTCCTTACCCACCTGGACACGGTGTCATGCCCAAGTCAAGAAGACCGAAGGTCAGAGGGGCGCATGCTGCTAGCACGGCCGGAAGCGCTCCCAATCGGGTGGCCCCACCTTTTCCGCATCCCACGGAGTGGAAGTGTCATAGAGGACGCATTAAGTAGGAGTCAATACTGCCTGACTGCAAGTCAGCCACTCCATACAAATGCACACAAGACTGACTGCGAGGTCCGAGTCATTCTGTTATTTGGAAAACTTTCAAGTCATGGCTTTTAGTGCACCTTGATACATTCAAGCGCGTTTTGATAAGGATAATGACCTTGCATAGACGACCTCACTCTTTGCTCCCACCACTGGGCACCAGTAAACTGGCTTAGCCGGCCAATACTCTCTCGTAGCACACGGTAAACAATAAAACAATGACTTAGCTTGTTTAGGTGTATTATCCTAGACCGACACCTTGCACATCGTTAATAAGGAAAACTTGTGTAAGCTAGAACTGTCACCAAGACTTGAAGCCCTGGTATTTTCTGTGCATAACGCGGCCACCTTATATAGGTACTGCTCTCTGGGTTGACAATAAAGAGCCCCACTTTTTTTATAAGGATGCCATACCATATTTATGCCTTCCTCGAATACTATCCAATCAGACTTTATTCTGGATAAATGCTTATGGAGTTAGTCTTGTGGATTTTATTTCTAGTTTCAGTGTTTTACTCGGCTTCTGGTAGGCCGGTCAGACAGCAAACTGCGCCAGTAAATTGGAAGGTCTTCAGTTACTTCGGCAGCCAGTGAGAATAACCCGCCGCAGACTTATCGCAGGCCATGTGATGGCCTAATTATGGGGCTCTGAGAGGGCACTGAGAGGTTCAGAACTGGTGAAGGCCCAGTTTCCAGATCTTGCACCAAGATAGATCATAAAAATACCGCTCGACAATGGAAACCGATCCCTCACGTCCTCCCACTCCCCCCTTCTGATTGCACCGGTTGCTAGGCACCTCCTGGGTGACATTTTATTGTCTGCTTCGGCACTGGCACTGTAATCTTGGAGACCAGACCAATGGGCGGACGGTTGATTTAGGGAGGATCACCCGCCCTGGCGATGACGCTGCTGCTGCTGTTTTGTTACACCATTCGATACAAAATGGAGGGGGGGGGGCGGGAGGGAGGGAGGGGTTTTCAATCGAGTAAGCGATGGAGTCCGACAGTCAGTTGCTAACGCACAATGAGTTGGCGCAGCTTCCAAACCGATCTTTTTGAAAACTGCGCAAAGAATGAGCTGTGGCCTTTGGCACTGAGAAATGCAAGCGAATGTCGCATCCCGAGGGAGGCTGGGCCATATGCCTAAAGGTGTGCGTTTCCTGGTCACGCGTTCCGAACACATTTCTCTTAAGAGTCGGCAAAAACGAGGCGCAGCCCCCTAAATCCGCCCATTTGGCTCAACTGTTATCCTTCTTATATCAGGGCTGAGTATTAATAACC
The DNA here is from genome assembly GCA_036362985.1 of Ligula intestinalis. NCBI lineage: Eukaryota > Metazoa > Platyhelminthes > Cestoda > Diphyllobothriidea > Diphyllobothriidae > Ligula > Ligula intestinalis. The sequence continues at coordinate 48,623,055 of JAYGXS010000004.1, read as the reverse complement.
ACACTGTTGACTAGTATTACGGACAGTGACAGGAATATTGGGATTATTAGTAGGGGGTATTTATTCGTCACCTAACCAGAACACATGAATAAGAACACCTCGCCCAAGTAATAAACTTGGCCCTGCGCATAAATTCAGGAAGAATAAATAGGCCGTGTTCCAAATCTAGCATACGCCTAAACCATAGAGCTAGTAGCAACTCTTCGCCTGAACCATCAGGTAGCAATAAACCTAATCTCAGAGATATTCTTAACAGCTGCCAGCATTAATTAGGCAATTCGTCGAGGATATGGCAAATCTTCACATCTGGAGGTCGTTTAGCAATCTGATAAACATGCCACGTGATAACACTAATGAAGGTTGATTACAAAAAATATTTCTGCGTATATATTTTTCTTATAGTGATATTCAGTCACTCTTAATAATGGGCGGCTCTCTGATCTATCTGATATTGCATTCAACATTTGTTGACTGTTACGATTGAAAACTGAGACTCGAATAAAACTAATTTCGTGTTGAACGTATGGCATTGCTCTTCCTGTTCTCGTCTGAGTACTCTCTTCTATGGTTGCCGCAAAAAACAAGAACCACGACTGTTGAGACGTAGCCGCGAACCGAATGGAACAAACATTTTATTCGGCAGAGATTTTTGATACATATTTACTACTACTACTACTACTACTACTACTACTACTACTACTACTACTA
>JAYGXS010000004.1:48588013-48622337 GCA_036362985.1 Ligula intestinalis | reverse complement strand
ACTACTACTACTACTACTACTACTACTACTACTACTACTACTACTACCACCACCACTGTTTGATAAAGAGTACACGTGCAGCATCCATCCCAAGCGGAGTTAGGGGGAGAGAAAAATATGCTTTATTCTGGGGGTATTTTTCAAAATTTTCAGCAAAAATGATCCCATATACAGAGAGCAATGGATAAGGTAAAACAAAAGGGGCAGGAGTCTCCTTGCTAGCGCACATATGTTCTTATTTATATTTAAATGCTTATAAAATTAATTTCTGTTGGGGTTAGGGTAGGGGTTAGGGTTATGGTTAGGCTAAGGTTTAAGGTTAGGGTAAGGGTTAGGTTGGGATAGTGATATCGCATGCAAAATGCCCCAGGTCTCTGTCTTACGGGAAGCGTTGGAGTAGGCATTTAAGTATAAATAAGAACATATGTGCGCTAGCAGGGAAACTCCTGCCAACAAAATATCATAGAATACTCAATATTGAAGGTTTACACAATATCCACAGCTCTTATGGAATCAGCTCGGCTTCCCACTTGCTAAGTTCCGTTTCTTCACACGCGAGGTAGCGTGCTGGAAATGGGAGTATAGAGCCCTCATATGCCGATGTACGGCAAGACATATGACGGAATCTTACGGACAGACTTCGTAGCCATTAGTTCAGAGTGGAGAGGGTGAGCGACATCATTAAGGATGTGATTAGAAAATTGCTTGACCGTTTTAAAGTGTCACTGTATTATAGTGTCAGCTAAAAAGATATACGCAACACCGGCAGCTGAAGAGGGTATTCCGAGGATACGTTTGAAAATGACCGCAGCTGTTTTATATAAAGCTGGAAAAATTACTGGAGAGCAGTAAAGAATACAGACATTTGTAACCCGTCAGATTAGGGCTTGTGGTGTGCGATATGAACGCAAACGGCGGACATAATATAACATTTTACGGATTTTTATAAAGAGGCCCTCAATAGGAAGAGTAAAGGAGAGATTATATGCCTGAGTAACACCAAGGTACCGGAAGGATGATACCTCTTTGGGTAGAATGTCAATGGATTCAGAATTGGGAGAGGGTCGCAATCGAAAAACAGCGGTCACAGGCCCTTGTTCGCTTAAGCAGATTAAATGGCAATTCATTCACCCGCTTAAGTGATAGGCAGCAAGATAGTACCTACAAAGAAAAGAGAGACTGGAAGTCTCATTTCTGGCTTATTAAAATTCATCAGCCAGCCGGATCTAATCTCGGGTTTCGCAACACCCGAGGCTCACGACATGTTCGTTAGAAGTGGAATGCCCTAATCACTGATTCACGGGCTCGTTATTCCTGTCTATCGCGATCGGGTATTGTGGCGCTCACCGATTGCGTTATAGAACACACTCCTCCCTTTTGTGTATCGAGGTTAAAGCTCGAGTCCTCCCAGCATCCCCTCTATGGCTAGTACAGTAGTGGTAAAGCTAGTCAGATATGTGGCCACATTACATTCGGGGCATAAATGCTCAATTACCTGCCGATCTACTTGGTCGTGGTTTTACGTGCCAGGTCTGCATCCCTTTAGTTCAAACCAGTGCTATCTTTTTTCGAGGTCGTGCAAGGCAGCCCCATAAAAATGTGGTGGAGGACTAAAAACGGTTAAAGACCTCATGACCAGATCCATTTCCCACTACGTACCCTCCCCCGTGTCCCCAATAAATCCCGCAATTTAATGGACCAGCCCTCGCACCTGCCGGGGGTCGTTCTTTTCAAGACTTGCTGCTCCACGCACGGCACATCTCAACAGTCCTCAATATTTGCAGGCCCAATTCGACCACATACACGACGATGCAGTCCTGAGGGGAGGGAGTCACACCGTGTCCCAGCATCCAGGGTATAGTCTGAGAAAGGGAGCCGGCTGAGCGGCCCAAAACACATGTGTACCTTGATGAGCTTTCCACATTTGTCTGCCATGCACACCCCGGGGGGAGATCGGGGGAAGATAGTGTTGTCTGGTGGGGATCGGTTTTCTCCCTGTCCCAACCACCCCCCCCCCCCCGGTCACCGGCCCCCGCCCCCTAAATGCAGCACTGCCTTCGCTGAATCGGCGCGTGCCCTGACTGAGGCATTAGGGCCGGGTGACTGGACCTGAAGCGCCTGCCAGTCTCCTATGCTGCGGGGCCCTACCCGACTGCCGCAGCGCAGTGCATCACCAGCTGAAGCCACGCGCACACATTTGTACAGGCCTGCACCGGCAGCACGTGAGTCACTCGGGGGGGGGGGAGCGCGTACCCGGCTCGTGCCATACAGACACACACACAGGCAGGCAGGCAGCGTCGTCAACAAAAAGGATGGCGTGTTCTATAGTGGATGCACACACATCCGTGGTGGCGCACGTTGTACAAAATGGACTGAACCGGCTCGTGTTACTCGACTAAACGGACAAAGCATCGGTGGTGAAGTTGGAGCCGGAGGGAGGGAGGCAGGGGGTGGGGGTGGGCTGGACCAAGAACTCGGCCATCGCCTACCCGTCCGACAAGTATCGCACCGAACGTACGCACGTACTGCCTGTTTGAACGTGTTGCATCTGGCTGGTCTTGAGCGCCTGCTCCGGTTCGTGTGCGGCTGAAAGTCTTCTGATACAGATGAACTCAAACGTGAGGTCCAGTCAGAACGCGCTCTTTACCACCATCGTTTTCCTTCTTCTTCTTCTTCTTCTTCTCCTCCTCTACCTTTACCTACTTCGTACTTAGCCGAAACAGAATGGGAAATTTACGCAGTCTCAGCTTGTTACGGTCCTGGAGAAGAATATACGTTTACTGCAGTACCGCCAACACAAATGGGCAGTTAGCCTAGCATAGTATCCTTTATTTTGTTATCAGTCCTGCCAGAGAAGTTAGGACGTTCGACTTTAGTGCACTTAGTCCCCATTCCTTCATAGTAAGCTCAGTTACTTGATTGAGCTGATGGACTGTCACATCGACCGTGTCAAACTGTCATGCTTTTGAATAATGTTCGGTCAAATAGAGTAAATAACGGTTCGGGAACTAACAGAGGAAAGATCAGGAATGTCGCACAGAACACCTTGAAACACCTAGGTCATCCACTTCGCATCCATGAAAGTTATTCTGCTTTAGAGAGGGGGCCACTCCTTAAAATAATTTGGTTTTTTTATAAATTACTATTTAGTAACTCTGAAGCAATTTATTTTATTGAAAAGCATCAAACGAAAAATAAAACGATTTTATGACAGGCCAATTATTACTATGACTGCCAGCAGAGAGAGAAGGTATAATAACCTGAAAAAATCAACACAACTTACAAGTACTTTATCGATGGTACTTTTGTGTCAATCGCTTTGACTGTTGCTATGTGCACAGTGTGCTCTTGGGAAGTTCTTTCCGCCCGGGCCAACTTCGGTGACTTGTCGAAAATAAGACCTAATCCATAGACTCCTAAGCGAATAAAAAACGTTGTTATAGCTTTTTAACTGATGGCAGCCGAAGTCCTTCGTCCTTTTTTTCTAATTAGGTGCAAATGACAAGGATTTTATGGGCTAGGTCGCATGCTATATGAAGGGCGGCTGAAACCTTGCAATAAACGATACAGCTATCTGCGTTGAGGAAACGTTCCTTTAGAATTGCCATCATGCCAACACAGCTTGACGGCTTGGTCGTTCGGGTTGACACACGAGAAAGACGCCAAAATGGTGAATTCCATGTAAACAAGCGGAAAACTTGGTTTGTTAGAAAACCGACGCCATCTGCCGATAGGTAATAAGGGTTTTTGCTGATCGTCGATTCAATTATTACGCACAACCGTTTTTTGATATCACTCTTTTGTGGAATCTTGCCTGACCAGGGATACGTGCAGTCAAGTTCTACCTTACCTCTCTTAGAGGTATTAATTTTGTCACGGTCAAGCTAAAACACACGTAACTCATCATCCACCTACGTTTTTGTTCATGTACAGAGAAACACCAATGATTTTAAAAGGATCACATTTAACATGTCCGTCAATCAGGTCTGTGTAAGTTCTCAAGGGTATTTCCTCTGAGTGTTTGTTCCAACCTTATTTTTTATGGAATAATTTGAATTATCACTTGTAGAAAATCGTCTTTACTGCGAAATTAACATTTTAATTATCGACCAAACTACAACTGAAAATGAGAAGGTGATATGGAATGATTTATTTGAAGTCAGTTAATAATGACTTATGCCATGGAATATTTCGCCGGTACTATGCACGGTAATAGCATTATACTTTACCAGAGTTAAAAAAATAATTGGAAATTTCGCTATTCCCAGTCTATGGGGTGCGGTCAAATGGATAGGGATAAACAACAACTTATTCTGGCAGATGCAAATCGATTCTAACAAGGATCCGCTTTCCGTTGGAATCCAGACTAAATCAGAGGAAGATAGTAGAAACGGTGCAATGTAACTCACATCTATTGTAGGTTTATCCGCCGATGTACCGACTTTGTTAAAGGATACAGCCTTATCGGAGAACGATGGATAAAGAAGTAATCGTCTGCAGCATGGTTCACGCGTTAGCTGCTTGGGTGTGCGTATTCAATGACGTACCCCATTTCATTCGGGAGGTGGGGGGGGGGGGTGGAAATTTTATGGCAGGCGCAACACGGGTTTAAAGAGGTTGTTAACAGACAGGCGTCCATGTAAATTTTGACACCACAACTGGGGAACTAGCGCTTGCAGAACACAAGGAGACGTGAACGATAGCCCAGGTCCTTTATTACGCTCGAGTCCACCTAGTGTGACCTTTACTGTGTTCTGCTATTTGAACATGATGGGTACGGAAGGCAAGAGTGCATTTAGCATGTGGTTATTTCTCCATAAGTTACTGCCATGCCGAGGAGGTGGTGATAGTGATTTTTTCAGCCCCACGAACCAGGTAGCACTGAGAACCTCACGGTTTTAAACTGGGTCTTACCCCATAGGGCCACAACAGTTAAGTTAGAATGGTTAGGCTACTGATACTAATACTACTACTTATCATTCACATGGCGTTTTGGAGTCCGTATGTACGAAGAAGTAACCAGAGAAGGGATATCTGTTTGCGTGTGAAAATATGTCCACATATCAAATAATAGCATTAGGCTCAGTCCATATATTATTTTTAATCCAATCAATCATAATATCATAGTAATAATCACGCCTTCTCTTAGCTGCATTTGAACGGAATATTTTTAGGTTTCTCTCGAAATTCAAGCAAGGTGATATTAACTGTGGTGTGCCAATGAATTATATGTCGAGTATTTTTGACACACTCTAACAAATGAATACGAGGAAGGAGGAAATAAATAATAATTGTAACTTTTCACCAGTAGCCTGCATTTGTCCAGCCGTAACATGACCCACAGTTTAAGAAAAGGGCGAAACAGACCACAGACCATTTTTTTGTTGAATGCTGAACCTAAAAATGCATGGATCCGTTGTTCTCAGTGTATGAATTTCAGACTATCGAAACCTAGGGAGTATTTATATAAAAGGCTGAAGACAGCTAACAGTCTAGAAAGAATCATTCCAGTCTCTTTTATCTTTGTCAGCATTCTTTGTAAATTAATCTCTACCGCAGGGCGTCTGCCTGTAAGCGCACCTAATGGGCTGAACAATTTACAAGTTGACATCAGATTGATAACTAAATCCCGACATTAATCTAAGCATTTTCGCACTATTTCAATGACTACATCTGGGAGGAAATGATCAAATTTATAGAATTCAACAACAAATACTACTACTTATATTCGTTTCTGCTACTGTCTCTGATGAGGGATTCGAGAGGAAAGCCAAAATATCAGGCGAATAAAATTTTTATTCCAGTGATCATATCGTAAATTTGCGGACTATTTGTGTAAGAAGCAGATTTTTCATGCAGCTTTACCAATAGGAGGTTTAAATTGTCCCATCGCGCATTTATCGCCTAATTTCCCGACGAGCACTGGTTTTAAAACTCAGTTCCAAAAAGGTATTTCACCTGCTTGATGAAACAGTATATCTGTCAGTTTGGATTTTGAACCACTCATGGAACCAGTTTCGTACATTTGCTTTCGAAGGGCAGTGCTTTTTTATCCGATGGACTTCTAGACGCTGAAGATAACAATTGAAAAACGAATTGCTGAGAAATAAAGCAGGACCCTGCTCGGAATGTCATTCATATTTCCATGCATGTTTGTGTACACCTAAAGCGATCAAGCCACTCGTTCCCAATTGATAGCAAAATTTAAATGCTTCACCGGGAAGCATTTTAGAATGGCGTTTTTGTTTTTTTACGCAAAGAGAACACGGTAAGTATTAGTTATATGGCCAACTATTCAGAGCAAGGCAATACTTACGCCCCACCCAAGTAATAAAATTGGCCTTGTGCATAATTTCAGAACTGGTCAATATTCTTGTACTGTTATCCCAAAATAAACCAAAACCGTAGTCCTGATTTTAGTCCAAACCCTACCCCATACCTTAACCCAACAGCCAACGTTGATCCAAACCTTAAGCCTAGGCATAATCCAAACCTTAAATCTCACTCAAATTTCCCCGGAATTTGGTGCAAAGCCTGTTCCTGTTCTCATTTCAACTTTGGGGGGGGGGAGAGCATCTAAGTAGTAATAACCCGAGAGAACATAGGCATTTAATATGTTGACAAATGTGTCAATAGAGTAAAAAAGATAATTCAGTGATGTCCAGACTAGCGGAAAAATCTGGTTGGCCCAGCGGTCCACAAATGCCCCCCATTCAGCTCGTGGCAGGTCAACCGGCCAATCAGTGTCCTGTTCACGCGTCGACAATTTGATTGGCCCTCGCACTGGCGAGGCTGCGGGGGTCGTCTTATATTGATACGGAATGTGGAAATTGAAACCACAAATTATTTTGCCGAGAGTAACCTTTGTACTCGCCCGGTCGATCCCTCGGGGCTTGGAATTTCCAGGAAACAAGGAATTTTCGAGATGATTGCAAATCGAAAAGTTGTTCGTGGACCACTGAAAGCAGTTTATCAACCAATTCCTGCGCCGAATGATGCTGAAATATCCAAGTCCTTATGCTCCATCGACACAGCCTCTGGCGACGACCCAACTACCGACGAGTAAGTGGCAAATTTTTTGATTCATATAATTTTTTGTGTTAATTTATTGTTCGAAAACTAGCAAACTTTCTAATTGATCAGTTATTTTTATAGCACCAATTTAATTGCACAGTGGTTAAACTGCTTTCGTCTGGAGTTCCAATTAAAGTGAACCTAAAAATTTACTTCAGGCAACAATTTAAAGAAAATTTACCCCATCCACACACCTACTGGACCGACTCGGAGGATGCCTTTTCGGTCACAAGTTCTACGACAAATCCCAGCACTCTGGAGAGCATTGACTTCTCGCCAGTTCTCCGACGTTCTTCCACCCAGCGCATTTCGCGTCTGCTGTCCTCACAGCGTCCGGAGACTGACATTCGAAGTCATTTTCCGGTGGCCTGTCGTAGCGCAATGCAAGTGAAAACCGTGTCATCCATACCGCCGCATCAGTTTCATCCGACAGGAGAGCGAAAACGCGTCGCCACAACTGCTGCCGATGCAGTGTCTGGCCGCCTCTCTGCACTCCACGACGATTCGCTGAGTTGCGCCTGTTGCACAACCCCGAAACGCCCACGCACTGCGGAGCTGCCACCCGCTCAGCCACGCGGCTGTGGCGTCACCTCTTCCGCCCACGCCTTTCCCAGTCTCGTCGTCATGGGCGCAGGGGTCCGCTCGCATCCTCTGTACGCATGTAAACGGCGACTAAGCGTGGAGACGGAGTCGGAAAACGACAATGCAAACAGCCTGGCTCCTGTCTGCCCGGTTCCCATGCCACCTGCCTTTCCAGCTGGTGCTCTTGGTGATGGGACGACGCGTGCCTGGCCTCCCGCACAGAGAACAGCCCAAACACAAACCTCTCCTTGTGAGTATATTCACTTTCATCTGACCATGTGTACTGTTATATGTAGGCGTTTTTTGTGGGTTAAATTTGGTAAGGTCAAGATAGAAAACTACTGTTATGTTACTTATTATTTCCTATACTAAAGATCAAAGGCTCGGAGTAACGTTTCCTTATAAATAACAGCATTGTTTCCCATATATAAGTAACTCTTAATTCCGTTGCAGTTTACAATTTAGTTTAGTTTACTTATTGGTGCATATGCTCATAATTCAGTTTTATTAGTGATAGGTTAGTTTTTAGTTAGGTTAGTTCTTTAATGGTAAACTACAACTTTGCTTACAAAGAAGCCTAACCGACCAGGTAATATTGGGCTTTGGAACCGGGGTTTGATCGGATGACTGTAGCAAATGATTCTCCTGATTTTCCTTGGGTGCTCTGTATCTTTTTTGACCTAAAAGATCTTTCCTGAGTAAAAAACCATTCTTAAGGCCAATATCTTATCAAATTCTCACTTTTCCTTTAGCTCATCCACCCCGAAAATCACACTGTAGACGCAGCAGCGGTGCTAAAGTGCTTTCCTCTATAAAGAAGAGTATCGGAAGTATCCGAAGAGCGGTGAGCGCGGATCGGCAAGATAAGAGCCTCGTCAGTAGCTTCAGTTCTGCATCAACCCGGAGCTGGAAACGACGATCCTCAGAGTCTACTCTCTGTTCAAAAAAGGTTACTACGAACGCGGACAGAAATGAAGTTAGCGCCAGCCAGGACGCCGTCAATTGTATTCAACTAAAAACGTTCTCCGACAAAAGCTACCTCGTCCAGTTAAAACGCACCTCGACTGCTATTCAATTCGGATTTTTCATTGCGAAAGATGCTCACGGTTTATATGTCAGCAGGATCAACTCTCCCGACTACTTCACCCGGATGAACAATTTTATACATGTCAGCGATCGGATCCTGGAAGTACAAGGTATCTCGGCTGCTGGACTGGACATCGCGACCGTTAGTGGTCTTCTTCGAGGTTGTCATATTGCTACCTTTCGGGTGAAGCCAAATAGGCCAACCGTCAGTACACGCAGTCGCAGTCCCTTCCGTCACAGATGAACCCCAGATTCAGAACTCCTCCCTATGCCTTTTAAAAACAAACGAGATTCCAGATTTAGATGTCTAGATTATCAGTCTCCGCCTTTTGTACAGAGCAACAAACCTTTTTTTCTTTACTTATGGACAGATGTACAGATGCAAAGATGTTTTTTTCTTCATCTTTATTTTAAAAAATCAATCTAATTTACTGTTGACCTTTTTGCTATTTACAACGAATTAAGCACATATTTCACAAAGAATGTATTCTCGAGAGCAGTTGTGACCAAGCGTTAATGTGAAACACTTATGAGTGGGGCGCTGGTTTTAAGCTAAAGGGTTGAGTTTTAGGTTGAGATAATGAGTGCTTACTGATACGATTTAAGTAGTCATAGTTGTGTTCGAGTAAATTTTATTGGACAGTGAGCGACATTGTTTGGGTGCGAGTCATCCCGTCAGTTGACAACCTTCCAAGCCACGATTTAAGCGTCCCATGATAGCCTCAGACATCTTGTAGAAAGGGGTCTACTGAGCCATCGTTCTTTCACATCTCACATGAGTAAGAGAGATAGACAGGATGCGTCCTAAATGTGAGATCATCAGCCGGCCATTCCGCAGAAACATATCATGGAGGTTCGAGCGCATTGAGATAGCTTCAAGCGCATCATATGGGTTATAGAGAGGAGAATGCGTTGAGTCGTCCAGCGGATGTAGAGGAGAAAGCTAGATGAAATCATGAATATGCGGGCGCAGACTATATGATCAGAAAGTTACCGGTTACGTCTTGCTTACAAATGGGAAACTTTAGAGCAACAAAGCGCAGGGTTGTTAACTCAGAAGTATCATGCATTACTGTCTTCCTGAATGCTTACATGGGAAGCCTAACTAACAGGCTTTCTCAGGATTAAATCCACTCAGTGAGCCAAATACATGCTAAACTACCAAGTCAAATGTCGTCATTAAAGTTGAGCTATTTTAGCCCATACTGTACATGCAGTCATGTTATTATCGGGGGCTATTATTACTGATATTATTACTAGGATTGCAGTGGTAGATGTAGCTAGAGGGAATCCAAACGACTACACGACAGTTCCCCCGTCGATTTCGACGATGGGCACCACGCGCTCCAACAAGCCGCAGCAAACGCTGAAGCAAGCCACAGCAGACACTAAGGCGAACTGGGCAAGCAATACGAAAGCGACAGCAAGCGGGAGCAACGCAGAGAACTGGCACGAGAGAAAACAGGACTGTAGGCAGACTAGCGCAGAATCTACTCGCTCGCCACTCCCACCTCCGCTTCCGATGTAAAGACAAAGTCAATAAGACCGGGGATGAGGGAGGGTGATCCAAACGACTAAGTGACTTAAAGACAACAAAATCATATCCACCGTTGCTGATAGAAAATTAATTATTTTCCAGGTGGGTATAAGATCAGACTTGGTACGTCGGCCTGCCAGTAACTACAACGGAGTTTGAAGGTTCTTTCTTACTTTATGTATTTCAATGAAGTTTTAAAAATATTAGAGAAAATTGGGTGTGAAAACGCCTCTCCAATGAAAACGAAGGTTTTAGGTACATGTGTTTAAAGATTTCCGAAACATATTAAATATCGACTGAAATTCCTAGATAGTTCGGCACAGAAAATACTTATATGCAGTCGCATGTGAATGATTTAAAGCGTAATAAAGCAACATAATTTAGTCAACTCATGGCCTGGTTCTGGCATCTGACTGGGACCAGGCCCAAACATATAAGGTGATATCAGCACAAGCTAGCTCCTTATATATCGTTTATATCCACATAAATACAACTATCCATCTGTAAGACAACCCTCCATATTCTATAACCTTTATGTAGAGAAATATCGAAAAATTTCGTGAAAATACGGAATACGTTGATGCTAGATGACAGTTTGTACATATGTGTGCTGTAATGACTGTCAATTGTGTACTTTATTCCAGATAGAGTCCACTACTTAAATGTAACATTGTGGACTTTCCATTAGTGTCACATAATTAATATTACCCTACTTCTATGTTTGGCTGTTAGTTGATTCACTCCACGAAGGTCCCCTTCAGTCAACTATCAGGTGGTCCCTACTCCCGTGTTAATGGATACGGACATAATCAACCATCTCAGTTGTCCCTCCAGGCAACATTACAGCTCCACTATGACCTGAGGATTCATCGACATTGGGCTTAGCAGAACATTGCCTCCTGCCGGGATAGCTTCCAACAGGCTACAAAAGGCAAATTAAAGTCGAAACATACGCCTGAGGCCTTCAAACTAGAACCTTAATAGTTATCAAACTGACATTCTATCTGATAGCAAAGACAGTAATGGTGCAGAGGTTCTCCTATCTGTGAGAATTTTGTGGTGAATTGGGAATAGTCTTATAAATTCAGGGCTTCTTTCAGTGTTTATATAACAATTGAGCAAATTTATTGCTGGATGACATATAAATCCCCTAAATCTTGTCAGTATTCTATTTGAGTTATCCTACATTCTGAAAAGCTGAGTATTTCTTCAAGCGGGATAGAAACGTTCTTCTTTTTTTTGGGGGGGGGGAGGGGGCGCACATACGAATATATAAACAGCACGCAGAGATGAAAGTTAGTTTTTTTTCCAGTAATTTTTCGAGTGATTAATATCAGCCATTAGTCTTCAGCACCTAAGTAGGGTAGTAGTTTCACTTTGCTCTAAACCAAAGTTCTACGGAAGACTATGATTGATCCTGCTGCTTCTATATGTTTGGTTACATGAAAGGAATACGCGTTTCCGGAGTACACCTTTGCTCCGGATCTATAACTCTCAGAGGCGTAACAGTTGCTAGTTAATAAGCATAAACTGAAACCAGCGAAGGCTTAGAAAGCAGTCTGGTGACTGCGTACTAGGCAAAAACGGTCAGTCCATGTTCCACCTTTCATGCCAATACTCTGCATTCATTCACTGTTAATCGCTGTACAACCACCTGAAGAAGATGTCACCACTGGGGTTCTGCTCTGTCAACAGCCAATTGCTGAGCGGTCAAACTCAGTTTATAAATGGTGCAATAATCCAACCGATGTATATATAAGAAAGTTACACGCGAACGGACAGCAGGAAAAAACTGGCGCCTCAGTATAAAAATACCGCACACTATTAGTCCTGAGTATCTCAGCTGGGTAGCTTTTTCACGTTACACTCAACCGAAACCCGAAGTTCAAATGTGGAATATAGGTTAATCCTGTCACGATATGTTTCGCTGCGTGAAGTTAATACGCATTTATGTTTTGCACTTTTGGTTTGGATCTATAAACCTGAAAGGCGGGAGCCTAACGGCGACTAATTAAGAATCACGAAACGAAACCAGCGAAGTCTTAGGAGGCAGCCTACTGACGGCGCATAAGGCAGAAATGGTCAGTCAATTTTCCGCATTTGTTGTCAATGGTTGGCAATCATTCAGTGTTGATCGCTATACAGCCATCTGATGGAGCTGCAGATCGGAAATGTAAAGCAAAGTGTCCTCACTCGGCTTCTGCTATGCCAAAACTCGGCGATCGTTTTAACGAAGGTTCTGTTGTATTCCCGATGCTAAACCCTTTTACCTAATAAGTCAGCTGCAATACATGTGACTCTACTCCAGCGATCACTATTTTGGTGTTCAATAATGATGAAACACGATGTTGAGCGGTCGTGTGGCTGGGGCTCTCATGACAGTGCCGTCAGTAACTCCAATGCGATGTGATTAAACGCTGAAATTTTATTATCTACTCCCACCCCCTCCCCGGGGATGGGACATCTGAAGCAGCGGGAAAGACTACGGTGACGGCTAGATCCATAAATCCAGACACGTGTGGGGTTGTGGCCAATGTTAAACACAGTCTTGGTGGCAGTTGTCAGGGCGACTGGATCTAGTTGGTTCGTTCGATCAGCGTAACGGCCGCGTGACGCCGTAGGGAGATCAACCTTGGAGCAGGACCTCCTGACGGCATAATGAACCGAGCATTTGCGGTTGCCGACTGCGACAGCAATTTAACGGCCACGAGGAACATAAACTGATTTGGATCAGCTCATGTTATTTCACCACCGACGTCACAAGCATCCACTTCGGGGTGACTGGTTCCTGCCCCGCTGCGCCTAGAGCCCCACGGTCGCGCTACTCATAAAACTGAATTCCCGTTCGATCGGGACAGGATAAGAGCGTGCCGCACCTAGTGACTAACTCGACATGGAAACGTCAAAACACAGGGACACATGTGGGACTGTGTGGATCTGGCCTAGTCCTGAGCATGCTGGAGGTCCCAAATAGCTCGGATCCTGAGTGGATCTATGTAGGTCGGTTGACAGTTTGCTACACTTTATTAAGCCTTAGAAGGAAAGGTGGATGTATTTATCTCATTTGTATTTGTGCATTTTACTTTCAGTTGGCTGCGTCGCCAGAAAGCGTTATTTTTAAGATTTAATCTCCATAGTTGAATGTATTAAATAATTTCATATTAAGGAGAATGTCTTCGTCTACATAAAACTACAAACGTAATATATAGGGATTTCGTTGTTCTGCTGGCAAACTGTCACTTGCTCATATGCATAGCTTGACTTAAAAATTGGGTCCAATGGTGGCCTGAGCGACATTTTTATCAATATAAAATGTATTATATATTTATCGTGCTGAAACTGCCCGTTAATCTTGAATTTTAACTCTTGACTTTGAAAATGCTAAGTGTGGGTACTCCGAGGTTAATTCTCTGAGATAAATTAATAGCCAGGTGTCACAAAGAAGAAAGTGTGGCACTTAAAACCCCAGTAAATACCAGACCAAAACCATTAAAATTTACTGCGCGTAGAAAATGAGATCGAGCTCAATTGCTATATTTTAAGAAGGCATACCTTTTTTAAGATAGTCGATAATTGTCTGATTTTTCAGGATTGCTAACAGTCTATTCGTAAATCTCGGCAGCTATCCTTTGATTAATGTTTTTACCAAATGGTCCGCGACCGCTGAAAAATCTTCTGAGCACTAACTTATATCTTTCTGATGCGGAGAGAAATGGGTGATTTTCCTTTGACCGAATATGTGCTGCTTATAGTTTGGACGCTGATTGCAGATGAACCCGCAGGTCGTGTTCGAAGTCCTTCGGGGTTTGGAAGAAATGCGAAAAATATAACTTCAAATACATTTAATTTGAAGGAGACGTAATTGTCGACCAACTGCATGCAAGAAATAAAATTTTGAAGCATTTTTTCTATAAATGCACAAATACATTTCGAAATTTCGCGCAACACTTCATGAACTATCAAATCTACTGGACATATGACATGCGTTGGTTTTTTTTGCGACGATAAAAGTTTGGCACCCAAAACCCTACTACAGGGCTGACTCAGACTACTTAAATGTCCAAGGCTGTTCGACCGGTTTTACTTGTTTATCCCCTTGCAAAGCTAGTGTGTCAATGGGTTTATCCGGTAATATACTGTTGACGAGTTCATTAAACTGAAGTCACCAATAATATTTAAGTGATATGCGTGAAAATTCGGGGTCCAGCTACAATATTCCTTTCATCATCCCCGGAAGAGGAGAAAGGGGCGATTTCTGGGACCAAGTTGTATTTAAGCTGACGTTTCAAAAGCCTTCTCGCTTCGTTCATCAGAACGTGGTGACAGTTCTCCTCTTTCGGAGATGATGAAAGGACTATTTAAGTGAGCCTGAGTGTTCAGATTATAAATACTTCTCAACCCATGTCCTATGCGCCTTATCCTTACCGTTGTTGATAAACCAATTTTCATGCGTTCGAAAGCCTTCCCTTTGGTACTTTTTAAATAACCCTTACTGTCTTAGGAAACTCGACAAATTTGGAAATGTTGAAATAAACCAGAATGACGTGAAACCTTTTAGAGTTGATACGTTCTATAAAGTTAACTGTTTAAAATTGCTGCCGAAAACTAGGGAGACTGGAATGGCCTGTTCTGACTCTTCACCTGTCATCAATAGCTCATACCGAACCCCAGGTGGTAAACCACCCGAGACTCGAACCCGTAACCTGTTTAGGGAATCCTGGAACCTATCAGTGAGCGTTCATCCACCAAGGTAACATTAACTTCAGCTTTTTGATCTCCTGTGAAATTAATTTATGTACACGGTGTATATCAGTATATTGAAGGTCTGTAGGCGAAGACCAAAATTGTAAGTGTATATTCGTGTTGAAACCCGTCAGCCACTGCGAAATAGCCACTTCCTGCTCATGGACAGACCTTAATAGTATGAATTGATGTTTTAACTTAACAGTCAAATATACACTTACAATTTCGGTCTACGCCTATAGACCTTAAATACACTGATATATACCGCGAACAGAAATTAATTTCTCTGGAGATTAAAAAGCTGAACTTTCAGAACCGGTATATGAACCAGAAGGTAGCCAGGAAAAGCTGGGAGACCCACCGATGAGCCGGATCCCTCACAACTGTGTCAAGCAGCGGCAGAATACCGGCGAAAAACGTGTCTGAGCCTTTAGCTAGTACCTAGGCTGTAAGTTACATCATAAATTTATGTTACATTAACTGTCGTTGCGGGTAAACGTTTTGGCTGCTTTGGACAGTAATCTGCTTGACTGATAAACTTTATAAGTAAGGCAGCAGCTGTCAGAAACATTACCTTGTCCAGTATTGCAAGGGCCAGTCCAAAGTTAAATATAGTTTGTCAACTTAGGCAGGAGCCGGTCATAGTTCTGCAAACTCAACAAGCTACAACTCTCTCTCTTTCTCGTTCTCTTCTCCTCACTACCAGAGAGCAACTTGTGCCGCCTGAAGTGCAAAATGACATTAGAATGGGGTGCACCTCACAAACACTCTAACAACGCATGCATTCCAGGCTAGGCAGAAGAACAGCATCTATTGTTTATTGGCAAAGACACACGGGACAGCGGGGCGATGTGTAGCCTCACGAGAGCCCTTAATTCAACATAAATTGCTTCTTGTTGTCCCTCCCTCCTCCCCCGGACCACAGAATTCACATCAGACTGTTGTTACTGCCCGCGTGCGTCGAAATCTACGCGATGGGGCGCCAGATGGGTGGGTGGTGGGGGAGAGGGGGATGTTAAAACGCGGTCTCTGGCTTGAGTAAACAGTCCCGTCCCCCTTCCCGGGATTGCGTGTGCCTATGACGCCAGATGGGCACCATCAGGTTCTTGCACAATTTTGATTAACACCTAGTTGCTGGGCTCCCAGCAAAGCGGGCGACAGGACGGAAGGAAGTAATGTCCAGGAAACGGTGCGGGTTTAGAGCTTCCAAAGCTCCTGCCTAGGCGCCCTACTGTCAAAAAAGATGTATGGATTCGGGAAACCGGTCCAGTTCCTGTCTCATTCTTGAGCTATAATATTTCGGAGAAAGCGCATGAAGCTAAATCAAATGCATTAGCTTTTCGTATACACCCTCTTAACCAGGACATGGGAATAGGAACACCTCGTCCAAGTAATAAAGGTGGCCCTGCATATAATTCAATCTCCTAGCCTTAACGTAGATCTTATTGCTAGCCTTTGCATCAACAATAATCCAACTCTCACTCTTCCCTTTATGCGCAGTTACCCTTTTTGTGGGTGTATAAGCACTAGTAGTACTCCCAATCGGAATTGCTCGATTGCAGTCTGTGATGCGTTCTTTAAGTTCCAAGGGAATTAAAACCTTAGGACCAGACCTTTCGACACTCAGAACGAATGTTTCTATGAATATTTGAGCTGAAATCCATCAGTCACTCCAGAGTAACCACTGTATATTCCCAAACTACCGACCGACAGTCAGAAGTATCACTAGTATGTCTACCTGTAGTTATTACCAATGCTGTCAGTATGGTTAATACTTACGTAGTTAAGACAATTTCTGTCTCCTCACCCAATCTTATCCAAGTATGAGTTCCTGATCTCTCCGGCACGAAATTGCGAAGGGACTGAACGATCTTCATCAGTGCTGTCAAGTGTACTTCTAAAGTAATAATAGTATTGATAGCGGCGAATAATATATATATTTGACGAGATTAAAAATGAGCCAGACTCCAGAGCTAAGTACAGTTCCACCTGGTCGCAGGGAAATATGGGTTAGGAGAAATTTAGGGTCAGTTATGATTATTTTATTTGATGCACATAAAATTAAGGGTATGTTTAACGTTAGGACATGCATATGTGTGCTCTCATTGCGGTTATGTGCAAAATTCGGTTCCTTTTCTCGTGTTCTGTTTGGGGGGGGGGGGTCATCTAACTAATCTTTGCTGAAATTATGCAATGACTCCAATTTATTCTACTTCTGAAAAGTCATGTTTGCAAACTACTTGACATGTGAAATAAAATTGGACAATTGATTACAGCGTTTATATAATCGCCAGGTTGGGGAAAGGGGGGGGAAGGAAAAGTGTGAGGGTAATTAAGCAGCTGGGTTTTCCCTTGTCTCCTGAATGCGGGCACCTGCGCGGGTAGCACGCTGGTTGCCATGCTCAGATGAGACAGGGGGATGTTCTCGCGGTCAGGGGGTTGATTTCTGTATGTCAGCCGCGCAGCTTGCGCTTGACTATTCTCCGTAGCTTCGCCTTCTGTGGCTTCAAGATGTGTTGGATTTTGGCGTGCAGTCGGCCAAGGGAGGCAGATGGCTGGTATCAGCGCCTTTTATTCTACTTTGACTCCTCTGAGAAAGCACCGAAGATAGGTACGCGCCGTAAGAAATCGGTAATGATACGCCAGCTGTCCTTTGCTCGTGGCTTCAGATCGTATTGGTAATCAATTAATACGCCTTAGCTAGAACATTTTATCCACTGCTGAGGCTGAACTATAGCCCAGTCAGTTGGCGGCATGTTTGCAGCCAACTAACATCAACACAGGCCTACCATCTGTGCCATTCCCTAAGCGCATTCGACGAGCCCCAGAAACACGAGATCAAACAACCTCAATAATCCCCAGGGGGCGGCCACCTTTCCGCTTTCGACATCATTATGTGTCGCCAACCTGTCTGGCAGCACCGCCCTGACTCAGGACAGGCTGGGTCAGCGGACCGAAGAGCGCAAACGAGGGGCAACAGTTATTTGACTACATTTTGTCGACCACGAGGCTGCAATATCAGCAGGGTTCCCTTATGGGCCAGTGGGAAAACGGGTTGGAGGTGGAATGCTACCGTTGGCTGACCCAGTAACAGCTGCGTGACCCCACTTTTCTACAGGGGTCATCCCATGGCAGCACCGTATGGGCCCGGTGCCCACTCATGCGTGCTGCTACTGCCCTGGCAACAGGGGCCGCCAGATACTTCGGGCCCATCCAGTCAGCGGGCCAAGTTGCAAATGCATAATAAAAATGCGTGCGTAGCTTTAGGCATGTTGTTCTCCAGGGGATACTAATCTCTTTCTGGCACATAGAATTAACCTGCAAATGTAAACTCTTGCAATATTTGCCAAAGGGTGCGTGGATAGACGATGAAGTGCGTGTCGATATTGTAAATTACGCTTCCACGATTATTCCGGCTGTATTCCGTGAGAAAATATAACTTAAAATTGGAAATGGCGGAAATACACTGAGAAGAAGCAGCTGATAGGATCGCGGAGACAAGTATTCACTTGACGTTTTGAAATCCCTCGCGGATCAGTCATGAGAGACGATATCAGAAACGGGTAATTCATACATACAGGGTGTCGCTGCATTTACTTGATACAGTTGCTAGGCTACTGCTTACCTATGATAATAAAGTTTTCGCCCTATCGAGGACAGTTGCCCGCTTGTGCGTCAATAGCTTGATGACTAACATCCGCAACTGCACCAGATCCTATAGACAAGTCCAGATGTTTCTTGCCGTGGCACTGGGTCTTTGGGTTTCATTATTTGACGCTTTATGGTTCCTCCAGTTTATGTTCAATTCCAAATCCAACTAAAGCGAATAGGTGGTCGACGGCCTCTGATACCTTTTTCACTTACGGAATCGCTTGCAAAAATTTGGGTGCAATTTCGCTGCTCGTCTCGTTTGCGCATACTGAAATTCCATGGGTATAAATCCTCTCTGAATACCTGTAGTGGCCTCTGGCAGCCACTTTGAACCCAGGATCAGCCGCTGACGCATTACGCCTTTGGCCTGTGCGCCCACTACGGCCTGGGGTCAGGCCTCACGGCGCCCGCGCGTCCACGCCAGCCTTCATCCCTCTCAAGGTCGCGCCACGACCACTAGGCTAAAAATTAGTCGCGTGATTGGCTGCCGTAACAAAGCATGCACCACCGATTCCCGACGCGCTCGTCACTTCGGATTTGACACCTTCGTAGCCAAACTGCTACAGCCTCCACCGACTTCTCCTCTCCTAAGTAACCATGGTCTGAAGATCGCAGTTGCTAGGGTTTAACTTACTGCGATATACCCATCGAATATATTGCAGCTCGACAACTTTTTCATCTAGTTCGTGCCTTAACACGCCGCTAAAATGCATTAATTACATTCTGCTATTAGCTTGTCTAAATATTTTAATATAACATAAAAACACGAACACGCAAATACTTGAAATTGCGAGTTTTAGACAGACTTAAACAGTAAAAGCTTTGGGCATTGGTTATATTGTCCAGACGAACTAATCGTAATTCGTGATGATCAATCACACTGAAGAATAATACATTGTTACATAGACCCTCGCGATGACCACGACTGAAGATATAGTTGGAGCTGAAAATCCTGATATCCCGTGTGTAAATCTCTAACCCCCTAACTCAAAACCTAAACCACAGTCCAAACGCTAACTTACGGCGCCGAGCGAAACGCCGACGCCAAACGTAAGACGTAAGAAATGCGTGATGCAGAATAAGTGAAATTGGATGGACATTAACTATGGCCTACTCAAATGACATGAATGCGCATTTTATGGACATAAAAACTCAGTGAGGCTTCAACTAGGTGGTTACTTCCACTCGTTTTACTTTGCTTCGCATCGTCTATGATTGAAAATGTATTCTTTACAGAGGCGATCACTGGATTGCACAAATCAACAGTGACTGAGAAGACAATGGCGCGGTTGAGTTAACCCTAAACCTAGACTTACTGTGGTTTTCTCACTGGAATTTTACATCGGTCCATCAATTGTACCTTTGGGTAATGGCATTCCTAGACGTCAGCCCATTGTGAAGTCCGAAACCTCTTCAAACCCGCTTTCTTACAAAGTAGCCTTAAATACTCCTGAGCCGAGGTCGCTTGATTATCTTCGTTGACTCTAATTGTCTTATTTTGTCGCACGCTTCATGTTGGCTACACGGGCTGTTAAATGGACGGCGGGCGCAGCATTTAGCCGCATGGCTACAAAAAGCTCAAGTCTAACTACGGCGCGTTAGTGTTGCGATCGGGGACGGACGCATTTGCGCAAAGCCCCCATTTTCGGGGTCGAACAGGCAACACCCGGCCCTAAACTCATTCTGCGGGTAAGGATGTTGCCAAGACAGCTGGTATGATTTAGCAGCCGATTTGGGGCAGACGACTTAGTCTCTAAGACGGTGATCATAAGGCGAACATGGTTGGCTTGACATTGAACTCTTTAACCCTATCTGACGACCCCATTCTTTAAAGTCTTGTGTGTCTGCTTAAATTTTCGTGCGGGCTTCACGCTACAAATCCAGTGGGAGTGGTCAAGACAGCGACCGTCGAACGGACTGCTGGAAAGGGAATTGTAGCCACTTAACCTTTCGGATTCAGCTTTGATCAGAGACTATGACATATAGAACAGCCAGGAAAGTCCAAGTTACTCACACAGGAGGTGAGGACAAAGTAACCATCGTATAAAAGGCCACGGATTCAAAAAATTGAATGATCTAGCTTTAACGATTGCGCAGATTCTTTGTCATGAACCCAATACTTCAACTGAACCCGGTCTCAAAAAGTTTCACATGTGAGCACTATGCTAGGCAAGTTCGCTTACGCTAAGGTTGTCATATACTATAAGCTAAACAGGCCTAAAGTCCTGAGCGATTAACTGATGCAGTATCCAGAACGTGAAACTGTTCTAGCTTAAATTCAAGGGACGCTGTCACTTCATTTAAAAACCAAAAAACCATTATACAAATACCAGAGGTGAATTTAATAGCACAAAGAGGTTTTACTTGACCCCTTTTGACCGTGAGGAAAGTGGAATGCAACGTTATCAACGTTAATTGACTCGTCCTACCCACAAGAAGACTACGGTCACGAAAAGGCGATTTTCGTGTTGGTCCGTGAGAGAGAGCTCGCCGTTCTGTCGAGGACACTAATTTGTTGCCCAAAATTGCTTCTCCCCGTCAGTCTTACTCGGCCAGGTTTGGGAGCGCAGATTTGTTTGGGATAATTGATAACGGGAGTGTGGCTAAAGGTCAAACTTCGAAGACGCCTTGCCAGCCACCCCCGGTAGCCTCATTGGCTGTCAGATTCCCTTTATTATTGTCCCCCATTCGTCTTCCTACAGGGACCTCGTCCCAGGTAAGCGAACTTGAAGGGTGATAATTGGGCTGATTGATTTGCCCTACATCGGGACGGCCAGGCACATAATTCCACGTGGCAAGTTTTATCTGCCCCCCCCCCTCCTACTATAATTGACTGGCGTGATAATTTGGCCTCGGGACAGAGGTACGTGGCCGAATCTGTGTTCCACGCCCGGACGGCCAACATCCTCTGCCTCCTTCAATGTAGACGGCCTGTAGGGGAGTTCGATTTCCGGAATTTGCATAGGCCATTTGAGCAAAGGCTGACTGCATGAGTCAGAATTATAGCAACTTGCCGAATTGTTCTCGTCGCCAAATATCAGCATCTTCTTCAGTTTTATCATCAAGTTGTAGGATGCAGGAAATACGCCGGTCTGTGGAGCCTGCTTCGGGCGGCATTCCTTTTTGAGGTTATCGATTTAATAGGATTATAATTGGATTTATCTGGCCATTAAAGTTTTAAAATATATTCATTTGACACAGTTTTAAAACTCAAGTAATGAGGAGAACGAAAAGAAGGCTCCTGTGGTTGTCGGCTAAAAGTACTCCATTCACTAATCACAACTATTTGGGATGTGATCCCGCGTGCTGCTGGAAATCAAACCTAGCACCTGAATGCTCTATGTTGGAGAATATTAAATGCCAAGTGTGAGTGACAATAACCGATTTGTAGAACCTCCGATACGTGAGCATCCCGGCTTAAGGTCTTCGCCACTTACACTCTGCTGCTATTGGATAATTGGTGAGAAATTGTGGGTTCTTCATATCATTCTCGCACTCTTTCCTTGCTGTTTACCCTACACACGGTTACGGAGGAATCCAGTAGAAAACTCAGATCCGGAGAACTTCTGTACTTTGTTCTAATTGGAATACGCAAATAATCATTATCGAGTCCAGAGAGCTGTCACTCAGCGACTAACATTATAGGCAAAATAGCATTACCGACAAAGACAAGGGAGACTGGAATGGCCAGTTCTGGCTGATGGAGGCTGAGAAGCTACCTCTTGCTAGCCTCGATAAGAAAAAAACTTGTGTTATGTATTACCTGTCTAATTTCTCTAGCGCGTCCGACTACAAAGGATTGGGTGTCAGGCGTCCGAAAGAATGCATTGGAAAAAGCTATGCTGATTATGGCTTTTCTTGCACTCTATTTGTATTTCGCGTCCATAATCCGGTTTGGCCAGAGGCCAGGCTGGCTTGGCGGCTGGCCAAACCAAGAGCTCTTGACTGACCCGACGGTGAACCTGCTACTGTGGCCGCGCCGGTAACTAATGCGCGAATGAGCGCGCTGGTAACTGGGCCAACAACCAAGGGGACCAGGGTGGGGGAGGGGAGGGGGTGTGGCCGGTGCGAGCTAAGGGGTCTCAACTGCCAGCCCAATATGTTCGTGGGGTGGGTGGGAGTAAATATGACCCCTTCACAGCCGAAGGACGAGGAGCGTCAACGCGGGCTTCTCGCCTGATTTGAGTTTATAGGGCTGCTCAATCAAGCTCCTCCACCCTTCTCCCTGCACCGTTGACTAGGCCGTGTAAAAGCCTCGGCGACACGCGTTGGATTTTGAAACGGCCTATTATCCGCTAAATCGGCGCTGTTGATTAAAGCTTTTCAGGTAGTAACGGAGTCGCTTCAGTGATCAGACATGGAGGCGCTGCGTGGTCACACGTGTGTGTGGGAGTTTCTGCTAATGTAATGGACGCGAGGGCGGGGGGGGGGGGTGAACGGGGCGCAGAACACGACTGTGGCTTGTTGTCACACGCAACCTGTAACTTCTAATCCACGTCCGCCTGCCGATTTATGAATACATACAGCGAAAAGGCTGATCATGATCTGCAATGCTTACATATGCCGCTACATCATCTCTTACGTATTTAAGAATCTCGCAAAAAGAATGCTGTCTTCTATTCTCTCTAGTTAGTTTGAATATATTATTATGTTTGCGAAGAAAATTTACAGGACTTTTTTTAAAATCTAACCTGGAAGGAAAACAAACCAGGTAAAATAAGAAAGAGTTTCTAGGACATGTTAGTCGATAACAGTTAACTAATTCCCATTCACTATCTTCCGCTTGAAAATCGACATGGACGTTCGTTCTGACCTCAGGACAAAGGATACTCGCCACTCGGACAGAGAGATCACGACACCTACATTCCTTCTCATTCCCCGTGCAGACAGAAAAAATGTTTTGGAAACCAATTTTGGGTTAAATTATTGATTATTATTTACCAAATTATTTATTTTATACCAAATGATCTCATTCGTGAGCTGCGTAAGTGAATTGGGAAATTATCATTTCTGCCGGAGATGAGGTTCGCTCCAGGAGCCCATTTGAAGCTAAACCGTTGAAAAGTAATAAAATGCTTCTAGTACATTAATCAAGACAGAAAATTAACATACCTCCGTTGATATAACTAACTAACTTCCCTGACAGATCGGTGTACGCAGCTATGCCAACTAACATTATGTTTGTGGCTTTTTAATCGCGTCGGAAATTATTCTATAACACGGAGTAAATCAGTGCATTCTAGGATGTATAGACGCAGACAGAAATGTGATATAAACCCCCAAGTTAGGGAAGAAATCAAAAAGCTACAATTTCCACGCTAGAGTTTTTACCAGAAAGCACACAAAGCATACTAAATGACTCACTGATAAGCCGAACCCCTCGAAGTTGTGCCCTGCTTCAACAGAATATAGGCGAAACGCATGTTTGGGTTTTTAGTTAGTACCTGCGCCATCAGTATGATGTATCTTGCAATCCCAACAAGCCCCGTTCGCCATTGGTCATACGAGCCATTTTAGCATCCAAGATGGGAACGGTATGTAGTATACCACCCACCCGAATGGAGAAGCGTTAATCTGGGTTTAAACTATTTCGAGTCAGTACATTTTTGGGGCCCTGAAAATAACAGTGCTTGCCTTGGTTTCCACACTCTCAACTCTGTCCATGGAGCTGTATACGTTTCTACTAGGTTTGGACTACGATACTACTGCTATAGGTGCGTGCCTATGCTAAAGTCCTAAATTTAGTAATAATGCTTACTAAGGCCAGTAGATAGTATAATATGATACTGCCTGTGTGTGCTTTCCAAGAAGTCGTATCCAGTATACCCTTCCAACCTCTGTAAGGTAATAGTTATTAACATTTGGATAATAATGTAGCGTTGGTAAAAAATGCACAAGTCCTACCATGCCGATGTACACATTCACTAAGAGACCGTGCAACTGTAACGGTAGCAACCGACAGTAGTATATTCTTCCTTCCCATTTGGTAGGCATGAGTATCCCCCATTATACTAATTTAAGGCATATCAACTGTTGACCTTCGGTCGCGGTTTGACTATGCTTATTCGTCTTCTGTCTGTTGTACAATATGTTTCGTCCAGTTTTCCTTGATATATGTGCCATTTAAGATTTTTCTATTTGTCGCCACACGCGTAACACCTAACGCCTAGAGGTTAGCACATGCATTTGACATGTATCCAGAATCTTATAGAAAAAAATCAGATGTCCAGCATTTTGTACTTTCTCTGCTAAAACAAACTGAAGATACGAAAGACTGAGAAGAAGACGACCCGATCGCTGGGACAACACTTTTATTCGCCTGCTGTTTCGAGATCCGTCGCAGATTCAGCATCAGAGACAAAAGCAGAAAGCAGTAGCAGATACGGTCATACGAAAGATGGCACACGAAAGATTCCTAACACTGGAGCTATAGGCCACATGTGGTATGCAACTCAGACGAGGAGGCCAAAAAGACTGGAGTTTTTGACAGGAGGAACTGGAACATATCTGCCAACGTTTTCTTTGACCTACCGAAATTAGTTCATCAATGCTGCAGGGGACACGGTAGCACCGATTCCTTCGACAGCCGTGGTAGGCTTCCTTTTGGACCACAGCAAAATCAGTACTTTTTTTCTCAGATGCCACGCTACCAGAACTGTTATTTTTGCAGATAGATTTATTCTTTCAGAAAAGCAACTATAAACAGACTTTACCGGGGCTGTCTCAAAATTAATCAGCCGCCATTCTTGATGAAAAAGCTATTATTGGCCATAAATTGGTAGCCTGTGAAAAATACCGAAAAGCAGAAAGCGTAGCCCCGTCTTGTGATCTCGTTCGTGTCTGAGAGTTCGCCAAGAAATCGCCGTTGATTTTGAGTGTGGTTTTTAAGAGAAACCCAAATAACGAAGAATATCTGGGCTGACTAGTATATCACTGTCTCGATTACTGGAGAGTTTTCTGGGAGGTATCGAAAACAGCTTTGGTGGACGCCTCTTACAATAAAGTTCCCATGCCATGTTAGCAGATATCCATCTAGTGTAAGCCAATTTTATTTAAATATACCAACAGTTTTTTTCGCCAAGAAGGTTGTCCGATCCTGCTTCAGACTGGTCACTGTCGCAATTCCCAGGCGGGCGTTAGTAAGCAACGTTAGCACCTTTATCAAAATAGAATACGCCCGATAATGGCATCATAATATTCAGTTACCCAGGCCATAGGGCATAGCAACCACGGTAAGTCAAAGGTGAGAGGATAAGTAAGCTGCATTTAAGTCACTTTCTGTACAGGCCAGCATTCAGTGCCGGTCTGTCGTCATGACAACAGAGTCCCGGACCAGTTATGTGATAATTATGTCCTGACGTAGTACTGAGGCGCCCACAGGCCAGGATTAACGTTGGCACCTCTTGATTCTAAGTTGAACAGCGTCCTTCAACTTGAAAATGTTGACGCGTTGCAACAACGACTGCAACATGAAGCAGAGTCAAGTCTATCGTGGCTGCCTTCAACTGGGGGTCGAATCTGTGACCGTTTTATTCCGATCTAATGGCGACGAGGCGGCCTCAGTCAATCCAGCTTAGTTTTCTCTTAGTATTTCTTGTTGAAGGCTAAAATACAGTCATTCTTTGACCCCGTTAAGTGCATGCGTATAGGCCTGTCTGGTGATCGAACTACGGCAGTCATGATGAGGCCTTATATATGAAATTTCACGGAAACGATCGAACGGGTCATCTTATCACTGTGTGCTAGACACACTTGTGCAATTTCAATCGCTCAATAATATTAGCCATACCTGTAGTAACCTTCAGAACAACCGGCAAACAAGAATTTATTCTGGTCGGTTCCTACGTTGCATACCTAAATGCTGGGTAGTTATTAGCCAAAGTCTGAGGACATTTCCATTAGAGTGAACGCTGGCTAGGACGTTTTATGCACAGTAGGGATATAACCACGTTTAGCAAGCCTGCATTGGCAAAATTGTAGACACAGTGTACGTAAGTGTTGAATGCTATGAGCAGGTAGGGGTTGGACTAAAGACTCAACTTAAATCTGGTCTCAGTTCTAATCATGCATCCCGAACCTAACATTAGTCCCTAATTGCTGACGCAAAATCTAAATATAAGCATAGATTAATTTCACGAAACTTCCGTAAATCTAACCCTAGTTTTAATCTTAACCCCAACAAAATGTCCATAAGAGTCGGCGTAATTTCACCGGACGCCTTATTCGCTGAACAGGTCAAGCATTTTCCATCGCTCTGCTGACCTATGAAGTCAAATAATATCCAGGAGTTTGGTTAGTTTTAAATTTATGCTAACATCATTTTGTGGGTGTTAGGGCAAGCGGCGTGCCCGGTGTAGAGTAGCTTAATGAGACAAAAGTCCTCTTTTTGCAGTCCACTTGCTTTCCACAGAAACGAAAAGTCCCTAAAAGTAGCAAAGGTAAGAATTAATTGTACTACTTCCTTAACAGGACATGGCAATAGGAACTTCCAGCCTCCTTGAAACATATAGCGTTGTAATAAACTTTATAAAGGGTAAATATTTTCGTGACTTAAATCTACCAGTGAACGTAACTCTAACCTTAACCGAAGCCTTATCCTAAACTTTACAATTACCATAAACGCATATTTTAACCCTTAACATAATCCTGACCTTCGCCCACACTATGGCCTCAACCCTAACCATAAAATTTGATCGTAAACTTGATCTCCCTGAAACTTGACGCAAAGCCACATTTATTGTTGGCGGCTCCCGTTCCCTGTCCTCTACAGGTCATCCGTACTGACTCTAATTCTGGATTGAAAGTGGAGGTGGCGTTGGGCTAGGAGCTCAGTGACTAGTCGTCAAGCCCTTTTGGCCCACAGACGCTAATCGTGAATAAGCGGGTCAGGTAACAGGCCTGTTGTCGCTTATTAATTTTGCGGCAATAAACGAAGCGTGTGGGTGGTAAGTTGACAAAGCAGATTTCCGCTCCCGCGACCTGCAGTCACGCCACCGGTCTAATTGGCTCTCTTTCCGGACCATCTCACTCCCGGCACAGGTGTCGTGTTGCCGGCGCCCTCCCTCCTCCGTGGGGAGGGGGCCGCCTTCGGCCAACCAATCACTCATAGCGCATGTGGGGAACGGAAAAACGGCTCAACTTTCCCTCTCCCCTCGTCACTCCCCCCCTCCCCCTACGGGCAGAGGCTCCGTAAACTGGAGAGATGGAAGATTGTCCGTTGCTGAGGCACTGATGTGCCCCCCCTCGAAGCCTACTCTGCGGGTTGCCACGATAGGGATCAAACGTCACGACGGTGGCAACTAGCGGGAGCAATTCAAGTTGAGAAAAATGTGTGTTCATAAAAAACTGAATCGAAGAGCTGTTAAGAGAGATCAAAGGGGGCAGGGGGAAGGAGGGGAGTGTCTCCCAAGTAGGTAATATCAACAATAGTCTCGTCACTTTGCGGTATCGTGACACCAGTTTTCACTGTCTGCTCATGATCTCGCGGCATGCTGGAAGGGGTGCAGACGGAAGTTGAGCTTGTTCTCAGCTAAACAAGGGCGAGGTCAAGTCAATATCTAGTGCGATTTTGGCTCACTGGGTTGACAACGGTCACCGGGTTGACGTGAACGAAGCGTTTCGAGTCCTGTATAAAGTACCAGCGAAACACTCCAAATTCCTGCGTCAATGGATACTTGCGACGGCAGAAGCCGTGGCAATACGACTCACAAACCCGGTCTTGTGTGCGCAGAAAGCCTTTGTAGTGGCCCTAAGGCTCCCGTGGCCGAGAACAAACTCAACTTCCGTCTGCACCTTTTCCAGCATGCCGGGAGATCATGAGCAGACAGTGACAACTGGTGTCACGATGCCGCAAAGTGACGAGACTATTGTTGATATGATCTACTTGGGGGGACACTCCCCTCCTTCCCTCTGCCCCATTTTGATCTCTCTTAAAAGTTCCCCTCCCCCCTTAAATACCACTGATTGGTTGCTTAAACTTTTACTAACTCTACCCTATTTATATCATTGTACACACCTGATGATTTATTAATCGAAAACGTTTGTTTGCCAATCTTGACTTTTTGAATGCTTAAATGGGTATCATCACTGAATAGAAGAAGTTAAGACGTTCTCTGAGACCAGGAGTCTATTTTTCCGACGTTTCGAACCCTCCCACGAGCTCATCGTCAAGGGATGACAATGAGCTCGCGGGAGAGCTCAAACCGTCAGACAAACACACTTCTGGTCCCAGAGA
The DNA here is from genome assembly GCA_036362985.1 of Ligula intestinalis. Taxonomy (NCBI): domain Eukaryota; kingdom Metazoa; phylum Platyhelminthes; class Cestoda; order Diphyllobothriidea; family Diphyllobothriidae; genus Ligula; species Ligula intestinalis. The sequence continues at coordinate 48,593,430 of JAYGXS010000004.1, read as the reverse complement.
ACGTCTTAACTTCTTCTATTCAGTTACCTGGGCCTCGCATATTCTCGACCATTAAAAAAAAACTGAAGACCACTTTCTCCTTGTTGAACTGAGATGGGACCAGTTGTGTCGCAGATATTAATGATCAGATGCAAACAAGCTATTCACTCTCTATTTCGGATTTGTAAAACACATGTGTAAAACAGGATACGCACTGCTTGGACCCTGGGATGTAAACGCCCAAATTGTGATTGTTGTCAAAACGCGAAGTCTGCAAGTCCAAGTTAACTGATTCTGCCTTCATTAAATGTCTGGTCAGTTTTACAACTTAAAAATATAGCAAAAATGAGAAATTCAGCAGATATGCGAGTACAATAAATTCCGAAATATAGTTTCGTTTCGGACATGCAGCATAATTCCGAGGTATTACAGTCATGTCAAGAGGACAGCTTGTGAATGAGCTTTGTTTCCTTCTGCTTGCAATTACTACAATCTGTAAAAATGACAATTTAACTAGTGTGCATTTTTATTGCAGATTCCGATACTCTTATGAATTCATATTTATATTCTGTAAAAGCCACACGGATGTCATATTATTCAAGTTCAATATTTTAAAAAGAGTAGCTGTTGGTTTAAGGAAACTTTGTCAATTGCCGATTAATTGTAAACCCTACATGCTTCTCCGCATGCGTGTAGGGCCCCCAAACTATATCCTGTAAAATTTTCATTGAAGTGGTATCACTAGGTTATGTGGAAGATGTCAAATAGTGTTCAGGAAATGTTGCAGTTGCTTAGGACAATGTTGTATAGCTTGATAACAACATTAGCAGATAGGGAGATGCGCGGATTTATGGATATACTTTTCACGGTCTTACAAAATCTCAGAATTGCAAACCTTTTAAAGCCAAAAGGTGTCATGTCTTAAAATAGAAAGGTTTAAGAAGGCCAAAAGTGAATGCTAAAAATCTACTCTACTTAAGTAGTATTGTTTTACAGAGATTTTGCAGGTGGCCGGAAAGAAACTAGTTCAAAACTCAGTGTTACAGCTTGTCTGAAATAGCTTCAGCTTACAGGACACGATACTTTATATTACAGCCCTACTTAGGCAACCTCTTCTAATCGATATCTTTTTACACTTCCTCAGAGGTATCTGGTTTTTACATACTGATGCGGCTTTCGAATTTGAGCCACCCATTTTTTTGCTCTCCATTTTCGTGGGAATTTATTATCCTATGCCATCCTCTCTAATCCTCTGCTTTGTTTGTTTGTATTTGTGATCATGAGGTCATACCTTCAGTACGCTGCTACCTTTTTAAAAGCACGAAAACAAGTTATTTTATCTGCAACATATCACCATCCCAATATTTTTCAAATGCGGCCAATCTGTTGCATATGCATTTCACCAACAACACCAACATCGACAATTCTCCGTAGGATGACAACACGAAGAAAAAAGCGGGTGAAGAAGCGGAAATGGAGAAGTTGAAAGCCGATCTGTCTCCATAGTTGATGTGAATGTCGTGAAAAACTTGACTTGTGAGTATTACGTGACCTTTTACCTTTGTCCTTTTAAAATGACCCTTTATTTACCTTACCATCTGCTCTCCGTGAACGGAACCATTTTGCTGAAAATACAGGTTTGTAAAATCCTTAATATAGCATTCTTCTTCTTCTCTTAAATAGTGATGCAGGCCAGACAGGATGACGACTCTGTTAACGAATACTCGAGCACAAACGGTCTGTTCGGGGAGAGGTGACCCACTGTATCAAGTTGCTACTTGCACGCTGGAGGAAGACCATGCTTTCGACTGCATGAGCACGCGGATATTGGCACGAGAAAGGGAAAGGGAAAGGGAACGACTGGAGGCCTGAGCATCTGACCTCAACACCATCAACAGATATCTCGATTTGCACCCCTGTTCTCACGCGCTACGCCCGTGCAGTCAGGTGGCGGGACACAGTTTCCGGCAAAGGACGTACCCCTTCACCACTTCGGGAGACTGCTGAGAGGTAGAAGGTGCGAAATAGATCTGTCTCTCCCCTCCCTCCCCTGAAAAGTGTTCAACTCTTTTGCACTCGCACTTCTATACGTGTCCGAAAACTCACACTTAAAAGCCTACTCCTCCAGTAGTCGTGCTTCCGTTCTCTTTGCAATACGAACCCGTGACTCGCATATATGTCTCCATCCGTGTTTAGGTTCTAGTTTTGGGTTCGACACATTCTTTGAAGGATGCTATTTGACCTCGAAGCTGGTCCTCTTATAAATACTTATCATTCAGAATCAACGTTTTGCACTGTAAGAGCCTGACGACGGCCCGAGTGTTTTAAAACTATAAAGTCTGTCTAATCACCTTTGGTAATCAAGCGATAAAAAGCTCAGACACAGGTTTTCAATAGGAATGTTCTCATTTCCGGAATAATGTTCTTGTAAGAACCGAATTCCCAAGACAAAACGGGACGCCCCTGATTCGTACTTTAACCGGCTAAGTCGGCAGCTGTGCCCCTTCTGCACGTAAATTTTCATGACAGTAGGCAACTGTGTATGCGCCCACAGCTAAACCGAGAGCTGTGGAGATGCCGTAACTCCCCCATCTTTTCCCGTCCCCCCACCCCAAGGGCTTAGTTACAGGTGTTGCTGCCGCGTTCGTGAGCGATAATCCGGGGATAAGCTCCCAAAAACTCTCACTGGCACGATCAGATCGGTTCTTAGGGTGGTTACGCCGGGTCTGGACGTGAGCCAGGCGGAGCCACGCCCCTCCCCCTCCCAGTTCCAAAAATTAGAGTTTGATTTGACGTGCCCTGAGGACGTGCAGGTGTTTTTGTTGGAGCGCTTGAGGACATATATATATAATGAGTTGATAACAACAACATAAAAAACACCTTGATGAAAGTAACGCAAATGGAAAGTATCCAACTGCAAAACCTGTAGAATAACTGCACCATTTACACGTTAGGTAAGTCCGCCTGCTCGACTGTAGAAGAGGGCCCTCGGAAGCGGTTTAGCATGTTTGATTCGAGATTCTTAAGCAGCAAAAGAGTTCGTGAGTGAATGCGGGGAAGGTAAGAGTTCGATTTTCGTATCTGACGCGGTGCACCGTGTTTCCAGGTAGCACAATGACGGTGACTTGCGTTTGCATTAGATTATAGTGATAGCAGACTTTCATTGTTTCAATCGCGCTCTCCACCTTCCCCAACTAAGTTCGGTCTCATGAGCAAGTCAGGAACAACGGAGGGTGACAGTAGCTTATGTAGTACCCCTAATTAATCCCTACTCTCAGCATGTTGTCCTACGAAAACATTGGTTGAGGGGTTTTATGGGTGTGAAATTAGGACACACAGTGCAGTATACTTAAATGACTGATATACGCATTTTTATTTGTATTATCATTTAACGTATTGGTGAAAAACCCGATCATCAACTCGCAGGTTTCTTGAAATTCCTGAAGAATAGAAATGTTGATTAGGAGGTCGTCTACTTCAACTTACCGGCGGTCCAACGTACCGTCCTGGAGTTAGCTTAGTATATTCCGCGGCGCGAAGCGCCATGCACACCTTTAATGTACATGCGGGACAACTTACTCCCAGCGGCCGCGACTAACTTCGTTCAATTTACACTTACGTCTAAAAATGTCCTTTACTGCTTATCCGATTTTCCCACACCCATAAACCCTATAACCACCGTTTTCTTAGGAAAAAACGTTGGTACTAGGGGTATATGAGGGGGACTACATAAGCTACTTTTGCCCAGTGGAGACTGCAGAGGACACAGGTTGCTGGTGGGGCCGCCGCGGCTAAGCGTGCCGCCAAACCTGGCTGGGACCTCACGAACTGGGATGCTATAAAGGCCGCCTGACTGTCAGTCCATCTGTCCATAGAAACACGCACTGGGCCGACTGTGAGGTCCGAGCTATTTTGCCTTTTGGCCACCTTTCAAGCTACGGCTCTTAATGCGTACGATTGAGGAAGATACACTGAGTCATCGACCTCCCAGGTCTCTGGCACTCTCCATGCCGGAATGTTTACTTACTACATAAATGCTCCTTATATTACTGACAGGGCAGCTGCAGACAAGATAAAGGTACCTCCTGTGTGGCAGGTAATAAACTGCGGGTCCAACACATGCGATCCATAGGCAATTGTCTGATTTCAAGTTTAATTTAAACTGCGACGGTAGATCAAAGACCAGACTGAAGTTGTTTCCTTCAGGTAAATGGGTCATAATCTATTGATGCCAGCTGACGTGGTTATGCGTGTAGAGGATGACAGCAAAACCCATGTGGAAAAGTCGTTTCCCCCGATGGTTTGTCGAATCAAGAGACCAGTAAACTAACGACTGAATTCCGTAATAGTTCTACTTAATTGAGCATCCTCATATGGGCGTGTAGTTAATAGGTGGAGTGATCTATTTTTCGATCGAGTGGCACACTGCCTAAGCTGCATGCTAGACGAAGAAAGCATCTCACATTGCGGAAAAATTGTATGTTATACTGAAGAAAATCATAGCATTTTATAGAGACCATATAAGTAGGTAATAGAAATCACTTCTCGCCCACTGATTGGTCGAGTGTATAGGAGGATTCGAAGTTTAGCTTTCGTCACATGTTGGATGATGAGCCACAAACATATTTTATGGAGAATTGCCAGTCTAGGTAGAGTGACAATTCTGGCAAAGAAAAGAGGTATCCATTTTCAAGAAGCGTGTTTCACAGCTAGCAGAGTTCTGCTTCGACAGTTTAAGGAGAACCGATCCGCCATACGCTAGCTGCTAACCCCTGAACTAGATTTCGTTTTATAGTTAAGGGAACAAATCTATAAAAAGTTGGGCATTGTCCCGTCCAAGGTTTCTTTCTGAATACTCTGCGCAGAATAGATCCATCATTTCGTCTTCACAGAAGTACATGAAGGAACGCATTTTCATCTTCCTCAGTCTCTGCAGAAAATTTGAGCGATGGGTGCGCGGTGTTAAACTTCGCGACAAGGGTGTGAGTGGCAGTCTTTTAATCTTTCGGACAAAAGATATCATTCACATATCGACCATAAGATTCAAATTCATCGATGGTGTTACATACAGTCGTTTTCTCGATCTTGCCCATAAAGACATTTGCGAGAAACGAGCCAAATGGTGAGCCCGTCGCCAGGCCATCTGTCTGTCTGGCTGTCTGTACAACTGGCCAGTGCAGATAAATTGCAAATTTGAGGGTTTTCACGAGTACACCTATCTGGTATTTCGTGTCCCGAATAAAGTCACAGGGGTAGTTTATAGTTTCTAACACGAGTACGTTCGTAAAAAGTGATGATACATCCAATGAGAGCATTTTACTCACACCAAAATTAATATTCTTTGTAGCTTCGACAAACTCAACTGTGTCTTTCAAGCTGTGTAATTATCTCATTCTGCAGCCTTTTCGTTTGTTCGAATATACGTGATTAAATTCAGG
>JAYGXS010000004.1:48554412-48568815 GCA_036362985.1 Ligula intestinalis | reverse complement strand
TTCCACTTATTCGGGATCCGGATGTAGTAACTATTTGGATGCAGAAATAAAAGTAATTGCTTAGCGGTAGAGCATTAGCCTCCGGCAAAGGCTTTCTCTGGTGCGTGGGTTCAAATCTCGCCAAGCGCCTAACGTTTTTCACACTTGGGTCAACTCAAATTAAGCAAATCTGCCAAACCAACATAATAAAAGTAATGGAGCCGAGTTTTGGGGTCTGACACCCCTTACCAATCGGTGTCGAGTGAAATACTTAAGAGCGAATGACTGAAATGTATTAACAACAAGCTTTTTAAATTGGAAGTCCGTACGTCACGAATTAGTAACAATATGCCTCTGGTACCCCGCCCCACTCGTGACTTTTATACGCTGAAAGAACACATGGGAAAGTTTTATAAGGATATATGGACGTTGACCGATCGGTTACGGGACCCTATTGTCCCGTCGTACTTTCGTGATTCGATCTAGAGCCTCCCTTGCATTCACATAATGACTAGTAGTATGTGCGAAATGAAATTGCCAACAGGGACAGAGGAGACTGGTGTTGTCATTTCTAACTTATCAGTCGTCGTCAGCCAACAATATTCTGCCCAGGTTTTGAAATCCGGGAGGCTCTAATCCTCGACTTGTTAGTTTGCAATTCAGTGTTCTAACCATTCAGCCACACTCAGCTCTTCCTAGAAAACCGTGGGGAGTTTAAAAGCACAAACCTACTCACTCGGAGGAATATAGGAACCAATTCCGGTGGGCGAGGGAGATGCAAATCTTTCTCACGTCCGTAGGTACCTTAATCCACGAGCCACCCGCCGATAAGTTTTATTAGGACGTCGGTGTATCTGCGCCCGCGCGTCTGCATTGATGAGTGCCATTTGTGATGGACAGGAAGCCTTGCATAATCAGTAGGTCATAAGATAACCTCGCTGATAGTAAGGTCTCGTGTGATACGGATCCTAGCCCTCCCTCCGTGTTTGGTGCATGCTCTATACCCCCACCTCTGATCCGCTGTAATTATGGTTCTCGTTCGCCAAATAATTTGCAGGTGTGACGAACAGCTCCCACATACGTTAAGCCGCGAGGCCCGAGAGCAGCGTGTGTTTACTTTGCGCTATTGTGGTAGGGATTAATTGACCCCTAAACGGACCTAGTGGGTATCACGTGACAGTTAGAACGTTCGGTAGACGATGACTTAGCGTTGTGCACTGTTGCCCTGGGGAATCCTTTTAAGTTTGCTTTTGCTAAGAAACGGGCTAACGCACGCATGAGGCATATTTAGCTGTTTTAGCGTGAAGGTGTACGAAGTCGTGGACGGCCACTTTTTGGGACCCAAAAAACATGGACGTTGCCCGCATAATGAGCTCTGATAAATAAGGTCACGAAATGTTGTGTCTAATGTCGTGGAGTAATATTTAGTTTAATGCTGGGACCATTGCCTGAACACTTAAAATGAGCCTCCCGATTTGATTTGCTATAACGGAGTCCTCTGCGCTCCAAATACAGAATTAATTTATTTATCTTATTTTCGATAATCAGGCCAAACTATTTGAAATACCGCCTAAAAAGCGAGGTAGAATGGTCTTTCGTGAGACTAAAGTCAAAGTTGCATTCTGAAGGAGCATTTTGGTGGTTTCTTGTAGTCTGAAAATGATCCCATTTTCCTGTTACTGTGTGTGTGAGATTTGAGTTCAGTGAATCATTTTAAAAGATCTCAAATGTATGAAGGAAAGGCCATTGCTGTCAACGCCTATAGCAGAATCTGGAATTCAATGCACAGCATTTCGAAGACTGGAAAATTTGGTTCAATCTAAATGGTACATTTTCTGCTAAACCCGGTGGAACTTAAGCGGTCGATGGTAGTGAGTGGGCTTCTCAGCAATCTGGACAATTTAAGCACAATAATGCAATTTATGCAGGAAAAATCCATTGCATATGTTTCGGTTCAGGATGGAAGTAACTCACTCATGCAAACGCCTCAGCTATGACTAAACAACTCATTAAAGAATTTAAGCCTTCGCAAAGGGGTTTCATTATTCTTCTATGTTTGTAGAAATGTGTATGGTCGAGATACTGTGGAAAGAAATGTTGTCAGGAATTCCGATTAGGCGTATTTAACAAGCCTGGGACAATGACAGTTCTCGTCACTTACGACATAGGAAGTCATTTTATTACTTTAATGATAATGATTATTATTAGTAGTAGTATTATACGTATAATCGCGTCCCAGTTGCCAGGATCTATTCATCCTTTGGATCAATAGTTAACTGTTAATTTATGTCTTACTAGTTGCTGACCTATTTGTTCCTAATATGAGTAAAACCTAACTGTCTCTTTTACATCCTCCAAGGAATCTATAAAAAACGAAACTTATGCGCACGACTAATAGGTTGCCAACGGCTCTGAATAAAGTAACCTATAAAGCTTCACCGAATGCTGGTATTAGTGACAATGGATAAAAAAGAGGCTGGTTCATGCAATAACAGCACGCTCGCTGCAGTTTTAAGAGGCCCTCTTAAAGCACACGCCAGCTATTGGCCTAAAATTAGTTATCAGTTGAGTGCAACTTTTGAATGCCGTTCACCGCGTGCCTGATATCGAATTAGAGTAGCTGATTATTTGACGCGAATGTGAAATGTCAGCAGTAGAGAGTAAATTCGAAAGCATGTCCTTAAGTCAGAACCGATACTTGCTCGAGGAAGATTCAACTAGTAAAAAGTCGCTTCTGGAAATGACTTCAGGTTAGAACCTAAAAGGTATTGTTCCTACGGCTTGAGGATGTTTTGAAGAACGTATGTGCTGCTGCAAACGAAAAGCGTCCAAAAGAGTGCACGTGCCCAGTGCGTCAACCATACGAACTAGCGATTTGGACGAAAGTCTCGCGCGTAATGGTTGTACTTTCAATGGAAGCAGGCCTCGTGGCGTGAGGTGGACCGTACTGAGCGCAATGCGACCGACTATCCCCGCACCAATGAACTTGGGGTTCCCCCGCCCCCCACCGCGTACCCGTTCCTACTTCTCTGCCCAACACTTTTCGTTAGGTCCCAAGGAGGGGGTAGGGTGGGGGTTACCGCTCCCAAATTCGCCCAGATACAAACAACAAGCGTTCATCGTCTCGTCTCTGGCTCAGAAGGGGGAGGGGCGGTAGGACCTTTTGGTGTGTGATTGATCCCTTTGTTGTTGAGATATGCGGCACGCCTGTTTGTTATCACCATCCTGTCAGACTGAATATCCGAGACGGGCCTTTGGAGTATGGGCGGCTGTCAGTTTCGTCACTAGGATACACAAAACAGGCCCCCTAGATGCCTGGAAGGGGTGGCTGCATCGAGCATGTTGGCTGAGAGGGGGTTAGCTACCGTCACCGAATGAGGTGTTCATACAAGTAGTGAGACAGATCTAAGCCAAACAGGCGTCTTACTTTTGACTGCGAAGTAATATAGCTAGTGCACATAAAGACAATTATATTGCACGCAAGACTAGACGATAGTCTCATCGGGGCCCACTCTGGTGAATAGTGGTTGTTAGAATACCACAGTGCTGAGACTTATATCTGTGGAACTTTATGCATTCAGAACGTAAGTAGTAGGTCCTAACATATGTATGCATTGGCAGTATGTTCTTCGGCCTCATGACTCGGCGCCTGATGGTTGCTTCCGGCCTGTGCGCCAATCCAACTTCAAGTGGGGTGAGTAGATGGCTGTCCGCTTCCGATACATTCTTTACGCACGGAAGAGCTCGCCAAACGTTTGGACCAGTTGGACGTGACTTCTTATCTCGTTTTCGTACGCATTGGTTGACAAAATTGCGTGGGTAAACATTTTCTCTCAGTACCCGTCAAACATATTGTAATTCAGCAACTTTGTCTTCTGCTTCGCTGCAATGCGTCTCATTGTGTACGCAGTGGTTGACAAAATCGCGCGAGCCGAAAATGGCTGGAGTCGTTTACCGGATCTGGTGCAATTGTGGACAAAGAAATTACGTTCGAGAAACCGGGAGATTACTGCGGACGCGAATGGGTGAGCATGCGACGGCGGTGAGGAAGAAAGACGCCAACTCTCAGGTTGCAGCTTGCTCGACGGGACCCGGCCATATTTTGACGAGGCCGAAATCCTCGCAAGAGGTGACAACCGTGTAAGCCGCGAGCTGCTCGAGTCATGGTTGTCAGGGCCCCAGTCTATCGATAAGTACAACGATTTGGCGTTCCCATACGGTGTACTGAGATATTTCCTTAGCAAGGGAATCGGTTACATGGAAAGGACTGGGCGCAGTAACAACTCTGACGACAGTGGGCATAATTGTCCTGCAAATATCAAGCCCGCATCCGACGCGGACAAGAACGCTGTGGCAATTAATGAGCCATCACCGCTCCAATTAAGACCTCAAGTGGTGGCTAGAGGAACTGACGATTAAAGTACGCATGCGGTGACCGCTACGAACTATAACTACCATGCAATCTTTGCAAGTATCACCCTTATCTGCACATGCTCCAGACTGTTCTATTATTACCTATGGTTAAGGATTCCCGAGGGAATCCGAAACTTCAGGACAATAAACCTCTTGTTCCAGTGATTGCTTCTTCTTCTGAACTGGAAATAATTGTCCTCAGGTATTATTAGTTGCATACCATGGAGTCCCTAGCATCTTTGATAGGGGCGTAATGATCTCACCTTAATCACAAAGTATTTGTGCCCATGCTACATCAGTCAGGTTGCCTTAAGACAAAGAGGTCAGAATAGGTAATCATAAATTCTGGGGTACCAGAAATGGTTTATTTTTAGCATAAAAGTCAGCTCCGGTTGAGACACTACGACCAAAACAACAATCCAATCGGGCTAATTTCAAGTAAATTGCAGGCCAGTGTGACCGCCGTCGAAAGGCACCCTAGAAAATCCATATGTGAGGGGTGGCGGAAAATGAGAGGTTTATTTCAATTAGCCCATCATCCGATGTGGTTTTAGAGCGGACCTTTTTCAAGCAAACAGAGCGCATAACGTCCTCGAGCAGACCTCCCAAAGAACCGACAAACGGGAGAATTGATCGTTAACCTCGTCGGTGCTATTAAGGGGAGGGGGCGCACGATAACTGGCGTTAGGCCGAGGATAATTAGTTTAAAACGGACGCAACAAATTCCACCAGGTAGATATTAAGATACTATAAACTTGCATGAAAGGGACCCACAATCAGGCGTAAAACCTCCGAGACAGTCCTCCTGATAGCAGATGCTGGACTTTGATCAAATCCATATCATGCTTTCTTCTAGAAGCCCTTTTTCTAATGGGGATAACTCGAAAACCTGAAGTGATAATATTATTAAGATGAAAACTATCGTTAGTTTACTGCTATGCACGAATACGTTATTTTCATCCGAAATTTCGCATGGGTGCGTTCTATATTTGAGGGCTGCACAACATCAAATTAGACGCAAGCTTTCAATGGCTAAATCATTATTTGCATCTAAATATATATTCTGTTTTGTCGATAGCGGTGGGGTTGGTCAGTTCTGATAAATTTTAACACAATGCAGATAAAGGTGCCTTAATCTCCAGTAAGGACCGACTGTACGACCGTCCTAACTGGCAGCGAACTATTGTACGACCCTACTAACCTGGCAGGGAGCGTATCGCAGGGGATTAAGTAAGTTAAAACCTGGCACCTGCAATCTTCAGGCCCGATTCTTTGGAAGTGGAGAAGTCGTGAGAGATCATAGTGGTAGGAAGAGTTTATTCTGTACAATAGGAAGCGGTGAATAGGAAAAATGAAATTGACCAGGCAACCGCAAACCTGCGGACGGCGTCTGACATCTGAAGTGATGTCTGCTCGGTAGTCATCATTTGAGGTCCTGTGTGAGTCAGCCAGTGATTGGCTGTCCCAGAGGTCGGAAACAGCAAGCGCTCACAAATGCACTTCACGACAAGCGTTCACAAGTGCACTAAAGGCGGAGTTAGTCACTACAATCACACTGGATAAGGTTGGGGCTATGATAGATAGATAGAGAACTATATTTTGATGATAATATCAAAATTTTCAGCAAAAAGTGGCTCCATTCACGGAGAGTAAAAATAAGATCAATTATGGGGTCCAAAAAGCTCAAGAGTAAACGGTCAAAGATAACAAAATGCTCAAAGTAAGAAGTCGACACGGTTACCACATCTGTTATGGAGACAGGTCTGCCTTCAGCTTCTCAATTTCCATTTCTTCACACGTGAGGAATCGTGCTAAGAATGGGAGTACCGAGTACTGGTAGGCCGATGTACGGCAGGTCATATGACGGAAGCTTCGGCGCATGGTACGAGAAGATTTCGCAGCCATTAATTCAGAGTGGAGAGGGTGAGCGACCTCACTTAGAATACGGTCCACGAAATTCTTGACCGATTTAAAATGTCGCTGTATGATGAGGTCAGAGTTTGTGCACCATTGCTGGTTTACAAAAACTGCTACTCCGCCACCTCTGCTGATTGATCGGGATTTTCTGTCCGAACGAAAACAGCAATAAGCTGGAGGTGTGATGAGCTGCGACTCTATATCCCTATTGAGCCAGGTCTCTTGAAGACAGATTACACCGCACTTACTGTGTTCCTGTTTCAACATAAGTGCATCCAATTCGAGACTTTTATTGAAAATAGACCTGTAGTTAGTGGACATTAGACCCGGAAGAGACATTGAGGCTAATGGTTGACGCTTCATAGCTTGTTTCCAACCGCATCGGTGCTTACGCGATCGTATTGCATTCCATTGGATAACATTTGGTGCTGATGTACTGCAGGTTCTGCAAATTAATCCAAAAGTACATGAATGTTCGTTATGAATTTCCGTCGATAGAATATTTGTCCTTCGAGCATTCAAAAAGGTACGAGTGTACAGCAGAGATGACCTCATGTCCAGAAATGCAGAAAAACAAAGTAGAGAAGTAGACAGTCTGGTATACACTAATAAATTCCCGCGTGAATGGAGAGCAAAAAAAAAAAACCGGCAGCTCAAATTCGAAAGCCCGCTATGATGGTGCGTGGGTAGGCTTGCGTAGGTGGGCATGTAGTACAGTCTAATGTAGTGCTAAAAATCCATTTGTGTGTTAATGACACTTAACTAGTAGCATGTCAATTAACAGCCTTGCGAAAACACAAAATCGGTTGGCCCGAACTCGTAGGCATCAATCTAGGATGGGTACATCCTGAAAGACAGATCGGTGTAAAATCAACTACTTCGTACTCCTGATCAACAACCGGCAAGACAGCGAACTCGTCGGCTCAATGGTTGGGACGTTTGCCCCTGATCGGCGAGATGCGGCTACACTATAGTTGGCTACTCCTAGCTGATGACGGCCAATAAGCCGGAAATAGCTATTCTACGATTGCCTCTGCCTTCGCCGGAATACTACTAGTATAATATACATTTCTTTTCATTACCAACGCATTAACGCCCTTTACCATCCTTTATACTGCCGTACTTCTATTTCCACTATCAAACGCCTACCTATCGAATCTGTCCGTTAGTGGGATCGTACAATATAGTTTTGCCTGTTAGTGGAGTCACACAATCAGTCCTTGCCTACTCTGTCCTTCTATATTTTAAACAAAAGGGGCTTCCTGGGAGGTTGTATGCCACTCAAAAGTATTCCAGTATCGTCGCGTCGAGCCGGTAGATTTTAGCATAGTCTGGTTGACAAAATAAGAAAACTTCAGACAAGCCGATTTTTCTTGCTTGGGACTCAACCACAGAAGAACAGTCACAGCAGGAGCAGGTAGGCTCTTCAAGTGAGTACGATTGCTTGCCTGAAACTGTTCGCTCATGTTGAAGCACGCCACCAGAGAGTGAAAAATAGCAGCTTTTTATACCGCTATAGAGGTCTTCATTCATAAAGTCAGTTTTGAACATGCCTTTGCTGCATGTGACGGCGTGATGTCTGGAGTGCTGGCTGGTTGAGCTATCAGCAAAATACACAAAATTCGTAGCTCCCATTCGTTTTGCAGTTCTTCGAGAAAGGTAGACGTCACGAATAAGGTTTATAAATATTCGTTTGCTTTGAACACCATAGAAATTATTAGGAGGTTTGGCAGATTTGCTTAATTTGAGTTGACCCAATTGTGAAAAAACTCGAGGCATAAGACGGGATTTGAACCCACGCATCAGAGAAGGCCTTTGCCGGAGGCCAATGCTCTAACCGCTAAGCTACAAACACCCCACCTCTAGCCATGAATTTAATCACACTTGGGTCGATATTACCCGCCCAAATTTGCCGCCCATATGGAATCCACCAATGCGGAGCAGCAAGCTGACTGTCCAAGCAAGATTTCCTAAGCAATCATCTAGAATCCACCTGAATAACTACTATGCTGACTTAATTATTAGGAGGTTCGGCAGATTTGCTTAATTTGAGTTAACCCAATAGAAATTGCTGTGAGATTATTTGTCATGCAGTATGTTGATAAATACAAGTTATCAATGTAGAACTCCGATGCACATCATCCAAAAACTTAGAATCCTGCTTTTTTACGGCATTTGTAATTTCATGCCCAGGTTTAGCAGCTGTTGCACGAATTCACTATGAAAAAATTTGGAATGATTACTTCGTACTAGCTGGTAGATAGAGAAAGCTGGCGTTAACTTTGCCTCATGTAATGACTCTGCATAACTGTAGGGCAACCATAAACTGTTAAGGCACTTAATGAAAAAATGTTTGGGCCAACTTGATCGCTCACATCTTAATTTTTGCGGCAAGGCATTCGTTTAGTACGCTCCCGCCTCATCTGCCGCACTAAGTGACATTTGACAGATATGCATAAATTGGAAGGCAGGTATCCCAATAAATGCAATTTTAAGGAAAGGCGTTATGCGCAGACCTTCTTAAGTCTGCCGACGACCAGTGTCAAAAATTTGCTGAATCAAATTTCCTAATTTCCCAATCTTTCCTAGAAATGTGAGAAATTGCTACAACGCTTACTTTAACATGAAAGTAGTAGTGCTATATGAGATAAATTTCAGACAACCGGTGGTACCCCTTGAGTTGGCACAATGGTTAAAATGCTAAGCAAGACGACAGTATGCAACTTCATTGATATGTTGGCGTATGAGCGTTTTTTCGGTTATTTGTAGTTTTGACAGGAAAATCCCGAAAACCCGTTCAAGTCGACCGTTAATTGCAATATGTAGATGCTGCATTTTAAAGGCAGCGCTGAATAATTTCCACCACAGAGTTCGTCGTTCATGGTGTCCTACTTTATACCCTGGTCTTTTAGCTTGATCGCACCATTATATGGTGATTGAATGATAGTGAGGTGGCAGGTCCATCGATATTTGAAAGTGTAACTTCAGATCTGCGTGAAGGTGCCTCAGCGGATCTGTCATCTCACTATTATTCAATCGCCATATAATGGTGCGATCTGGCTAAAAGATCAACGAATAAAGTAGGACACAATGAATGGCGAACTCTGCGGTGGATATTCTTCAGCGATACTTTAAAAATGCAGCATATATATCGCAATCAAAGGTCTATGATAAGAATGACTTGTATGGCCACCTTAACAGGACATGGCAACAGGAACCACCCACAATACCAATTGATTGCGCCAAATTCCAGGGACCTTAGTTTGAGGATTATGATGAGAGTTGGGGTTAGGGTCAGAATAATGGTAAGAGTTAAAGTGTGGGTTCATGTTAATTGTTAGTTTTAAGGTGGGCTAGAGTTATGATTAAGATTATAAATTGGTTTTAGGTTAGGGTTAGCAATGAAATTAAGTCGCTGAAGTACTTATCGTTCTTGAAATGTTTTGCAAGGCTTACTATTTTAAGTGTGCGGTGCGTTCTTTTGGGGCAGTCATATAAATCATCCTTGCCCTTTCCCATTTACAAGTGACGATGATAAACAGTAGCATTCGATGTAAGGACAGCACAATGGGTTTGAAAGAAGATGCCTGTTCATTTGAAGCAGCCGCTGAGAAGTAGATTGGTGTGGCGCAGATCTAGATTTTACTATTATGACCAGCCACTTGCTATCCTCCATCCTCGACCTCTGAAAAATGAATATCCGACCAATCCACTGCGCAAAAAGTGTTAGCTTTCGGAACGGAAGTTACATGCGGTCCTACATCAACCATTCATGACCCGGACGGACTGATTATATGTGTGCCAAAGGCGGACAACTTCCCAACTTTCTGAGAGTTCTCTATGCGAGCAGACATGCATCAATCTGCTTGGGGACAATATATCGTCACACATTTGGGAGCTGCAACAGAACCGGCACGGAGCCCATCTGTCAGTCACATTGTTTATTATTGTGCTATTATAAAATTAGTCAATCTCACTAGCCCCTTTGGGTCAATCTTAAAGTCCCTTTGACTACATAATTCAAACTTTAATCTTGTTGTACCTCGTTATTGCCGTAAATCGTCTCCTTTAAATCTAGTTCGTCTCCATGTCACGAATGCTCTCGCCAGTTAGTTACAGAAGGCGGACGGGAGGAGAATTTAAAGTGCAACATAACGCTACTAGCCAACAGCGGACCACAGTGGGTGCTGAAGATCAGCCAGATGTAGCACCTTTGCTCAGGCAGTGCATGAATGTGAGTATATCCTTCGATACCGTTGGACCAGTAAGCGGTGGTGGTCGAGTCCCTCGCCACCACCTGAGAGCCCCCCCTGCGTTGAAAAACGGATAATTTGTTCTTTTGTCCACGAGTAACACGAGCTGATCCAGCCCATCTCGTACAGAGGGTGTGCGGGGCCCTGGGTGTGTGTGTGTGTGCTACGGAAGCATGCTGCTGCTTCATTGGTAGAGTGGTCCTGGCACGAGCCAGGTATGCCACCACCCTGGACGACTCACGGAAGCTTGTGGACACGATCGCCTAGCTTCACCCCGTGCACACGCGGGTACTTAGGTCCCCCCCCACCTGGAGACCCTATGCACTGGCAGCATAGAACATGCCTCTTCTCGCATGCGCTGGTGCATCCCCTGCCCCCACCCCCGTCCCAGATTTGGTCTCCCACTCAGGACACGCGCCGATCCAAGGAAGGCAGTACATAGCAGTTGAGCAGTGAAGGGAGGGATCTAACCCGCAAGAGATAAAGAACTTGTGGCTCAGTAGTTAGAGCGTTGGGCTAATAACCAACAGGTTGTGGGTTCGAGCCTCAGGGGCTGCCAACCTGGGGTTGGGTGTGGCTGGCTGATGACGGCTGATAAGCCAGAAATGGCCATTCTAGTCTCTCCTGCGTTTTTGTTAACGCAGTTTTACAACTTTATTTGCCCGACATAGAGCATTTGAATGACCGGGTGGCAGACTGACGACCGCAAGCTTAACAACAAGAACCACGAGGTAGGCATTATATAGCGAAGCCTAGTAAACGTGAACTAAACCCCACCCTGCCTACGTCCATGGCAAAGCCAATGCGTCGGAGAGACCGAGGTCATCCCAAACGTGGGTAGTAGGAGAAGCGTCAGTGGTGGTGTTGAGGAGGAGGAATGCTATCAATAAACAATTCGCGATGCACTCGACACAGCCAGACCTCACTCATGTTTACTAAGTCTAAATCCTCGCAAGAGGAGACAGTCATGCGAGCCGCTGACTAAGAGTCGCAGCACTTGGTCTAAGGAACAGTTTGCAAGCAAAATGATAACTTTCCTATATATGCGACGAACAGCTGTATAAAAAGTACGGTAATGATTTACGCGCGAGCGAAAATGGAAACCCATTATGTGCGACGTTATAGAAAGATAGCCGTGAGCGCCTTCATCTTCAACGCTTTGTGGTCAAAACTTACTCAGCAACGTCAAAGTGGGGCCGTTGTTCCATCGATCAACTCAATTTCTTCTGAATTTTACAATTTTTTGGCGAAAAATATTTTAGAGAATTTATCTTCTTCACAAGAAATATATACAGAAGACGAACACGACAGCTTCATCGTTTGCAGGCGCATATTAATCCCTCTGATAATACAGAAAATAGAATAGCATATGCAGATCTTCTCTCAAAGGCATGTAATACTTTTATTCGATACCATGCTTAGACCACTTCCTTTAGGCGCGACGCCGACCAAATGCTTCAGGCCGTTGATGTTATTCTTTATTCTGCTATAATTGCTGCCAGCTTTCTCCGTCCAATTCGGCATGGCTCCTATCAACAGCCGATGTATACTTGTTGAATGATTCAGCATCCTGACAGTACGTGTACTAGCTAAAAGCTTCGACAGGTGTCACTGCATGGTACAGGTGCTTTTAGTTCGACCCAGCAATGGGCCCTTCTACGTCCTTCATGTAGCTACTGGCATGTGTTCAAAGTTGCAATGTAAAAATCATCAGTCACACTATTTCCGGCGCGATTTATATGGACAGCGATATAACTTATCGTCAGAATACGTAGACATATTTGTGCCTATACTTTATGTGAGTCCACCTAGTCGTTATATGCGAAAACTTACCTTTTTATTTTATTTAGGCGTGTTGTTGCGGTTTTTTGTGGCAACGGATTGTGAAAGACGTTACCTGATCAGATAACATAGTTCTGATAGTAGAAGTAAAGCCAAAACTGACCCATTCCTGAAGCTTCAAACTAAGCTTTCTTATGAAGCTAGTGTCAATGCCAGTCTAAACCTAGTAGTGGTAATGAAGGTAACGGTTGAGGTCAGATCTAAGAGTTAAATTTAGGATTAGGGTAGCAGTTTACTTTAGGTAGCACCACGGAAATTAAAACGCAGGTGTTCTGTTATACGGCATTGGCGGTAATTATAATTTATTTTATAATTTAATCCATTAATTAGATGTAATTAATCCAAGTAATTAATCGTTATCTTTCAATTTTATATTTTGATTATCGCGTGCAAGTTCATGCTATTTATCAGATTTTTTAAATAAATTATAGCTAAAATTTCCTGTGTGGACTCCTCACATTCCGTTTAGTTTCTCTCCTGCGCGCCCGTAATGCTTCACCCGTATAACGCCTGTCACTGACGGTCCTGTATTACAGAAATCTGAGTTTTGCTTCCCTTGTTGATGCCTATGAAAGACTGCCACCAGGATTAGGTCTAACTTTCAAGGCTAGAGTTTGGGTTGGGATGAGAGCGAGAGTAAGGCTTTAGTGGTTATAGTAAGAGTCATTTTTTAAAAGTTGAATTTAAAGGATACACACATCCCTTCTTGTCGTTTTAGCAGTGGGGCCACATACAATACAGCTGGCGAAATATTTCACTCCCTTCCTTTTTTATCGGTTTCTTCTTAACTATAGTAAGTGGAGAAAAGTTAGTACCGAAAATCGTGCAACCCTTACTATAGCTGCGAGTGTATCCTATTCTTTCTTGTCGTTAGGCATATAACCAAAGAGGAATGACCATTCCACCTTCAGCTTCTATCTTATTCCCACTTTTGTCCGTCTCATGCCCTCTTCCTACTACAGTAGTCACCAGCTATTAAGCCCACCTCGGGCCCAGACCAAATTGGGCTTAATAAGCGGCGGACGCATTAAGCGTAGAGTCCTAGTTCTTGATTAGCAAACGCAGGTTAGGCACTATACATTACATACGTACTGTATTGTGTAGAGCTTGGTTATGTACAAGAAAAGAAGGCTGTTTGTCTGTATTTTACGCAATAACAAAAACAAACAAAAAAATGATTTGCGACACGTAACCAGTTGCGCACGCAGAGAGATGAGAATCTCACTCTATCCTGTTGGCAAACTGGGCTTTGTAGCCGGCGTCTGGGCTTATTAGCCGGCGGTTTTTACTATATAAAATTCCGTCCCAAGCTGATTTGGGCTTAATAGGTGGCTGGGCTTATTAACCGTGGGCTTAATAACCGGCGACTACTGTAATAACGTTGCTTCTGTTGGACCTACTATTACTAGTTCTCAAGCTTTGACTCTTTACAGTCCTCGCATCAAAATTTTCACTCGAGTGGACTCTATCGCCAACATTCTTCGCCGTCTGCCAAAAATAGGAATGCTTGTCAGTCAACGAGTGCGGGAAGAGGAGATGAAAGCGACTTCTGCCATTCTGCCGCCGGTAATCCCAAAAGCTCGGAGATATAAAAACAAAGAAGCACAGTCCGGTGAGCGAAATATGATATATGACAGAACCTAGAGTTGTTATCTTTCAGGCAGCAGTGGTCGAGCCAGGACTGGTGTTGACTGCATGCAGGTAAACCTGAGAAGGAGATAGACAGAGGTGACAGCTGTTTTTATGCGATTGCGGAGCAAGTTCAAGTGGTGAACGATTGGGGTGTTGCACTGCCTGAAGGGGTGTCGTGTAAAGTGGCGCCTGTTGCGTCGACCGAGGGGTGGTGTGTTCAAGTGTCCCTTTGGTAACCGCGACTACTTGGACTTGCGTCTGTGTAGGTGTGTGTGTGTGCGCGTGCGGGGAATTCAGTCAAAGTTCTTCAGGTCAGCGGTTTGGAGGACGATTGGTGCGAAGTTGCATGACATTGAGGCAGTGGGCA
>JAYGXS010000004.1:48419754-48554312 GCA_036362985.1 Ligula intestinalis | reverse complement strand
GTTTTTTTCTCAATATTCCAACTTTGTAACCAGACAATGGCTCACTCTACCAGTGGCTGTGTAATTTAGAGCAATGCTCGATTAATCCCAGATTTGTACTTTGACCAGATGCTTAAGGCCGGCTTGGTTCTTACTTGTTAACTTGAGTAGACGCGATTTCCCTTAAATCAATAACAGTATCGTTAAGTCGGGTAGAGTTCTATTATTGGAGATTAGGAAAAACATAAATAGTACTCTTACACACAAAGATTCCAAGTACGAGACAGCGAGATAATGTCAATCTTTGCGGGACCAGTATAGGACATTTAAACGAATAAAAGGCGTTTAGGAGAAACAAAAGAGGGGCGCAACCACCAAAATGGGGAACAATCAAGTATAGGATTAACAAAATGGTGTTAACTAATATAAAATGCGAAGTAATTGAGAATAGCGATAATGCCAAGGGTATAAACGGCAAGGTAATGCGTTTATTGTTAAAGAAGGAGAAAGATGGTCATGTTACTGTTTCATGGAGGGGAACAGGACAAAAACGAATACCTACGGAAGGAGGTACACTCCGGTTGAAAGATATTTATGCGCTATCTTTGCAAAATAACATCTTCCTTTTGAAAATACGATGATAATTAGAAACTCGCTGACAGCAGTGATTTGACCTAGCGGCCGTACAGCGAGCCACCGCGTTGCTATGACCAACCTCTGGAGAAGAGCTCATGTCATGCAACAAGTTCGGGCCTGTTGCCGAGTTAGAACAATCGCACCTTACCTCCCTCTTAGCGGCACCGGAAGCCATATACGCAGGTGTGGACGCCTAAAATTAAGGATTAATAAAGGTCATAAGTCGTGCAACCACGGCCTGTACTCCTCAAGCTGCCAGGTCCAGAAGAGGGTTTGTTCGGACCCCTAAGGTACACTGCTACCCCGGAGAGCACCTTCATTCGCAGATTAAGCGGCTTTGGATCTCGGCCACCCTATCCCATCGAGATGGCTATCATCCGAGCGGTGTACTTACATATAACCCCGTATTTTCGGAGGACACTCTTGCAGTAACTGCTACTTTAGGCACAAATGCCAACAACTGCCATATCTGAGCCCCTCTAAGGCTGCGGGTCGCCTTGCAAGCTGACCTAAAGAATTCCCTAAGTCGTACTTACTAAACTGCCTTTGAAAATAAGGAGGGGGACAACGGGTACGCTGAGCGACAGCCTTCTCATCGTCCTGCGCCGGCATTGCTCTCCCAGGGGCGTGTTGGCCGCACGAGTTAATTCCCGTCTGGCTTCACTCCGTCTCCCCCCTGGCCTTCACCCCCCCCCCCCCCCCTTCGGGCTCTTCACCAATTCTTCTGCTCACTACAATCACCCCAGTACCTATAAACGATTCAAAAGGCCCGCGGTGATGCAGATTTCGCACCTACGACCAGCCGGCAGCACTGTCCTCAGCCTGGACTGACCCCGCTACGGCCCCTTCCTGGCGTGAAAACGTCATTTTCGCACTTCCAGCGTTCTTTTGGCCAAAAGTCAAGGCAGTTACGGCGTCCTCTTTGCTACCCGAGAATAGGCCTTTGTAGATCTTACTGACTAGTGTATACGATGCTCCTCGGTCAACAGCTGATCTGTCAGGTAATAGCAGTCGGAAAAGATAATAGTAAGAGGACCTTCGTAAGCAGAATAACATTATCGATGGGAGATAGGCATGATTAACAACTAACAAGGTGGGCTTTTAACTGTGTCGCCATTTTTCTACTCTCCATTTCCATGGAAATTTCGTATGTACCCATCGTTTGGCCAATTGCCCCCATTGTAGCCGGTTTTTACCCCTCTTTGTTTATTCAAACTAAAACAACGATGTTGCTAGCGCACGACGCTAGCACAGTTTAGAAGGCAGCGCGATTTTGGCTAAACGTTGCGACTCATTCAAGGATGAGTCATCAGGATGTTGGCAGTCGCAGTCCTCGGCCATTATGCAATTGTGATCTCTCGGTATTATGTGGTTGATGTGCCAACTTTTATTCACGATGAATGGAGGACATTTTTGATGAATACGACGCCCAGCCCCCCTCCCCTCTGCTCCCATCCCTAGTGGAGTATCCTCCTTCTGTAACTTATCCAGTTATAAAACCTTACCATCGGTCCATCGTAACTCCCTATGACGGATAACGGCATTAAATGATGTCGTCATGATCAGGGCATACTACCGCTCCACCGCCGCGCGGGTTCTGGTCCATAACATCCTTTCAGAACCCTTCACTATTCGATCTAGCGTTCGATAAAGCTATGTCCTGTCACCCATGCTATTTAACTACGCCATTGACTGGATCCCCGGGAGGGTCCCACGTGAAGATGAATACATTGAGCTTGCACCCGGACGCAGGTTGACTGATCACGACTATGTCGGTGATATCGCTTTACTAGCTTTGAGCTAGTGCGATCTACAGTCTATGGTGTCGCGGATGAACGAGGTCTCCAAATCGGTCGGCTTGTCTATAAACGCTGCGATGACCAGCATGTTTTCATGCTGCATCTCTGTCCAAGAGAACGCATCCAGCAAGATTAATGGCTGTCGACTTGAAGAAGTAGACAGTTTCAAACACATCGGGCTAGGTTCCTGCCGAATAGAGAGAGTAAGGATGACATTTTCTCCCGAATTGACGCAGCTCGAAGATTTTTCTCCAGCATTCAAAAGTGCCTATGGGCCTGACGCGTTAGTTATACTGCCACGAAGATCTGCATGCACCGTGCATCTGTGCGTTCTGTGCTTTTAGACGGCTGTGAATGGCGGGCTTTGCATGTGGAAGATGAACGAAACTGGCGGTATTTGACCACTGCTGCTTGAGGATCATCCATCGATCGAAATAAACCGACCTTGTCTCAAATTAGACAGTCTACACTCGTTGCGACAATATCGGAAGGATATGCCAGACCATCCAAGAAAGACGATTAAAGTGGTTTGAACACATGCTTCGTTGTCAACTTCACGAGCTCAGTGTTACTCCCCTCCACCCGAAACTGCTACCTAATTGGAAAAGTTGAAGAGAGGTCAGCCCCAAACCTTGCCTGACTCAGTCCCTCAAGACATGGAAGTGGTTCTTTGACCTTTGATATACGGTCTCCGGTACTGGCGAAGGAAATAGATCGATATCCAGGTCTGCTGCCACGGATCATCACGCGTGGAGAAATACGGTGCGGGAAATCATCAAGGCTGGCTAGATCAGTCATAACTAGCGCGGACGCCCGGCTTCGCCTTGGGCTTCCTTACATGTTGTTGTCCCTTATGTAGGTAAACCGTATATGAGTACCTCTTAAAATAATTCTGTTGAGTTCAGTTTTATTCAAGGAAAATAGGTTAATACCTTTGAGCTCCCTCTTTGTACATAGCTGTGATGCAGAACATGTGGCGTTGCCAGTAATGGACCTACGTTAAGGGGGGCAGAACCTTTATTGATGTACTTGCAGACGTACTTGATGGACTTCGCTGAGTTGCAAAATTCAACATTTATGTGGGAGTTGAATACTTTTGACAGTCGGAGACCAAACGGCACAATCCAACGGCTATCAATTACCACCCACCGGTTCGTCTTTTATTGATAACTGCTTCGAGTCCACCAATCTCAGGTTGTCGCCTACTGTAGAGAGGGTAACCATCGCCATCAGTCTGAGTTGCACGTAGGAATCGTTTGGGATATATATCCTGGTACATTTACCATCCTTCATGCAAGGACTGTTGGGATTTATCTGACCACATGGGTCATGCACCGTTTGAGTTTTGATCGTCTCAAGCAGAACAGGGTCAACGGACCGGTAAGGCAACTCTGCGCATATGAATGTGTCGACATCCGAAGAGAGCAGATTTTCATTTAGCCAGACCAAAATGTGAGCGTGGGGCAGTCCTCTTTTTTGCCCCTCTACAGTATACATATGAAACTGAACGTCACCGAAAATTTTGAATTTTGTGATGTGTTTCATCATGGTTTTCAACTTAATCTGGAATATCCGCGCAGACAAATTATGGTGATCCTTTGGCATCTGACCGGGGAGCAGCTCATCAATAATTTCAGGCCATGATGGGTTGCAGGTTAACGTAATGAAGAGATCCGGGCGTCCAAATGTTTAACATAAACCAACGCATTTTGAGTTTTCTTATGCATATAACGAGGAGACCCAGTGTGGGTTGACGGCAAGATGAAAGGTTGACCGCGACCAGCATTATCACCAACATCAGTAAGGATATTACCTCTAACGTGGATGTAGTTGTCCACGCGAAGTTCTTTCTGGTGTGTGCAAAAAAAGAAAATTCGCTCTGTTTCTATTTTGGCAAACATATCAACAACAAGTTGAAGGAACAACGTTTTGAATCGACAAAGTAGGTTGTAAGATCTTTCTCAAATCATAAAGTGATATGAGTAGAAGGCTTTACAACTGATTGTTTTATGGATGCCTAGTTGAAGTGGTAACCATCTTCACCATTAACATGCATGAGAGGGTATTGCAAAGCGTCGTATGAACGGTGTGTCTCATATATCCTTTGCAGTATATCGTCTTTCCTTCTCAAGAAAATATCCCTGTTGCTACGCTGTGTTTCTGACATGATGACGGCTACCTCGTTACATGTGGGAGCATTAAATCTTCGTTTTTGTTCTCCACGAGGACTTTTATCGGCATCTATGACAATAGTTAAGTCAATGGAAGCGTGCATCTCCAAGGCGGACTTGCAACTGTTAACGTAGCTGTTGCGTTGGTGTAGCATGTATTGAAGGGACAATATAATGTGATGCTTCAAGTCTGGGTACACTCAGGATCAGCTTTGAGCCTGCAGGTTGATGCCTTCTACGAAGTATATCTGTAGAAATTTCGGCTCGCTATCAGGAGGAGGTAGTAACGATCCCATCCGGTCGCAAACTTGGCCTTCCACTTTAAAGGTTGGCATAAATCCAACCTTATGAACAACGTTTGCACCAAAAGAGGTCATTTTAAACGTCCCATTGTTCTTTCTAATGTTTAAGAGAGCATTTTTCGAGTAATCGGTATCACCGGCAAGCAATTTTTGGAGAATTTCTGGTGGATGGGGGAAGTTATGCAGGAAAACTTTGCCATTGGAACAGCACATGCCGTTTGTTTCACCAGTCCATTTTTTCGTCAGACAATGCCCGCAAACTTCCACCATCTTCGCAATGGAAACATCTGCATCCTTCGCATAACCAAGACATAGGTTGTAATTACGTGAGGCTTTGTTCCATACTTGAACATTTATGGAAGCAATTCACGGGCCAGGGTCGCCAAACCGTATGTGAAGTGGTTGCGAACTTGAGTTTTCAGCACCGGTGGGCCGTTTATCCGCTCTTTGTGATACTTGCATTGCCAGACGTGCACTTCTACGTCCGGGTAATTCGTTTTGCCGACGTTGCGAATCTCTTATCCTACCTAGCTCTCTTCTTTGCAGAGGTTGGACTTCAGTTTCTTGAGAGTGATTAGTTTGATGCCGAATCGTATCTTTGTGTCTTCTTTGCAGCATTTGATCTTCGGTTTCTTTGGAGCGCCGATATTGCTGACGCATTAACATAAGTTTCCAGGCGAAGCCGTCTTTCTGCTTGTGTTTCTCGCGAACGTCTATTAACATTGGAAAATCTTTTCTGTTCCATCGTCTGAACCTGTGTTCTCGCGGCTGCTCTAATTCCTTTTCTACCTAATGGGGCAGAACCTACAAATAGGTTATTATTCTGAACAAAATAACATTGGGTAGAAAAGAATTAAGTTCACAACGTTACCTTCAGTCACCAGCCAATCATCGTTTGTCGGGTTGTTTGCGTTCAGAACATTTCTAACGGC
This sequence comes from Ligula intestinalis, assembly GCA_036362985.1. Lineage (NCBI taxonomy): Eukaryota > Metazoa > Platyhelminthes > Cestoda > Diphyllobothriidea > Diphyllobothriidae > Ligula > Ligula intestinalis. The sequence continues at coordinate 48,548,493 of JAYGXS010000004.1, read as the reverse complement.
ATCAGTGTTGTCCATAATGGTAGCTTGTAAACGTTAGAATGAAAGTGTAGGGATTTATGTGGTAGGCCATTCAATCTAATCTAAGAGCCAGCCCGCGATAACATACGCGTAAGCAAAAGGGGGTCCAAATGATAGTAGGTCAAAGGGTTTAGGTCAGTGAGTATGAAACCCCTTCCCCACCCCCGTAGCGTATTCACATCCGGCTGTCACGTCGGGTGTCAATCGCGAGTCTGAAACAGCCGCCAGCCATCAATGATAAAGGGGACAAAAACAGACACAGTGACACCAGCACTGTCCCCTGTGATCGACGTACAGATTGGCGCGCGAAAGGCGGGCGGCGCGCGTGACTAATATTCGGACAGGAGCGCATGTCCTGCTTGCGCACGCGTGTGTGCCCACACTCCGTGATCGACTTAAAAACACATGCCATTCACTAATGATAATGGAGGTCTACACAGAGGCAGGCAAGACTTTTATTAAGCATACAGATCGCAGCCGCAACAAGTACAAGTGCAATTACAGTTTTCCTTGTCTCTGTAGGTAATGCTAACTGCCTTTATGCAACAAATGTTACCTCGTTCAACTAAAATACACGTCAACCGCTACGAAATTCATATTCTACATTGCAAAAGATGCCCAAGGTTAGTTAAACATAGTTCCTACTGATTTGTACAAAAGTACACAGAATTTGAAGAAGCTGATTCAGTGAACATTGCTCTGCAAATTTTTATGCCAGCAGGATAAATTCACCTGGCTTATTCGCCGAGATGAGTAATTTAATGCATGTGAGCGATCTTATTTCGGAATTACAAAGTATCTCGGCTACTGGACTTAACATCGCAACCATTAAGGGTCTCCTTCGAGGTTGTCATATAGCTATCTGTCGGGTGAAGCCAAATAAGCCAACCATCATTACACACAGTCGCAGTCCCTTGCGTCACAAGTGAACCCAGATTCAGATCTTTTCTCTATGCTTTCTAAAAAAGAGATTCCAGATTCAGCTTTCTACATTATAAGCCTCCGCCTTTTCTACAGAGCAAAACCTTTTTATTTTGTTATGAAAGATGTAAAGGTATCAATATATATGTTGCTCTTCCTTTACCTGCATTTAAAAAATCAATCAAAAGGACTCCTGCATTTTTGGTGGAAGAGCAAGTCACAACCGTCCTAACCGGTTTTCAAGCTTAATCTCGGTGCGACAAGGTTCTATTTATAGGAGCATAACCAGATCGAGGACAGTTATTAACACAATACCCAGATGACGATGGGCAACCTTGCCCTGCGAGGCGAGATCGAATTGGCACTGGTTTAGCAGTTGTGGACGCGTCTGTTATGCAGCATAATAACAGAAAGTGCACGATTGGCAGCAGAGGCGGGATCTGGAGCTATGCAGCTTATCTATGCATGCCATACACGATCTGGCCACCCGAAAAATAAAAAGATTTTACACAAGGAAAAGAGAATTTAGGCCGTACAATCATGGCCACTCAATTGTTTCAGTAAGCATGCCATAAGGTAACCGCCAAGTGGGACCGCAGGACCGTTCGTCAACAACGATTCCCTCAGACTGTTGTTTTAATAGTTTCTTCGTATTTCTCTCTACAACTTGCGACAGACTTTGCGGCTCTCAGAATAAAACATGTATGTTATTCAAGGTTTAAAAACTTGAATCTGCTAACGAAGGATATGCCACAGGGCTCATAGCAGAAGCTCTAGGCACAGGCCTTTGCATGCTAATGCCACGGTTTCAGTGTCGGCTTGCGGATATTTCCTTGACGATGCTGATTAGTCAACGTCAGACATTATGAATACTTGTCCCTCTCTCCCTCACACTGTATCCAGTGCTTCCGGTAGTCACTAACTCGTTGAGGCAAACGTCAGCGAGAGGGAATGAAATAAGAGGGAAAGATGCTACTAGACGGTAACCATCACGCAATGATCGAACTTGCAAAAGGACTCAACTTCTGGCCATCTCATTGGCCCGTAGAAAAAAGTTGTATTTTTTTCAGGCTAGAAGGGTTACATGCAAACCTAAGTAACCAAGCAAAGGCTTATTTGGAGTAGAAAGTGTCGTGATTCTTCACCATTCTAGTTCTGTCTTTTCCTTGGAGTTGGATGCCTTTAAAATTCGAGCCGTTTCAAGCTGAAAGGGACAGAAATGCGCGAGTAAGAGGACTGTAAACAAAAAAAAACAAAAACTCCAAACGTACCATGCATCCATTGACTGCTTGATTCTTCGGTAAGCTGAAACACAAGAAACAAGAAAATTAACAACTGGACCTCAATACTGCACCAACAGACCGTTATAGTGTCTTTCAATTGGTATCACACAAACATTTTAACAAACAGTAGGTCTACAATTTGCGTCCTTGTTAACACAATGTAAATGTCGACTGAGACACGTTAGGGACCCGATTAAACTAGTTTACATGTATTATGAGAGCCTGAGAATAGCACAGTTTACCGTGACATAGAAGGCAGCCAGCTGACGCTTTCAGTAGAAACGCCAGTGGCCCAGTAAGTATTGTGTGTTTAGTGTTCGATGAGTGGACTGGGAGTCAGACGGTGACGGCTCCTTCCAATTCCCCGTTTGTATCTACTCTGGTGTATGTATCAAGGGGTCCAGGTCGTGCTGTGGCGTACGGAGACGGTTTTGCCAGCCCTATCAGCCAATACGCCCATTCCATATCAGATGATTGACCGACTTGGACAGTGGCTTGATGCTTGCGGTGGGAGAGTTAGGTCGACGACTGAGCACATTTCCTTCCTCACTATAAACAATCTGACGCCCTTGAAGCTAGTGCGGTAAATTAAAAGCCATGGCTTGGAGGGTTGCAAACTTATAACTCAGACCGCGCGGTCAATCTAGTATGTGTTTTTGCTTGTTGTAGTTGCCTGACGGACGTAGAGTCAGACTGCAATGTCTCCTTCTTAATGTGGTCTTTATAACACTCTCAAGTACGTCCGGACTTCTCGACTCGGTCTTGATGCTAGGTTCAGGTAGGTGAAGGAAGAGAGAGGGTGGTAGATGCTGCGCAAGTCTAATATCACCAAACGCTGATGCATGCACAAGTCACGGTCCCTGCATCAACGTTTTCGGAGCATACGGTGGACATAATCAAAACCAATTGTCTGGCAGGCATCGCGTATCACATCCACGAAGGGTAAATTTGTCGTGTAATAACCCTATCACCAACTCCACACTTTAGCTGGCAAACATCTGCATATATAGTCCATCAAATCCAATATATACAGAGGGGGTAGGTAGATCCTTTGAAAACACTATTCACAAATAAACACTGACTAAACAAGCAGGAGTTGCATAATAATATGGATACTTTATATGAATTATACCTGACTATAAAAAAGTGCGGCCATAAAGTAAAGCTTAATCGAGTCTGCTTTTAAATGTCCCAAAGCTTTCAGCAAGAGCAACCGAAGAAGAGAGTTAGTTCCCTTTTTCAATCACTTGACGAGAAAGCAAGTTGGATCGTACTTCAAGTTTGACGTAGTTCATCTTCAGTTTGTACTGGGGCTTTGAAGATTTGTGTTTTCTGTCAGTTCATAAATATCCGGCAGTTGAAGAGCACAGTCTACTCCTATAACGAGTTTTGAAGACCATGACAATATTCCCTCTGTGGTACCCATCATCCAGATAGAAAACAGCCCAGCAACCTTCGGGAAGCCTGAAAGAGAAGGCCCGCGGTTCGTGGGCTATGTAGACAGAAGTTTCTCTATCTAGACATCTTGGATGCATCATTAGCGAATTTTATGATGCATGTGGCCTTACGCTGAATTCGGATGATCCACACGATCGAAAACGCTCAAGACTTGCGTGGCATTTAAATCTTCAAAATCTCACGTGCCATTGACAAGACTGGGTCCGACAGCGGCAGTTACACTTGACCTAACCGTATACTTGAATCCTTCCTGAAGGATGCAATGCACGTACTGGTGGCTCTGTCAACACTTTTTAGGCATTTACTGCTTAAGCAAAATGGTCTTAGTAGTCAGAAATAAAAGCAAACGAAGAAGGACTCAGCACAAGCCGAATTTCGGCCTCAAATAGCAACTGAGCCGGCCGCTTGACAATCCTCCAGGCCATGACCTTCAAGGTGTCCTTGGGCATATAGGAGAGGTAGTGATCTGACTCCTAGTACATGCGTACTCGTGGCTACTAGTAAGTGCGCAAGCACCAGTGCCAGCCTACCGCAATCCCATCTGGCCATTCACCTTCAAGGCTGACTCATTGTGACGACTGCCAAGCTTTCACACTGCGGTCACCGGCTACCTCCCGGGTGGGTGGGCACTCACCCAACTGTCAACTTCCTCCAACCTAGTCACCACTACATCTGTACAGAATACACTATTTCTCCCACCTGGCATCCCATTCCTTCTCTTGCCACATGGAACCAGGCAGCCAGGGATTTTTCCATTAATTTAAGCCATTGTGACGGGGGAAACTCGGCTAGGATCAACTTTATTCTCGCCTCTATCACCTCTCCCATCTTACACTGGGAAGGCGGGAGGTGGTCGGATAAGACTGAGTCAAAACAATTACAGAGGTTGAGCGCAGGGACTGACCCGGCTCTCATCAGGACCGATATCGGATCTGTCGTATTCGTGGAGGACCACAACTTCCTCATGTGGGCAGTGGTGCCCTGTATCCGAATTGGGTTGGAGTGACTTGTTTGACATAGCCATACTTTTCCCCTCCCTCACGCTTTATGAACCAATGGTAAGGTTGTACAAAAGAAAACTAGAAATGAGTTCTGGCATAGTGGTTGGCATTTCGCGTATGTTTCACGTGTACATAGCTCTGGCCATCCGTTGAGGGATTCCGATTTTGCATGTCGACATGGTGGTTCACCCACCCCTTTCGATACAGATCCTCCTCAACGTTTCCTGACTGAATACGATATTAAATTTACTCAAGTTTCTACTGACAGTGCTGTGACTGCAAAAACCTACAACAAGTCCACTTGTAATCGTCAATAGGTACAGTGGCAGTAGTAAACTATTGAGCTGTTGGTGTGTGCATAGTAGTTCCAGCAATATCTTGACGGGCACAGAGACTGTAAGCGGGTCAAACCGGGTCTGGAATACATGCAAAAAGTACGTCAAAAATAAATTCCTTGACCCTTAGCGATGTTCCTTTGTCTTGGTTTATTTCAAAGTGGTAGTTGTTGTTGTTTATACGAAGTTGTCCAACAAAGAGAATGCACTATGCAAACAGGCCCCTTTTAGCAGACAGGAAAGCTTGGCCACCCCATCTAAAAATTGATTTGACTCAGCACTACGCGGCTGTTTATTTTGTCCATGGACTCTCAACCAGGATCTTCGGAATCTACTCTTGCCAATTCATTATCAGCTTTCTGTGAAGGCAGTTGAACAGAAGATGCATGAGCTCTCCTGGTATACAGTAGACGCTGTTGATCATGCAATATTTCGACAAATGCGAAAGACTAATACTCTTTCGCTAATCGGTATTGACTTCAGTTGTGATACTGATTATTGTGTAGTCTATTCTGAAGTCATATTAAGCCAGAATAGGATGCCGGCTTTTTAACGAGCTTCATTTTGACTCCTAGCAAAACGTTTCGATTGTAAAAACTGACTACTTAAGTAGTTTGCCTTTTTATCATTGATTTTGACTGCCTTTATAAATTCAAATATATTTTATGGAAAGCATAGACTAAAAAATATTTTTTGCACATGTTTGATAGAAGATTACGCCTTCTTTAAATTTTATACTTGACGGAAGGGTACCTTTCGTTTTAAAAGAAGTTGTCCTATTGCCAAATAATTTTGTAACCTAGTGACTGTTATACTCGAATTCAAGGTTTAGAAACTGCGTACTGTGTACATCCTATTTAAGGAAAAGTCGTTTTCGCCTACTGTTTGAGAAAGAAGGCGCATTGTTGTCATAAAATATTAAACAAGATGTGGAACATATTTTATGCAGTATAGACAGCATTAATAAATTGGCAGATATGATGTATTATGAACAAACACCTCACAATTGTAAAAAAGCGCATAATAAGCAACTTTTTATAACCGCAAGCTACCCTTACTTTGAGTATAAAACTTAAAGAAGGTGTAATTTGCTATCAAACAAGTACAGGAAATAATTTTTTAGTCTATGTTTTCCATAAAATATATTTAAATTTATAAAGGCAGTCAAAATCAATGATAAAAAGGCAAACTACTTAAGAAGTCAGTTTTTACAATAGATGCGTTTTGCAAGGAGTGGGAACGAAGCTCGCTAAAAAGCCGGCATCCTATCCTGATTAAAAACGACTTCAGAATAGACTACACAATAATCAGTATCACAACTGGAGTCAATTCCGATTAGCAAAAGAGTATTAGTCGTTCGTATATGTCAAAATATTGAATGATCAACGGCGTCTACTGTACTATCCACATTTCTGTTTGCTACGGAGAACCATGTCAAGACGCTTCTCCGCTGAATAATATAATTTACCAAGAGTTTTAACAGGTTTGGAAGTCTATGCTAAGTTTCCTTTCATTGTGGGTTGAGCTGCCCGGGTAATAGTATTTTTCTGTTCCTTTTCGTTTACTGCGCGATGATGCTCGTTAACACAGTATTATGGTTTGCTTAATACTGATTTCCGGTCCAACGCTCGCGTACAAATATTAGCTGACCTCAAACTTTGCCCCATCGCGGGTTCTGTCCTCATGTTAGAGGATAAAATCTCGAGGAAAAAAGGTAAGGAGATCTCGCACGGGACGCGTACCTCAACTGGTTAGATCTTTAGCTGTACTAAAACCCTCCTCCCTGCTAGTGTGGGTCGAATCCCTAAAAGCCCGCCAAGATTTTAACAAGTGGGCAAAATAAGTTATTCAAAGTTGATAATGCCTTTACTACGGTTTGCATACATAGGATGTTAAAAAATGTCCAAGGCGTTCAACATCCACTGTTGGTTCCCGGCAGCATTATATAAGCTACAAAGCCATCCAGAAATTTCCTCCGAAAATCCATGCACACCTTTGAGGCCACACCTTCAGGAGAAGCCTTTTCGGGTTTGGTCTGAAATTTGATTTCAGTATCTATGTGCTTCAGGGGATTAACTACGTAACACCCTGGAGTTGCTAACAGGCCAGCAGCGGTTCTAAATAATACCGAACAAGTAAAAAATGCAAACGACTAAAGCACTGTATCCGTTAATTTCCAAAATACTGAAGACCGTCCAATGATTTAAACAAAAGTAACCGCTTAACGCATGGACAGACTAAAAGGACATGACCTACCTCTATCCTTGATCGCTTTGCTAATGTACCCTATGATATCCGCTCTTTGTAAAATATCTTGCACCCTGTATCCGTACTCGGTGAGGCCAGATTTGGCTACCATTTCAGATGGACAGTGGGCTTTGATATCAGTACGAGCGGGATAATTCAATGTATTATCCTCCAGCGTTATTCCTTTGGCTCCCAGACGATACCAATCAAGGGGGCCAATGCACGTTGGCCGTACCGCGCGTCGCCCAACGTTGATCGCACCGTATATTTCCACTTCGCTGCATGAGGAAACAGAACGCAAAATGCAATCAGAAATGTACAGGATTATGATTGGCTGATTAAAGGAAGAAGAAGAGGATGCCCAAAAAGTTTTGTGTCAAGCTGTCGGAAATATCTCTTGTCTGCCCCTTAGACTATTAGAACGTTAATAGTGAATCAGTCCTGAGTCGAATTGCGTATAATAGCGGGGTCATAGCGGAAGGCAGAAACGTATTTATAAATTACAGTTGTGGTGTTGTTTTCTATTACCAGCTACTTTCTGAAATCGAAGAAAAATACTCGCTACTGATTTGATTCACGCAAAATAACCAGTGTCATCTAGCGCACTTGAATCTGCCAGCATCTTTTGACATTTCTACAGTGAGCATAGCTCAGTTGAGGACGGCGACGTTTTTGTGCTCTTTGAAGTTAAAAGGGAACGAAGAACCAATTTAGAAAGCTGTTGAGGGGTAAAACCAGACATACAGTCAGTGAAATTTGCAATGGAAAACAAACTATGAGTCCGTGCTCAATTAGAAATGATTACTTAAGTGGAATTGTAATATTTACAATCTTGGAGCATAATCCCAAGCTAGCTTAGACACACCAGGATACCGACCTTTAAACAAATATCTTTTCACCTTCCTTGCAAAACTTCACTCAAGAGGGGCTACTTAACTAGCATTGCTTTGTTCTATAGAGTTTCGATGCCCTGGTAAATTCAAGAATATTTTAGAGAAACAGTAAGTGAAACAATATCTTCGTGCACCCATTTGATAGAAACTAAACTCTTCTTCAAATTTTGGGCTCAGATGAAATGTAGCTTTAGGTTTTATACGGTTTTCCAGTTCCCGAATAATTTTTGGCCTGATATGTGGTTAAATTTGTTTTCAAGGTTTTCAGTCTGCCACATGAGGGAGATTATACATTCATGTATTGCATAAATAATATCACATATAGTACCTATCCGATTTTGAAGTGGATGCGGACATTATAGTAAACTTAATGGAAACAACACTGAACGAACAGATATGATACGAGTTAAGTGGGCATAATGCAGTTCTGAAAATTCAAAAATTACAAACTGCTCTCAGAACAAAGGAGGATCTTCCTCTGGGTAAGAAATAAGAGGAAGAAGAAACGTTTAGCTATGAACGGAGTGAAGTGAGGAATATTTTGCTTATATTATCCATGAGATATATTTGAATTTCAAGGCAAAGAAAGCAAATACAAAGGACATACTACTTAAGTAGTCACTTGTTATGAAGCAAGGTTACTTCTGGTGGCCAAAAGGACGTGTGTTCAAAGGCCGGCATCCTGAGATATCTGAACGCTTCTGGAATAATGCTACATGATTATATACCTTACAATTCCATTTACGTAATCACTTCTAACCTAAAATATATTTTAGAAAATTGGTCAGCATTGTATGAGATCGGCCATTGACTGAGTTAGATAAGGACTGAGTTACCAAAGTATACATATGAAGTGAAGGGTAAAGTGGTAATAAGGAACCGCAGGAGTGGAGCCAATCACTCTCCGTCACATATTATAAGTCGCTATACAGCTGTCTGTGACGGCTCTAGATTGAGCTGCAAGGCACAATGGGGCGAGCATATTCCTGAGCCAGATAGGTGAGTGCCCTACTTTCATCATATTTCTGCTCGTAACCGACAAAAAAACGGGCCCGTAGCTCAGTGGTAGAGTGTTAAACTCCATAACTAAAGTGCCACACGTTCGAAGCGCAGGTGATCCACACTTGGGATTGAGTATGACAGACGGATGACGGCTAACAAGCCAGAAATAGCCACTCCAGTCTCCTTTATCTGGGGTAGTGAATGGCTGGCTGATGACGAATAAGACGCCAGAAATGCCTATTTCACTCTCTCCTTTCCTTATCTGTTATGACATTCTATTTATGTAATGGTTGCGGGGCAAGCCTTGTAGTACTTTCATACTAAATAATGTATACAAGACTCTATAGGACTCTTCCGTGAGCGATAGGCGCTCCAACAGCCTTGAGGAACTCTGAAAAACACATGGTTCTTCCAATGAAGCTAGTTACTCCACACAGATTAACGATTGGATAGCACTGCAAAAGCTTATTTCGAAGACTTTGCACCAATTTCCTACATTTCATAATGGGGACATTAAATAGTTTAACTATCTACCTCGTAAGACTTTTCTGAATAGAAAAAATGTTAGATATTCGTAAGACGCCTAATTGAGTGCAGTCTAATCAAAGTTCATGATAAGTGTGCATTTTGCCAATTGTAGGATTCATTTGCTCCAATTAGGAACAAAACCGACAAACATGATAAGATTCTAACCCAAGACCGCAGATGTAAGGTTTGGTTATAGTCAATGCTAGTACCACGTTAGCTCTACTTAAAACGTGCGTCTGCTGTTGTAAGTTCGAACCCTATCTAGGCGACTGTCTCCTTCATAACGTGACTATATAAATTCGACTAATTTTTTAAGACCTCCATCGGTGCGATTATATTAACAGGAAGCATCCTACTCTACACAAATTTTCGTTTTTCCTTCCTTTATCACTCGTTGACCGATGTGTGGAAATACCCTGCGTTTACTCTGCAACCGTATCCACGACTTCCGGGTGTAAGGTTGGTTAAGTGTATTATCATATGGGCAGATTAAATTTTGTTTGGGACTGCCTGATGCTTGCACGTTGATTTTATGAACACCAGCAGGCAATCAACCACAAGGATAAGCTGTCAATGGTCAATGACCACGTACAGCAGAAGAATCACACGTTAGACTTTGAGAAAGCAAGGGCAGTAGGCCGAGCCAATGACAAGATGGCCAGATTTTTGCTAGGAAGTTGCACCTCGATTGACACAATTAACAGAGCCATAAACCTCCACCCCACATACCAGGCGCTGCGTACAAGGCTAACATCTGCTCAGAACGGGATAACAGTTCGGGTGGAGGAAGATACGCAGGAAAAACAGCCGACAGCCGTGAGCGAAGAAATTGGAAACGCTCAGAAAGCACATGAACAACATAACACATCGCACGGAGGCGTCTGCGATGGCGCGAACAATTCAAACACCCACCAGCAATCGATCGGTAAAATTAATCTAAATGCGAGCATCAGGCAGTCAAAACCCGCGTCTAGCGGTCAGACACATTCATTTGGCCCCAAACGTTACGCTTTGGCGATAAAAGTGGGAATGCTTTTGAAACGTCAGCTTAAAGACAACTCGGTCTCAGAAATTGCCCTTTCTTCTTCCTCTATGGGGGAGGATGAAAGCGATATTATATCTAGACCTAGAATATTCGTACATACTTAGATCTTTATTATTTCTGTTACTTTTAATACTACTGCTTTGTACTAATATAAATAGACGAATACCACCATCACTCATACCACTGTCATTCAATTTTGCTATTACCAGTACTATTAATACCACTGCTAGTACTATTGCTGCTGCCACCACTCCTGGAGCTCACCTATATGCTTCCTTTAGCAACTATCAATACTGCTGGTACAAAGGCCACATAATAAAAGATGCTCAGCGACCGAAATGCATAAACAAAAGAACGGAAAAAGGTTAAACTTACTTCATATATGCATCGACAATTTTCCCCGTTTCCTCCAAGAGAAGTTCTGTGCGTTTGCTTGGCTTATTTGTGTACAGATCAGAAAACAGTTCTGCCAGCTCTGTAGGTTTAAGTTTCTTGCGTAGGTATTGAATTATTCGATTCATACGCAGCTGTCGTCTAACTTCTCGCTTTCGGTTCTCACGGCCCTTCTGCATAGTGTTCTTGTCGAATTCCAGGAGGTTACGAGCAGCCTGCAAGATATTAGCATTTGGACGGGTCATGGAGAACGCAGTGGAGGACCTAGTTGTAGCCAGAGAATCACGCAGAGTCGCAGGGGAGCCCAGCGTATCGATCTTCTCGACTTCAAGGTTAGCCAATTCTTCAGCCACTGGCATAGAGGAGAGTTTGGCAGCAAAGTAGAAACTCCTTTTGGACTGTTTTATTGTGGGCAGTGAGGGAGGAGGGGCCTGCTCATTTTGCAGTACGTTGCCTTCAGCAACCGACTTCGCATACCAATCCATGACATGCTCCTCCGGAACTGCTAGGAGAGATGAGCCAAAAGAATCGGCCTTTGCAGAAAGCATAGGCACGGTGGAAGACATGCCTTGAGATACCTCGATAGGGGTTTCCGGGCTGACTGAGGTGACCAGAGATGAATCCTTCGGCTCTCCTTCAGTCTCTACTCGGCCACTAGTTGCGGGTATGCTGAGAGTCAGGGCGAGTAGGGAGTCAGATGACTCGAGGCTGTGAACAGGCAGAGGTCTGCCCTGTAGCGGAGGCAGAGCGCCATAACGCTCATGGTATTTTGCCAACTTTGGATGTATTTCCAGGGCAGGTGGCAGTTTAAAGTGCCTGCCCGTGACTTCAAAAGAAGGCGCTCCCAGTGCTCCTTTCAGTGCAGGCAGGGTTGGGACCTCGGGTTTATGAGTCCTCCCAATGAGTCCAGGAAGAATTTCGGAACTTGTTTGGGTCGGGGCTGATGGAGTTGCATAGGTTTGTGGCTCCTCACGCCAGAAAGAGTCTTCTTTCGAGGTTGTCTCCTCTCCCAGAGGAGTTTGACGAGATCTAAGCAGGGATTGTAGTCCCTCATATTGCTCTTTGACGGCCGTGGGTGTGAAAAGAAGGGAGGGCAGAGTCTGGGAATGCAGAAGTGAGGAGTCTTCACCTAAGTTGTCGGATGGTGTAGTCACGACCAGCTCAACTGGTATACTGGTAAGGCCTGCGAAAGGCCTAACCGATGGCCCAATATGGGCATATTCAGCGGAGGGTACTTCTTTTTGCTCAGTCTCGTACACTTCCCGAGAACTAAAGGAAAGAAAGAAAGGAGCAGTGCCAGAGCATTAGACACTGGTTTTCATTGGTAAATTCTACTGTCCTATGACATCGGGGTAAAGATTCCTTATAAACAACACCGTTTTTTTATTATACATAACTAACTACTTATTTCGTTGTAGTTTTTTATTTAGTTTAGTTCAGTTATAAGTAAAGTATACATTAGTTTTAGTTTGGTTCTAGTTAAGCTGAATTCAAGTTGTTTAGTTTAACTTGTTTTATTTAATTTTACATTGGTTTAATCTACCACACCTATATAACCCCTATTAGCACAGATTCCGTATTAAACAAACCTAGTGTTTTTGTTACTGTGGTATTAGTTACAAGGAATACTCGCCAAAATCAGATTTTTATGGTATATTTTATATCTCATAAAATGTCAACCGAAAGTCTTAATCTATTTTTGGATCGGGAGGGCACTTCAGTGTAGTTCAATCTGGTTCTCCTTCTATAATCTGAATCACCCAAAATATGCGTCATTTAATAACCTGCAAGATTGGAAAAGCCATTGTGAAAAATATCAGAATTAATATCTTGATGCTCTAGCAGACGCTCCATCATAAGGAGCGATCAGGCATTTCGCTATAATCTGCGATTTCTTTGGCTAACTTTAAGACCAATGTTCGTATAAGACTTCAATCAATTCCCTGGGTACTCGTGGGTGCGATTGCTGATTGTCTGGCGACTAAAGGTCAAATGAAATTGAGTTGCTGTCTCATGAAATGTCAATCGAAATTCTAAAATATGTTTTCGATTTGTGCAGCCCAATTCCCAATTATCTCAATCACACCATGATGCTGGCCTAGCAGTAGTAAATAATGTCTTCGTCAAATGTTTAACTTAAAGAAAGTGCAGTTTTAGGCCTTCAAAGGGTTTCAAATTATGAGATTTCTAAAGGCTGGAAAATATTCGCTTACGGAAAACCTTGTCCGCAAATTTAGTAGTGCTGTTTGTAAAGTATAAACAGCATCCTTATTAAATGCAAATTTTTAGAACCATCGATGACATCTTATTGCTAGTACATACAAATGTATGAGTATCCTTACACCGAAAATACTTAACTTGTAGTTCGGGAACTCTGAATGCAGATGTAACAGCTGGAGCGTTTCAAAAATTTTGGGAATTAAAAAGTGTTTTTTGAAACCAAATAGTATTCCTTCTCAATGTATAACTTTTTACAGAATATATTCCCAAAGTCATGCCAGAAAAAATAATTTTGCACATAACTCCTATAAAGTATGCTTACAGTTATAAATGCATCGAAAATCATTGCGAAATATTTCTTCAACACAATTAGTTACTTTTGCCTTAGTGCCGTTTCGGAATACAGCCGAAAAGATCCTTAGTCAAAAGCCGGCATTCTGAAGTAATTGGTGATTGAGGTGCACCCCAAATAATAATAATAGATGAAAATGTCTAATAATATAAATGTTAATGGTGCATTACAGTATAATTATGTTAATTCTCATAATAAAATACGCGCTAGAACTCGTGAAACATGCAGATCTATGCAAAAATTATTACTCTTTCGCTATTCGGCAGGTTGTGATACTGATTATCATGTAAACTATTTTGAAGTTATTTAAGTCATGATATGATGTCGACTTTTTAATTAGCTTATTATTGACCGCTAACAAAACGTATTTGCTGTAAAAAGCAATTACTGAAGAAGTATGCCTTTTTGTCATTGATTGTGAATGCCTCCATATCTTAGAATAAATTTTATGGAAAACGTAAAGGGTATAATTATTTATCGTACTCGTTTGGTAGCAAATTACGCATTCTTTAAATTTTATACTTGAAGAAAGAATATCTTTCGGTTCATAAAAGTTTCTAATTATGAGCTTTTTCATGATTGTGGGGTGTTCTTTCATGAAACATCGTATCCGTCAATTTATTGATGCTGCCTATACTGTATAAAGTATGTTCCACACCTATTGCAACATTTTTTATGAGAAATGTGTAACTTCTTCCTCATTCTTTCATTATGCATCACATCCGTCAATTTATTAATGCTACCTATAATGTATACAACATGTTCCACACCTGGTGAAAAATTTTACGAGAACTATGTGACTTCTCTCAAAACCGTAAGCAAAAACGTACTTTTCCTTAAACAGGATGTAGATAGCGTGCAGTTTGTAAACCTTGAATTCGAGTGTAGCAGACAGTAGGTTTCAAAATAATTCGGTAATTTAAAAACTTTTTAAAACCGAAAGATACCCTTCCTTTAAGTAGAAAATTTAAGGAAGACGTAATTTGCTACCAAACGAGTATAAGAAGTAATGTTTTCATGCTGGTTTTCCATAAAATATGTTTAAATTTACAAGGGCAGTAAAAATTAGTGATAAAAACGCAAACTATTTATGTAGTTCCCTTTTGCAGCATAAAGGTTGTGTTAGCGGTCAGAAATGAGCTCGTTAAAAAGCCGAAATCATATCATGACAAAAGCAACTTCAGAATAGACTTCGCGATAAGCAAAATCACAACCTGAGTCACTGCCGATTAGCAGAAGAGTATAGATATTTCAGATATGTCAGCATATTGCACGAATTCTGGCGCGTACTGTAACGTAAGTTAATACTATAATAACTTCTATGATTAAAATAAACATAGTAGATTTTCAGTTAGCCTTTCATATGGTAGCATAAATATTGTGCTTTCGCAGAATTTCATAGAGGTAGACTGTTTTGAAATATTTTTTCACATTTTTCACGTGAAGAAAACTTGCCTCGGACTGCTTGGTTGACCCGGCATGCCTTCCTCCTCCGTCTCGCTGACAAGAACGTTTTTCACGCCAGCAATCTTCTGTGCCACCTTTTCCACTAGTGCTGCTGGCGACCTTGCCTATTGGGAGTGAAAAACAAACTAGATCACATTCATGAACAAATTAAAATTGGCATTTTTACTGCTAAATTTAGGAAACCCTTTAAAAGAGGCAGCCGTAGGACCTTTGTCCGCCGCTACTACTATGCCCATCTATATAAGCTTCATCCACCACGATCATTAACTATTTTGGGTAGTCTGCAAACGTCCACTGCCGGTGTATGTGGATGAGAAATTCTCAGAAGGCAATTGCAAAGAGGATGCGCCGGATGAAATAAGAAGTTTATCGGATTTTTTTTCGATGTCATCCTCAAAAACCATCAAGGCTGATGGGTTCGGAGGGGGGGGGGGGGGGGGGGGGGGGGGTTAGGAGAATCCGAAAGTTCAGGTGAATGAACTTATTCACACGGCAACAGCATTCTCAAGGCTATCATAATCGAACTCTCGTCCTTAATTATATAACGGTTTGAAAAGGGCTGGCGAGTGACATGACCAATTTTAATGCACGTTCATTTACCAACATTTTATACTTCAAATAAACTTATCCACAAAACAATGTCAACATCAGCCTGAACTCAACGCAAATTGGGCACCACCCGCCCCATGCAGATTAATAGTCCTATCTAATAAAACTACGCAAACTGATAGGAGTACCTCGTGGGGCCACCTGAGGAGCGCGAGAAATGCGCCCCGTGGACTTATGGGCACCTGATTTTCGGGGAGGATGGGTGGAAGTTCATGCTACTTAAAATTTGTAAGTAGACGATTATTTCTGCCGTTAATATGAAAAGCCATCTTTGCTTAATATATGTACTGACCTAAGCGGTTATTGTGTGTGATCGGCTTCCGAGGACCACTCTGCGGTCTAGTGCCACCATCCAATTCTTGCTGGACCGACGGTTGGCATGCAGGAAACTGAAGATTGTTGGTAACTCAGCCTACTTAATATTTGTAAGTAGGTGGTTATCATACATAAGGACCTCTTGCGACCCCAGTAGTTACTCTTACCTTCAAACTAAATGTGACTGGTCAGCTTACAGACAAAACTGCTCAACAGTATAAATGTACTTAACACTGGTTTTTATGAAACGTGTACCAGCAGAAGGTTTACGGGAGGAAAAGCAGAAAAAAGGGAGAAACTCACAAATAATTTCTCTTGGTAAATCTTCTTCGTCTCTGCGAACTTGGGGGTCATTTTTACCGTAGCATCAAGACGTCGTTTTTCAATGTCAAGTCTACTGAGCTGGATGTGCGTGGAAAATAAAAGCAAAACAGAGGATAAGACACAGAAAACATGACGGCTGGCTAGTGTCTTTAATGCTTTAGCCTGCATAAAGGATTACATGAAAAGACGTTTTCTTAAATGGTGGCGAAACCCTCCTCCAATGTCCTGTCTCTTGGACAACAAAAACCTGCACATTAACTGGATATTTAAGGCAATTTACGAGGACGAGTCCCACTTTCATGCATTGCCATAGTCACTGAGCGGTATTAGTAGCCGCTGTATTTTATGAAAGTCGGGAGGAACATTTAAGCTTAGATTTGGGGAAAAATAAAATTGTTTATGACCGTAGAGTCGCCCGCTACAAATAGCTCACACGCACGTCAATGATGGTAAAAAAGATTTGTCGCATAAATAGTATAAACTGAGTTTAAACCGAGCTCTCAATATCGGATGAACCACTTACAATTGCAGAATGCGCTAACACGGAGCACAGACTCCATATTATTCCTGATGAAGTTAATTTGAGGACACTTTCAACCGCCTATGTAAACTGTACGCGAAAACAGAAAATTACTTGGTAACTATTATCTTTCAGTTGACCTTTGATATTTGCAAAACAGTAGCCTAAGACATTTCTCCGGAAATGACATCACATTCACAGATTCGTATTTAAGGGAGAAGTTTGTAGGTTCACAATATTTAAAGAAAAAGTCCAAATTTTCACTATTCTTCAGGGGTTGTGTTCCTCTGGATCAGAGTTCGGGAAGTTTTTTGACTCAGCGAACCGAGAAAGCAAAAAGTTGGAAATATCTTTCAGTGAGAGTCAATATAATGTATTTTAAGATTGTATTCAAGTAACTGTGAGCATAACAAGCCTCTGGATTCATTCATTAGAGGAAAAAAATCACAAAATTTGAAGTTTCTAATTTCTATTTTATCTAAAAGAGCCAGATGCAATCGTCAAAAGAGCCATACCTGGCTCGCGAGGCATACGTTCTCGAGTCCTGCTCTAAAAAGAATGCATCGGTACTGCGTCAGATCACAAACAGGGCCACGCCGACCTATAGTGCGCGTTAATTGGACCAAGTGGCGACTGCGTGAACCTTTAAACCACCAAGGTAGATGCATAAGGAGGTATTAAATAGTGGATTCAGGCAACGCTGGCTGTTACAACTATTTTCCTAAAGCACCTTGAAAAGTCTCCAGTGCTCGAGGAAAGTGAGGCCATTCAAATTCATGAACCCTGTGAGATACCGAACGACCTTACAAATTATCATTATGCCCTAACAGCCATGGATTGGGGCATCGTCAGCTGGCAGGATTATTCGACCCTACCCTGCACAGAGGATTATGCAGCAATGCCATTCTCTTAATGTGAAACTTATGGGGACTTCACCAGTATGAGCTCTAAAGCTGTCCACTGGAACTTGCTATATACGAAGCCGGGGCGAGGGAGGAGGAGGGGGGGGGGGTCAGGTCATGTGCGATATAAAATCCGAGATGTTTGACTCCGCCAGCCAGCTCCAATGATACTAATTCAGTCTTCTTGTCGGAACGTGGCAGATATGGAAAGCAAGAACAAAGTAGATCCAAAAAGGCTGGCCTCACTATAAACGAAGTTACACAGGAACCACCAATGTATCCTATCCAGACGGATTATGGTTCGCATCGCTCGCGACAGGGCATCCTCTTAGAATGCCATATGCCACGTTTGCCATAAACTCTCGTAAAAGGAAGAAAATATACCTCCTTCTGTCCCCACGATCAAGCCATCAATTGTATTAAATTCATGTGTCTGTTTTTTTTATGAAGAGTATCAATAAATCCGACGATATTAACAAGACCAAGTACTCTCAGAGAACTTTAGTAAAAAAACAAACTACTTTGTTTATTAAAGTACACCATTTAAACAAATATACATTGTACGAAACTAAAATGGGAACCAAGTTAACTGCATGGAAGGTTGTAAGAAGGAACGGGATAATAAAACATAGTTAACTTAACTGTCTACCTTTAACCCTTATTTTCACAGGTAGCTGACAAGGTTTTCAAGTCTGTCTCAGAATGTAACCAGTTGGAACTATTTTGTATACTTTTCCACATTGCAACATGAGGCAAGAATGCTTGTTAATTCGGATGTGTAATAAGAGGTTCCAGTCAGTATTTCCTGAGATCTGACGCACAATAAAGGATAAAACCATACAAATGAATTTTAATACCAGTAGATACTGGGGCCGTCGTTATCAGTGGGCCTAATTTTCAAGGTTTTTGATGATCATCGATTGGTCGGCTCTCAAGCCCTTTGTAATATTATTCGAACATTTCCGAATACCAAAGCGCAAAAATGTGATTGTTTTAACATCATTAGTCCGCGTCACCTTCGTGACAGATCATGCTCCTTGTTATTTAAATGAGCATGTTGCACTTTTAAAATAAATTATAGTTCTCTTATTGAAAGGAGGCACCCTGAGTCAGTCTTCCTCTTCAACTTATTTTCGAGTGAAAGCCTGCAATCGGTTGAACGTTCGCTGTCCAGTTCCATCAGGAAACATAAAGGGCATTGATTTATGCCACTGTTAAGAAAATAACTTGAGTCTACAGATGACTGTGAAAAATTGGATTGAGGTATCCATCGAAATATCACAAGAACTTACCTCCGAAAACACTTTGGGATCGATCGTAACTATGTATCTTGGCAGCGACATACGGGGAGAATCCACGAAAACCAGTCGATGGCGAATTGTCTGTAGGAAGTTCTTCGGCAGAATCTCGGCATACTCACGTGAGAGGTAAACCTTGCTGGCTAAAATTAACGAGACAAGTTGTCAATATGCTGCCAGTAAATGCTAGTTGGTACGGAAACGTGAACTAAAGGCCATTTTTAACCAGAGGAAAAGGTCGCTCAATGCGTCTGTAATGTATCCCAGGAAGTGTAATTGCAATTTCATCAGGATGTGAACCATTAGGCAAACGCATGTTTCCTGAAACATAGAAGGAGACTGTGCGTGATCACTATGAAACTAGTCCCTTTAATCAAGCACCCGCCTGGAAATGAAATATCCGCTCTATTTTTCTGAGAGTACTGGTCTCAGGACCTCAACGGGCGTGGTGTCTGCTGGTGTAAATTTATTGGGAATGCTCCATTTACACTATGAGTCATCACACAGAAAGGCGCCTGTGGGAACTGTTACGCTGCTGTCATGAGAGCGCATACCATGGCTATCAATCGATCGTCGGATCTGATTGGCTCATGTCGCCGACGCCGTCTCATCAAGCGGATCAATAAATATGCAGTTCGCGCTAGAATTCGCGCAACATACCGACCTATGCAAAAGATTGATACTCTTTCGCCAATCGTCATTAAGCAAGGCTGTTATATTGACTCTTACGTAGTCTATTCTGAAGTTATTAAGTTGGTTTGGCAGATTTGGTTAATTTAGTTGACCCAATTGTGAATGCCGCGAGTTTTCCACACTTGGGTCAACTAAATATTCTGAAGTTTTTTCAGTCACGATAGGATGTCGGCTTTTTAATGAGCTTTGTTTTGACCACTAACAAAAGCTATGTACTGTAAAAAGTTTCTACTTAAATAGTATGCGTTTTTACCATTGATTTCGACTGCCATTATAGATTCAAATATATTATATGGAAAACAAGCACGAAAAAATTATTTTTTGTACTCGTTTGGTAGGAAATTACGCCTTCTTTTAACTTATAGAAAGAGCATAATTCTGGTTAAACAAAGTTTCTAAATTGCCGAATACTTTTGAAACCTACTAACTCCTACGCTCGAATTTAAGGTTTACAAACTGCGCACATCCTGTTTATGGAAAAGAACATTTTCGCCTACAGGTTGAGGTAGAAGTTACATAGTTAATAGATGTAGATGTAGATCCTGCTATATGCAGTAAAGGCAGCATTAATAAATTGACATATACGATGCATTATGAATGAACACCTCTCAACCGTAAAAAAGCTCATAATTATAACTTCTAAAACCGAAGGATACCCTTTCTTTAAGTATAAAATTTAAAGATGGCGTAATTTCTTACCAAATAATTATAAGAAATATTTTTTCATGCATGTTTTGCATGAAATATATTTGAATTTATAAAGAAAATCAAAATCAATGATAAATACGCATTGTATTTAAGTAGTTACTTTTTACAGGACATACGATTTGTTAGTGGTCAAAACGAAGCTCGTTAAAGAGCCCGCATCCTATCATGACGGAATAAACTTCAGAATAAACTACACGCTAATCAGTATCACAACCTGAGTCAATACCGATTAGCGAAAGAGTATCAATCTTTCGCACATGTTGGCATGTTGCACGAACTCTGGGGCATATTGTACGTAGCCTTCTTGTGATAATGACTTGCTATGGTTAATGCAGTTCTCTCCGAGACTGACTGCCTTCTCTTCCTCTCTTATGCTGGATTTCGGAATAACAGTTGAGCAAATTCACAGCTCGTATTAATTACAAGGAGCAGACGTGGGGCATAACAATTTGGAAACACAAAAGCGAACAAAATGTTCAATCGATATAAGGTCATTAACACGAGACAAATTAAGTACGCTCGTCCTCCAGATGCTTTGGCCCGCGATTAGGCGGAAACAGACGCTACAAAGAGGAAAAGCAAAGTATGTGCAAATTAGGCAATTAATAAATGAACCAAAAAGGCCTCAATGAACTTGGAAGCGTCAGGAGGTTTGAGTGATACACAGCCTGTGATATAGTCGACACAGACGGAGGGATTCAGAAATGGTTGTACAACCCCTGAAGTAAGGGAGCTTAACTTCAAAAAATGTCACATCTAACCACCCATCTGTCGGTGTGCGGGGTAGCTACATTTACCAGGCCTTTATAACAAACCACGCGAGAAGCTGAACGAGTGCCTTCTGAACTTGACCTTTATGGTATGTAGTGGCCTCTTGCAGCCACTTTGAACCCAAGATCAGCCGTTGACGCATGGCGTCTTTAGCCCGCAACACCTGCGCACCCACTGCCTCCTGAGGCTAGGCAGTAACTGTCCTTGATAGATGCGAGCATACGCCTCATCGTGGCCGTGCGCCCACGCTAGCCTTCACGCATCTCAAGGTCGCGCCCAACCACATGATTGGCCACCGTAACAAAGCATGCCCCAACATTGCGGCGATCCCTGTCGCTCTCGTCACTCCGGAAGCGACGCCCTGGCAGTTGGACTACATTCATCTAAGAGCCAAAACTCCAACTATTATCTTATCCTTCTGCAGAATACACTTTTCCTAACAATCTGGCTTTCCCACGTTCTTCTCTCCTCATCTAAAGGAACCATGGGCCTGGAAGATCGGAGCTATTAGAGTTAAACATAATACTTGTTGATAGGCACATCCCCTCAGCTGGGATCCAAGCCGCCTCTGTTCTGTGAAAAAACATGCCCAGGGCGTGTGTGACTCATTTAAACAAGTGATTTGGCTTTGCAAACTACTACCCACGAGCCGGTCTTCGGTCGCCCTGAATCAGGCTTGCAACCAGGCCCAAGTGGGGGATTGAGGAGGCAGTGTAGAAGACACTGCGCAAGTCTCCGATTCCTATAAATGAGGTCACGCGCAAGTCACCATCATGCTTTAGACTATACGGTGGACCTAGTCTTTCATGTATTCAAGTTAACTATTGGGTTAAATGCATTTTTGCCCCTTTTCTTCCCGGAAAAAGCTGCCAGCTGCCTGCTTCACATACACTACTCCAACCCTAAAACTCCTTTTATAACCGTTATCACAGTGCAGGAATCCTTGCTTACTT
This sequence comes from Ligula intestinalis, assembly GCA_036362985.1. Taxonomy (NCBI): domain Eukaryota; kingdom Metazoa; phylum Platyhelminthes; class Cestoda; order Diphyllobothriidea; family Diphyllobothriidae; genus Ligula; species Ligula intestinalis. Next base: position 48,526,237 of record JAYGXS010000004.1, on the reverse strand, counting down.
TTTTTTTCGAGTGAGCGCACATATCCGATTGACACAGATGCTTCCTCTAGTGTGCCAAATGAGTACTTGACATTACTGAGGTCGGAATGATCAGTGCACTCACTGTTGGGGGAGGCCCGCACCCGATACCCAGTCGTCAATCCTCTTAAAATGAAAAAAAAAACTAGTATGTACACTTCCTTGGATTAGCAGACTCTTCTGCTGGCGCCCTCTTATGCGTCCAAGCTGCCACAACTTTCACTGTGTGTCCTACGATCTACAGGATTGGTAACCCCACCCACAGACCTCACGGAGTGCGAACTTGCTGCAAGCTCAAAACCAATCTGTCGGAGATGATGGGAATAGCAACTGTCGGCTCCGCCTGTGACCATATCGTGTTTGAGACATTCGCTTGCATTTGCAACTACTGTAGTGCTTGCGCGATCCGCTCCAATTGCATTAGCCCCATTCCATTGACGCCTCCTCCACAAATGAGCCTTATCTGGCCTTATCTGTTGTGCGTTCAAAACGGGCCGCGCGATAGCTATGTTGGAACAACAGGGCACAGCAGACGCTATTCGAGTTGCGCTCCCAGAGCGAATTCCGAATATAGGAGCGGAGCGTGGTGGTTTAGTTGTTCTACTGTCCACCTCCTCCTAACGCGAATCGCCGCAGACGAGGTCTCATAGTGACAATCTTGGACGCCCAGTCGTGCTCGACCCAGCGCAATGGCTCATGTCCGCATACGACGCGCAAATTTTGCTCTCGCATGCCTGTGGGGTACACACGCACACGCACTCGAGACTAGCTGCGCCAATCATCGTCCTTAGGCTGACACAAACAAAGCCCGCGCTGGAGCCATTGTGACGGAAACTCTGGATTCTGCCCCGAGCGCGACAGATGCAGGCAGCCGCGTTGGTTGCTGAGACGACTCCACGCTCTCACACGGCCCTCACAGTTAAACACTATACCAGACCGAGTGGCAACTTCCTTCTAACCCTTCTGTATACAATATATTGTTCCTAACACTCTGACCTTCCCAAGACCTCACTCTCCTCTCCTAAGGAACCGGGACTGGAAAATCGCAGCCGTTAGGGTTAAACCTCATTAGTCTTAAACACACGTCGAAAGTGGCCCACGTAGGTACGGGCGCATGCCACGCCAACCACCTGCGCCTGACTCCTGCTCGGTCAAGGCATGGCAGGCTATAGGACTGTGCGTGAGTCACCCGCACCCGATCCCGCCTCCACTCTTATTGGCTCTATCTTGACACTGGACACAGGTGAGTGAGGGCAGAGTGAGAGCGCGGTAAATGCAACAGAAGTCTGCTTTCTCTTAAAGTTAATACACGCGAAAGGTACCGTCCCTGCACTACCCTCCTTTGGAGCACATGGCGGACCCCGTCGACTACGAGGGTCGACCTATCGTCCTATACTGTGTTTTGTGAACAGACTCTTTGAATCAATTCCCCTTCCTCGCGAACACACTCACCTACTCCAAACATTGGAGTTACTTATCACAATATAACTAGATGGTAAGCATCACCCTGACATAACAACAATGGAATATTCGCCAATATAAGTGAATATGCGAGTTCCAGGAAGCCTATTCAGAAAAAGGAAATGCGATCACTGGAACAAGAGTTTTATGGTCCTGACGTTTCGGATTTCGTCGGGAATCCCTAATCATAGGTAATGGTACGATAGTCATAGTCATGCGCAGGTAGGGTTGAAACATGCACAGGTTGCAGGGTATTTATAGTTCATAGTGGTCATCTGCTTGCGTACGGTAATTATCCACTTCTGCAGCCACAGCTTGGGTCTAAATTGCTTGCGGTACTGGCTTGATACTTCGCGTTCGACTCATTAATTGCCGTGATTTCCTCGTCCGTGTTGGATGCGGGCTTGGTAATTGCACGACGATTATGCTCATTGTCGTCCGAGTTGTTGCTGCTGGGCCCAGTCCTTCCCACCTGACTGATTCTCGTGCTCAGGCAATGTCTTAGTACACAATGTGGGAACGCCAAATCGTTACGCTCAATGATAATGCCTTGCACAAAATATTAATTGACGAGAATCCAAAGAGAACTTAACATGAACAGCCAGCTTAGGATGACACTCTGAATAAATATTTCAAGGCAAGGAAAGTTAAAAAGGCTTGCAGCGATTTCAGTAGTGAGATCAGGGAAACTAAAGCTAAAGTCAAAGTCCTATGAATTGGATAAAATGTAAGCAGTATTTAAACACAGAGTTCCAGAACAGGGTGCACAGAGGAAGCGTGAGATATAACAAAGATCATCCTAAAGAGTTGAATAAAATACACAAGGACAACCTACTCACCTCATAGTGGTCTTCGAGATCGGTGTGTTGCTAAGAGGGGAAAACCAAAAACGAAGAACACATGAAGCAGGCAAAATTTTACTTACATTATTAACGTTATAGAAATGATCTATCCTAATTTAGTTTGATAATGGGTAACGAGGCAAATTATTTAGTTGATTTGTTTTTGAGAACACAGCTGGACTGGCTCGCTTCGGTGCTCACAACTGCAATACAGAAACCCAAGCAGACAGTTCTGCCGAAAGCCGCATTTTGATCCTAGGTGCGTTAAACATTGTCAGTAAGGTAAAGTTACAATTACTATCCCCCCAGCACTCCAGGTGACCTTGGGTAGTAATATGGTCGTAATATGGGCTGATATCAAAGCTAGAACGCGGGAGTAGTAAACTTCTTTGATCATCAGGGCTAGGCGACCGTTACTATGGAGGAGACCTATAACCATGTCCAATCGATTCTTCTACTGAAAAGGAGTGAGCCCAAAGTAGATGCATAGGATACATATATGATGGTAATTGTAGTTCACAAATAAGTTACTAATATCCATTCGTTGTGTATGTCAAGCGCAAAATTGGCAAATAAAACATGCGCAGATATCGTCGGTAGTTTGTGGTGATTTTGGAGTACGATTTTGGAGTACGATCTTAGTAAACGGCAAGCTGTCTGACTGATCCTCATAAGGTAAAGAGCGAGAACAAGAGTGATAAGCTGGTTATCCGTAACATACAACGAAAACCCCAAAAATTGGTCATTCTAGAATTCAGACACAAAAAGGGTACCCCTATGATAGTCCCTATGACCTTCGTGGGAAAATGGAATAGATATAGATAATTGCATCTATTGGAATGAGTAGGCAAATATTTCACTCCATAAAAGCAGACTGTCGTTTAACGAATAGCAAATTAAATCCACATCAATTATCATTTACAAGGGGCTTTTAGGAAAGAAAGCTGTAACCTGCGTAAGTATAATGCAAACAAAGACCCAACGAAGTATCCGAGGAATTCTTTAAGTACTCAGGATCAAAATGAATTATGAGCCGTCGAGACTATGAAAAGGTGTATTACTTGATAAGATGCTTCCTCTACTTTCAGCGTCAGCTTAAAATTGTTAGTAGACGAGCAGTTAAGTATAATCATTTCATATTCAGCAAATTTCAATCACTAAATAGTGACGCTATTGTGCGGAAGAGCATTTTATATCCCAAGGTTAAAAATTTGACATCACCTTAAATCGCTAATCACTACGAATGAAAATTATTCCATCGGCAAGAAAGCTGACTTTTTTTTAAGGTCAATCAATAAAAAAGCGACGTTTTGGGAGTAATATCTTTAAAATTTAAACAACAAGAAGTACGGAAGACTCTCACAGCTAGACGCGTCTCATACCTGTGTACTTAGTAACATTTTACCAACTTAGATTTTACATGACAAGTGTGAATTACGTTTTCTGATGAGCTGTACAGTAAACCCCGAATAAGCGGGTTCTTACGAACGATTTACTATGTTTCCAGATAAATGCAGTTACCTGATGGTCAAATTTCCACAGGTTTGAGCGAAAAGGCTCTAAACTCTTTCTCCCTTCGAACACTGGTATAAGAATAATAAACTCTTTTATAACCCCACGTTCCAGTGAAAGTGTAGACTTATAATAAACTAAGCTGTCCTCAAAAATTCAGACAAATGGCTTTGAGTTGGAGGGAGACAGATTCAACTTGAAAGGAACGACAGTAGTAAGGATGAAAAAGTGATTTTGGTTCCCAGAAGAAGGTTGTGTTTGAAAAGAAACATACCCCGCGGCTGGGAGGATTGTAAATCCCCCAGAACAGCTTCTGAATTATTAGAAGCCAACCACTGGTAAATATGCGATTTCTGTACTGCATTGTTTAAGCGGTCATCCAGCCAAAAATGTCTCTCTCCTTCCAAGAGAATACTGCTTCCTTGGTTTTGCAGTAGTATTTGGAGATTGACTCAGTAAATAGTCGTCTATCAAGTGGCCCTTGACGGAAGGCAATGCAATACTCAAGCGAATGCAAACCTATAATCTCCCTTCAATTTCTAAACTCAGCCGAATCAGCAACAACCTCCTCTCTACTCTTGTAGTTTAGCATGCTTACCATAATGTAACACAGCATTTTGATCAGCATTCATTTTATGGATTGGTCTTTTTTAGGATGGCCCAGCATGTGAGTCATCACTCGGGCCGTGCTAAAAGCAAGAGAAAAAAGGTTGCAGAATGGGCCAAGACGCACGATCTGCAAGGGTCGACACGCGAGGACGCAAGGACAGCCGCCGGCCGGGGTCTGCCATCTGAGGTCACGCCTGGCCAGGGGCCAAGCGTGCCCAAGTGTCACACTGAGGACACCACACAATGACTGCTCGTATGGGCCACTAGCAGAGGGGCGAATAGGAAAGAAAGGTCGTTGGTCCTCAAGTGCACTGCCACCGACAAGAGGCGACACTCTGCTGCTGGGGAAATGAGATTCTACTGCTGGAGACACGGGAATCTGTTTCACTAAATGAGATTCTGGTACCGAGATACCGACGATAGAAGACCGCTGCGGACGGACACAGGACAAGCTGCCGGACACACAGAAGACAGAGTTGATGTACAAGCAGGACCTGTGACTGTAAAGTATTCTCTGCTTTCCTATCTGCCTTCATTTCTTAACATGCAACTGAAAGATATAACCAGTGTCGACGCAGGCACATCCAAGGTTATAACAGTCTTGAACAAAATGTCCTATCAAACTCTAGTCGAGTAGTTTGACATCTAGCGTGAATTAGGATGTGCACACAATTTATTGATATTCACTGCTGGTTTTTACTCAGGAAGAAGCCGTCTGCCTGAAGTTAGGTACTGATTGCGTCGGTAAGTCTCACCTTGAGTTCTTCTTCAAACGGTAATGGAGAGAATCCAAACCAACTCAAGAGTTCGGAAGCTGCCATGGCCTGATTGTACGCCAATTGACGGTCCTTCTTATCGAACTCAGACTTGTTCTCTACCATGAGAACGAGATCGCAGATATCCATTAGGGCCGCACTGACTACTTTTGAGTGGATTTCCGGAGTCATGGCATCAGCACTTGAAAAAGGAACATGCATCCAGTCAGAATTATACAATGAAGAGTGTTTTAGTCAAACAGTGTTGCGAAAAAACCGCTCCAGGAGCGGTTAGGTGTAGCTTACTTTAGCTAGGAAAGTTTTTAGGTGGAAACAGTGGATATAGGTTGGTTGGTAACAATTTTCTCACAGATGGAATGTTGAGCATGTATCACAGCTACACCCCCAGTAAATTAAGGCCACGCCTACAAGGCGCTTTAAAGAGCCCTGAAGACCCAACTCCAACGACTGGGTCATTCATTCACGACATACCTACGCAGTATTCACGTCCTGTGGGAAGCAAAGCAAATAAATTCAGCGGGATTTTACGCAAGAGCATGGGTATGCAGTTTGTGAATACGAATGATCCTTTACCTTATGTGATTACGTATTCATGGATTGCTTTCGTAGAGCAGGCTAAAAATATTCGCTATTTATTGTCCCTTCTGGCTTCTTGCTGTCGCTTCCGATACATTCTTCACATAAGTGATAAGAAAGCAGAACATGCGGTGTTCTTTCGATCACTCAAAGTGGAGCCTCTTTTTCGTGCATGCTCTATGTAAAGTAGATGGTTATCTAAAGCGCTTGATAGGCAAGTGTCTTAAGAAGCCTCACTTTGAGCGGTCGAAAGGAGAATACCTTAAGCTCTGGCTAGCCATCCCTTATGTGAAAAGCGTATCGGAGGTGATGGCAAGAATCCTGAAACCATTCGGGATTGATGTGGCTCATAAGCCGGAGTCAATCATTAGACAGCAAATAATGAGGCCCAAAGACCCCCTACCATTGACAAAACAATCAGCAGTGGTCTACAGCCTACCATGCCAAAACGGTGATGTAAGATATGTTGGTTAAACGGAAAAACACCTTTGCATGAGCACCAGCTTGCAAGGGCCTATGGGCTGCGACTAATTACATAAAAGGAACTACAATTTCGCCTTTGATAAAGCGAGGGTAATAGGCTGAGCCAAGAACAAGATGGCCAGACTGCTGCTGGAAATTTGGTCCTCGACTGGCACACTTGACAGAACCATAAACCTACATCCCGCATACCGGGCAAACGGCTGCCATCAGTTCAAGCAAGGCCAACAGGACGGCCGAGCAAATTCCCGCGTGGAAAAAAACTGAGGTCAAAGTTACATGTGAGAGCAGCCGGCCAGGAACCACGTGACCGACGTGGAACACCAACTCAGCGCTGTGCCCACGAGAGTGGCATCAATTCACACGGGCACCAAGTGCGGATGAGTCCGTTGGCTGACAAGGGGCACCCCAGAAAGCACACTGACGTGCTAACAAGTAAGACATTTTCAAAGGGGGCAAAGTTCACGCGAGTTCCCCAGCAGACAGTCTCGGAGACGTCAACGCTAATCAGCGGCGAACAGGCAGGTCAGAATTCGTGCGTCGAGCGCGGTTATAATACCAGGCAGGTATCAACGTTGAAACAGTCACGGCTAGCAGAAAGAACCACCACTTTACTCTGAGGGTGGAAACGTCCGTCCAAATACACCTCATTCCATATCCTCTTTCCTTTTTCTGCTTGTTTGGAGGATTATGAAAACGATAAGAGATATGGACCTCGAATCTTCACGAATTTTCTAATAATATTATTAATAAGATATAATGTAATATCAAAATAATTTTGTTTCTTAAACAGTGTTCGCCAAACCATCCATAAATTCCAACCACAAAGCTCCCAGTGAAATAGAATGCAGCTTGTGAAGCTCAAATGCTTAGACGTAACACTGCCTGATATACTGTTGGTTGGCGTTTTTAGGGTAGTAAATCAGGGAACCCCATTCATTGTTCCTGGCACTGATTAGCTGTACCCGCAAAACGTTATCTCATGGGAATGTGTCAGTTCATTGTGCAAGCATCTTTCTTTCTAATGCTCTCCTGTGTATTTCTGTAAATTGCATATTTATCTTTATTTTGCATAGGTATCCTAATGTTATTCCTAATTTCCTTGCTCCTTAGACGTCTGGCAGCGAGCACAAGCGCCAGAAGATGTGCTGGTGTTCCATGAAAAGGTAGCATTCCCGGAAATTGTGAAAGAAGTGAACACTTACACCACTGTAGCCCACCATTAAGCCACGAATAAAAGTACTGTTCGGTAAATCACGAAGAAGGCGGAAATAGAGGACATTGCGGACGTTAGTATCCGCGTCAGTGCCAAAAGGTTTTTATTATGCCCGATAAGACCGTAGGGTGGATGGAGTGTCTTCGAATAATACTTTGTGGTTGATTTGGAAGTTAAAAATTACAATAGAAAGCTATCAATATAACCAATGTATTACCGGCAAACGTTAGGACTGCGAGATACGCGTATTTCTGGCTCATCAGCCGTCGTCAGTCGCAGTAACCTCACTCCGGTATAGCAACAGAAACTGCCGCTACACTCGAGTTTTGAATCCGCGACCAGTGAGCTAGAGACGAACGTCCTATCCACTGAGCCACTGGGTCGAAGTCTTGCCGGTTGTCGATCGGGATGTAGATGAGCCAAAATACGCGTATCTCGCAGTCCTAACGTTTGCAGATAATACATTGGTTACTTAAATTTAGCAAGTAACATAATTGTTTCGTCCTTGAGAAAATTGAAGTGTCAACACCTCGCCAGACGAAGCAGCCAGGGTTGATGAATCCTGGACCAGATCAGAGTACACCTATGTACTAAGCTATACATTTTTTTAGAGGGCGTTCACATATTTACGGATTTCAGCCAATTACGGCTTACTGCATGCCCTCAACCCTGCAAATACCGGGGGACGAATGCACAATGACCTGATGAGCAACAAGTTGCACAAAAAATACTAGCTTCCTTCCTCAGACTTCAAGGAGTACAGACTACTATCCTACTAACTGATAAAGAAACGATATTGGGAACTGATTTTTCAAATTTAATTTGCATTTGACTTAATTATTCTGGATGTAGTCGAGAACAGGTTGTGTAGTTATAAAATAGACTTTTTAGTTACGCATTTTATGGCTGACGAAGGGACTTTGATACATATAAGACCACCGGCGAGGAAACATGGTAGAAGCAACTTCATAAAGGTCTGGAAAGGTCAATGATAGATGGATGGGGTTACCAGAACTTACTGAATAATGTCCGCGACCTTGAGGTAGAGGTTACGCAGTGCCTCCACGGTCTCCGGTAAGGTTAGCCAAAGTACACGATCAACAGGATTCGAATTGGCCAGTAGGCCTTTCATCCTCTCCAGTTCAAATTCTAACTCTTGTACTTTGCGTTCAGTAGGCGACACTTCTGTCATAATAGTGGCCTCAGCCTCATCCTACAAGTCAATAAACATGGGTAACTATGCAAGTTACTTCTTTTTAAAAATTTGCATTAAATACCCGAGAGAAATATTATAGGTTACGTATGCTCTAAATGCCCTTCAATGAGGAGTGGATAATACTTAGACATCAAACAATTTAAAATTACAACGTGGATAAAGAAGAAGACTTGTCGAGCACCGGATCACTAGATCTATTGTCCTGAGCTTTCGAACTCTTGCAGGAGTCCATCTGGTTTCTAGTAAGTAAAGTTAAGTGGCCCTATCAAAAATGCAGAAGGAAGCTCAAGTACTAACGGTTGATTCTTGCTATTGAGCTTGTGTGTCTAAAGCGGATGCAACCTTAGGTAGTTAGTAAACCGGAACTTATGTATATTGCTATGTCTATGCCTGTCTCTCTCTCTTTTTAAAACTATTTAAATTGTCACACGTACTTTGATTATCTAAGCAACCAGTTTAATATTAATTTCAATGTTGCGGCTCAAGCCTTCGTCCAATACGAGGAAGAGTTTGCAAATAACTGGTAAAAAGGTACAAGCAGAACGGTGACTTACAGTGATCATATCATGCAAAGTTGCCTCGCCATCGATAACATATTTTCGGTACTTCTGTAGCACATCAAGCTTTTTGTTGACGAGTTCCTCTGGAGGTATCTAAACAACACGTAACAGAGAGAAAATCAGAGAACGACAGTAAAATTATTAGGAGAATAGCAGTAGAAGTATTTTTAGATGTGATTAAACTTAACTTTGACGCCTTGGATACACTCTCCTTCTCTTTTATTGACTTAACACGGAGGTTACTAAGGAGATACCGGCTAGTCAGTCGGCTCGGGCGAAGCATTGAGAATTACGAGAGTAAGTGAGCCCCTGGAATTTAGCGCGAGATCACCTGTAATTGGGGGCAGGGCCCATAGTTCCATGCTTTACTTTTTAAAAGCTTAGCATTGTAGTACTGTCTGGTCTTCCCCATGCCCATACTACTTCTTAGCCCCCAAAACGGAGTAATTAACTGGCTGAATATTAGATCACTTTCCCTGCAATAATCTTGGGGAGCTGGTTGTTGCCCAGCCTCACACGGGCGGTCGACGAGCTCATAAGCATGTTCAAATGTCACATAACTTCCTTTTGTTCAGTAACGCATTGTAATTATTCTACATCTTTTGTCAACAGAACCCAGACCCTCGTATAGTGTTCATGTTAGACCCCTATGATTAAGAAGATGCGGACGGGACCTTGTAACTATGACAGTTTCCTCTAGAGAAGTGTTCGAAGTCACGTTATGAGAACCCATTCTGCTGAAAGAAACAGCTGTTCAGTATTCTCACAGACCAGATAGAAACCATCCAATACTTACAGTAGATTAAAGGACTTGACCGCTTATGTGAATGGTCCAAAAATGTTAAATGCGGTTTAACTTCGAGAAGCGGGTCACATTGCGACTCAAGACGAAGAAAGTGAGCGCGACGAGCGGCTCTCACAGTTACGTACTTGATGGCAGGTACCTGTCAAATGCTACCGAACCAAAGGACCTGGGAATTACTGTTGTGCACTCACTCAAGCCGTGTTTGCAGTGTGTTAGGGCTGCCAAGAAGGCAAACAGTGTTCTGTTTGCCATTAAGCGAACTTTTGTCGAAATCGATAAAGAACTATTCGGTAAAATATACGGGACATTTATTCGTTCGCATTTCGAATATGCAGTTCAGACGTGGCGCATATGGCTGCAAAAGGACTACCAGCTGCCTGAAAGAGTACAAAAGGGGGCAACAAAAATCTTGAAGGGCCTAAAGTTCTCATCATACGAATGTAGACTAGAAGCGCTTAACCTTTTTCCGCTTGAGTACTGGCAAACCCGAGATGATCTAATAAAGACGTACAACATCGTGAGGAATCGAGACTGTGCCCTTCAGTTTTATGACTTCGTCGTATTTGCCACATAAACTAACCTCCGTGGGAATTCTCTCAAACTCCGGGGGAACTTAACCCGTCTGGATGTCCACAGACATTCGTTCTCACAACGAGTCATCGATGCCTGAAACAGACTGCCCAAGGAGTTCATAATTGCGAACGCCACAGATGCATTCAAATGCAAACTGGATGTATATTTACTGAACAGATACCATATATGCACAATAAAGCATTGTCAGTAGTCACCTATGCATTGGTCATACCTACAGATAAAATTTACACATGTATATATTTTACTAACTATTTTTATAGTAACATATTTTATGTTGGATATTTTATGCATACTGTTTTCAACAGGGGCTTCAAAGGCATTGCCTACTGCCCTAAATATACTGAGCCATACTGAACTAAATACCTTATGAAATTTCAGTCGAATTTCTTGAACGTGTTTTCGATTCAAACACATCACTTAAGTAGGGTTTTAACATCGATTAGAATGCGGTCTAACCCCTAAAGGTTTCGGTCAAGCCCAGATGCTATCTTTTGAACGAGCGTTTTTCTGACCGTTCGCAAATAGCGTGCGCTGTAAACAATGGCTACTTGAGTTCTGTTGTTCATGCGGATTTTTCATATCGTTATATTTTCGAATAAACTTTATTGTATCCATTGTTTTTTAGTAAATTACACCTTCGTATTTTATCTTAAAGAGAGGGTTTTTTAGGCTTAAAGAACATTCTAAATTTTCGAATAATTTTGGAGTTCTCCGGCCACCAACCTTACATTTAGCGGTTCCAATCTATGAACTGGATACCGTCTGTCTAAGGAAAATCACATATTACTCTAGACTATGAGGAAGAAGTCACACACTAGTCATCTAATTTCGTAATTATGTGTATCATGTGTTAGATCCTATATGCACCACGGATACAATGCATTATAGATGGCCATTTCAAAGTCATACGAAATCTCATAATTCAAAACATTTTACAATCAAAAGCTACCCTTTGTTCGAGTACAAAATTAAACGAAGTCATACTTTGCTAAATGACCAGTACAAGCAAGAATGATTTCGTGCAAGTTTCCTCTAAAATATATTTGAAAAGATAAGCATATTGAAAATCCATGAGCAAAACGCATGCGAATTGACTGTTTCTCACAGAGTACTCTTTCTTCAGGTGGTCAGAAAAAAGTGTGTCAAAAAGCCAACATCCTAGTGGGACTGAAATATCTTGCGATAAGTTCACATGATCAACAGTACTAAGACTGTACTTTGCTGTCTTTTTTCTAATTGAAAACGTATTTAAGAATTTTGACGGATAGTTAATGAGATAGGCCATCTGCTGTACAATAACAAAACCCAAATGTTTCATCAAGCGGGAGACCGGGTTTCCAAAAATCTAGCTCTCCATTAGGCAAACTTGTTTTTGTGGCGGGCGTTTGAAAAAAAACTGGACTTACCTCCGATAGATTGGGGATTTCCCCGTTTGCCATCATCACTGCTATGGGCTTTGAATGTTGCGAGGGTGGTTCCGGAATAACTTGCGCTTGCTGAATTAAGTTCGGAGGCAACAGTTTGTAGTAAGCTGCTGGCAGTTTGATAGCAGTTTCTAGGGGGCAGAAAAAAGTACTGCAAATCTCAATAGTAGGAAGTCTTGACAGAAATCTCGTCCCTCCCCAAATGAAAACTTGAAATGATGTGGTTACGAAGTTATGGCAATTCAAGTCGCCAGTCATAACTAGTTTTGTGCTATCGGGCGGCCATACTGCACCCTGAACACTGAGTATACACGTAGATTTGCGTGCTGTCGAACCTGACACTGTTAAGAGCCGCCCTAACCGACGCGCTCGCACGCCAAACTATCGATATACCCACATGCAATGCATACGATGACGCGCAAGCTGCCAACCAGGATTAAAACCCTACCCTGACAGTCGGAGTAGCCAGAAAGCCAGTCAAGCTGTTACCCACTTGAGGACACTATTTGATTGGTCCAATTGTAGGCCTATCTTGTACACGTTTGTACATGCCTTACTTGCCTTCAAAAGGTACGCTGTCAGACTGCAGCAATAAACTTCCATTCCACCACCCTTGCTGTCTAGACCTCCCTTGGGATTCAATCACAGCGTTGTTTGACGGTGAACATCGTGGCTTGTGGCAAGGTTGTGACAGAACCCTCGTTCATTTTGCTCACCGTTCGCATGTAATTTACTTAGGTATACATTGGTTGCCCTATTACGTCCATTTTAAACTAGGTTTTACCCCTAGCTGTATATCAGACCTACAAAAACAAGTTCATTAGCGTACCACGCAAGTATCATTTTGAGGAAAGTCTAATTTTGCCTAAATTTTGCGAAAATCCGTTATAACGTTGGCAATCACGTTATTCGGTCAGTATCAGTATCAGTTTATTGAGGGAAAGATAGGCGAACGCCTTTGAACTCCCTATTGGCAGCAAAATGAGCGGAAATAAATGGAGACGAAGAAAAACGTTAAAAGTACGTCAATCACATGTTCCGGGAAGACACCACAGTTTTTAGGTAGTCGAAATCGTAACAAAATGTGACAACTCGCTAATCACGAGAAGTAAAATGTGATGTAGTGGTTTTGTACATGGTGTTTATGTGGGTTGATCCTTGATGAATGTCCAGTCTACTCGAAAATGAATTTACAAATGTGCACAGGACAACGTTTTCAGAAAGGGCATTCCACTATGCCTTAGGCAGTATCATTATGCATTGCTTATGATCTTCTGGTGTTATGCAGTTTGAGTGCCAAATTTGATTGATGGTGAATGTAGGACGTTCTTGCTGAAAATTTTGGAATAATATTTTCAAAATAAAGCATACCTCTCTCCTTTGCCCTTAAGACTATATGTGTTGCTGCGATCGCAAGGGATACCTATGGATTAACTGTCAACGTAATGCCCCTTTTGGGCTATTGAATCGTTTCTATGAACTAGGATTGTTAAGGCCCCTCGTTTTAACTGGTTCCCTTCCAACTCAGAGACGTGCAGCACGAAAGTGGGGAAATTTAGCATGTCAGAAACAAAACACTCCTGATGCACATAACTTACTTTCTGTTAAGGGACGAGATACGGATTCTGGAAAGAGAGTCTGAAATGAAGGACAGGATTGAGGATGCTAGACAAGTACTGGACGAAAATGCCTCCTGGGATTAATCGAACATTTTGACGAGAAGCGAGGACACCGCAGTTTATTTGTACGATAATCGGAAAAAGCACAGGAAATTGCATGACATGACTCATTAAGTGTGAACAAAATATATACCAACCATATGGTTTAAATTTACTTGACAAGGATCAGTTTGGCGTTCCGTATAAAAGTGGACTGAAGGCCTCCCTTCCTGGTTCCAGAAGTATCCATTGACAGAAACTATTGAGTTTGATTACTAAAAATAGGGTTTTCCAAGGTTTTTTGTGAAATTAAATTTAATGATATTCAACGCGGTTCTTCTCAAGCAATACAACTGTTTCTATGAATATTTGTTCACGCACCTAAAGCACCAATCGTTACTTCGAGCCAGAAATTACATTATAAGCCCCTCGTAAAAGAGGCGAGAGCTAGAAACGTCTAAATTTCGCAATGAAACGCATCCAACTCACTTTCGCAAAAACCGTTTATGGACCAAAGTGGCTTTACCTAACTCTCGCAGTCCAACACACTTCATTCAAAAGAGCAAAAAATGCTTACGGCCAAAACTGACGCAACATTCAGTGCTGAAGAACTTCATTATGATATCCATACCCCTTAAACACGATAACAATTTGAAGTACAATGAGGCAATGTTTACGCTGTACCATAAAAAGGACGAAGAATGTAGCTGAACTAGTCATCACTACTCCTACTAACAGCTTTCCAAATAACTAGAAAAGGATGCCTTACCGTTGCGTACCACCCCACCTAGTGTGTAGCAATTTACATGCACTTTCGGATGCGAGTACTTTGGGCAAACATAAAGGCAATTGGCAGACAGGGTCGCTGAACACTTGACTAATCAACTGTTCAAACAAAAAAATACAAGACAATGTTTCTCGATTACTCATTATCTACTAGACAGGGGTCAATCTGTTGACTTGAGAACAGCTGCCAGATTACTTGTTTGGGCACGAACAGGTAGACCTCTGCAGGAGAAACCTGACCTATGCAATCAGCTATACTATATGGTCAATCTGCAGCTGCCCTGGTAATCTTCGGCTCAGATTAACTCGCGATTGCGACTTTTGTTCATTTTCTCCCGCTCTTTCATATTTCCTATATAATAGTTTAAGACAATGCTTTTCATCTGACAATTATTTGCAGTGAACAATGACCCTTGCTGTTATGACCTGATATTCTGTGTTCATTCAAACCACTGTGTGCTTCCGGTATTTATCGATATTAAGCAAAGACGAGTTGCGCTTGACATGCCGTCACGAAATCGGTTGGAATCAATTAATCCTGTTGCACACGTCCATTCTTCATGCATACCCGGGAAAAATGCTTTAAGTTTATGCATACGGCAATGAAGCTCTTACTATCACATTAAAATGTTTTTCTGACAAAGATCACTAAGAATAAAATGGACAAATCTGCATAAACTCTTAAAATTAACGCGTGCAAGGATGCAACCACGTACAGTGCAGTTTTCCAGAAGATCAGGATACTCCTAAAATGAAAATTAGGCCAGAATTAAAAAGCTGATTCCTATCGAGAATGAAATGACTTGAGAATAGACTACGTGATAATCAGCATTTCAACCGTACGCAATGCCGAGTAACGAATGAGTATCAATCTTTCGCAAATGTCGGCATGCTGCACGAATTCTAAGTCGTGTTGTACATCAGCATAAGATTCTCCAAGTATTATCTTCAGCTGAGAAGTTAACATAAAGTGGTTAAAGCTGCCACTAAAATCAGATCAATTGCAGAAAAAACGGTGGCGAATGAATGTTATAGTTTTCCCCTTTTTCGAATTTGAATCCTATTAGAATCCGAGATGCAGGACAGGTACCCAAAAATGACATGAACCTTATGCATGCTCGGCTGTTATCCCACATATCAACACGGCAAAAAAGGGAGAACACGATCGGCCACGAAGAAATGCATTAAAACCTGCAAGTGATTCTCACTAAAACAAAACTGCGTGTATTTATAGCATCCCATTCCGATTGGCTGTGTTCTGTACAATCCACTTCGTGAGAAAGTTAAAGAATAGACGCGAACATTTTTCGCAGTCATGGACCAATCAGAGCTGTCGGGGCACTGGCCGCAGCCAATGAGGGGCGCTTTTGACGCTCGTGACAGGCAGTGAGGGAATATGCACACACGTTCTCTTCTGCGATGGACTCTTCGTGAGAATGTAGACGGTCCCAACAATTGTTCCACCTCCTCCCATGGGCCAATAAAACAAAATCATACGAAATACCAACACAGAAATCTAGGTTGAATTCAAGCAAGTCCCGCACAAAAACTTACACACACATGGGGCACAAATGGCGACATTAATTCTTGCATATTTGGTCAACTTACCGCCAGTTTGGCTAAAAAGGCACTGGTGTCGATTTGAAACCACTCGAGTACATCGACGGCGGCTACACACCGGTCGAAGAGAACTTGACGGTCTGCAGTTGGCAGACCCGTGCTCGGCGAGAGTAATACCATCGCATCCAGGAGATCTTGGAGGACAAACTGGACAATCTCTTCTCTTTTGGACGCTGGCAGTTCAGTTTCACTGAAAAATCAGGTCGAAATAGGGTTAGCGAAATTCACAACTGGAAAACAAATTACTGTCAAAATAAAAACTGCCCTTAAACCAACCGAAGTGACAGTCTCGGTATCGATTTTGTTACGATGACATCTAAACAAACTGACCAGTTCCCATGGATGGGGTGAAAATATTGTTGGGAAAGCAGGGTATAGGGAATTGGACTCCGAGCAACAACGAGAGGGACGCTCATCATCGTGTGCAGCCAAAGACTTCAGTTTTGAGCAAAGGAGATTCAACTGCTGGTAGTCAAACCATTCACTTTCAATGTTGAAGAGAACGAATGAAACGAAGAGGCAAGCGCACTGGCTCACGCAAGAATAGACTCACTATTGAGCTTGTATAAGAGCCGTTACCGTCTGTTGAAAGTAAATCTTATGCTGCACATAATTCTGCTACGTTCCGGTAACCCCTGAGGTCGCGTGGTAGGATAAACAACTATGGGAAAATGTTTAAACGTTTGCAGATAGAAGGTCCGATTTTGATAGTTCAGATCATTTAAAAAATTATGAGTGAGAAGTCATTCTCGTGGATAGAGTAAAGAGCAAAATGTAGGACTCATGGTAAAGTAGGGGGAATTATCCATTTTCGCCACGCGCTAACTTAGTCTATCCGCCCATAAAACTGAATACTGGTCCACCTTCAGGTGTAATAAGAAATTTATGAAGCGAAATGATGCACTTTTAAACGTCGCTATGCACAGTCTAGAAAATTACCATCCTTTAGACTTTGATCATGCCCAAGCAAATTGGCGAAACAATTCCTCGAGGCCTATTAATCAGATGCCGGCTCAATGAACCGCAGCATTGACTTTCTGGTGCCATACGAGGCTGCAAGCCTGCACGTGCACAAAAAAGGGACTCCAATGAGACTAAAAGACTTTTAAAACTCACGTTTTGACCCAGTAGTCTATCTCTGATGGTGCGCTCGAGTATGAGCGTGAAGCACCGAATGAATAAGCACTCTCTCTCAAAGATCACCTCATCTTTTCCTGTCATCTCTATAAGGAATGTACGCGAAAATTCTAACCCCAGATGTTGAGCTGGAATGAAAAGGTAAAGCGGTCTCTTGGGAGGATATTTTAAATTTCGTCTGAAGCTTCACACTCGTCTTTGAACGCATTATCAGAAATAGGGAAAAGGGGAAATACATACTTGCGGCTTAACGCAACGAGAAAACCACAACAAAGTAGGGAGGCGGCACGGATGACAGCCGTGTGGGGGCGCCATAAAGGCCACATTAAAAAGGAACAATTGCAGTTTGACTATCAGTCGGCTAGTTCATCACCTTACGCAACACAGCACACACTACACTGACTGCGCGGTCCGAGTCATCCCGTTAGTTGGCAACTGTTCCTATGCTACATGCTGAACACGGCGACCCTCAAAATAACGGCTTTCTAATCCTTTGCCTTTCCCGTATTGTGGGCAAAAGGGACGCTGAAGTCAGTTTGGAGGGAAATCAAGGCTCTGATCTGGCGTTTTCAGGAAACACAAACATGCCTGGGCTGCAAAGTGCTTCTTGCAAGTTGGCCCGAACCGAAGCAGGCACAAGTGGGCACACTTGACAATTCAATCTGCTTAACCACGCATAGTACGAAGAATACCACTATTCCATCAAACAGTTTTAATGAAAACGCCATATTTTAAAAGTCAAAAGAGTTTCGCAGTTGTTAAGATAAACACGCAGCATACGCGGTTTTTACAAACCAATGACCTACTTCACTCATCTTGGCTTCATGATTTAGCTCACCGCCGTTTAGACATAGGTCACCCATGACCACGAGGTACGGGAAATTTGGTGAAGGGCTGATATGGAGGGGAGTCTGCCTTTCCTCTGGGGATGTCAGTAAACCAACAGAAAACGTCTGGAAAGAAGAGGGTCCTGGGAGGTTTCAACTAGCCTCCGAGGGAATGGCAGTGGTCCTTGAAACCTGTTCATATGCAAGCCGGAAATGCAGTCAACAGAAACCCACACCACCATTAAAATATTCATAACTCAGCGAACTCGGTCGTTGGTGCCAGCTGGACATATAATCGATTTTTACCCAAATGTCTCCCCGTTCAATTGCGAAACTTCCAGCTAGTGGTCACACTGTTGACTCCAATGCAGTCTTCCGAGTACCGGTATGGTTATGAACAACTCGTACATATGGCGGAAGACGCCTGACCCATTCAAACAGCTGCATTATGGCGTCAACCGAAAATTGGCCCGGTATTCCTCAGGTTTGCGATTTACTCATCTCCTTTTTGTGTGTAAACCTTCCCATTTTTATTTTCTCTGTTGCCTTTTTAAGTAAACATTTTCAGTGATTGTTCTTCCTGCAGTTAAAAATGTCCTTGCTGTTATATATTTAGGCTCAGTGCAAAATCAACCTGCTCTGTTCGCTGTTTTACGCAACTACGAATAAACCATCAATTAACCGTCAATAAATTGCTGTCAAGGCCCGAGAAATGAGGTCCAAGGCAGAGTGGTACAAAGTGGTACAAAGTAGTACAAATAAGCTCTGTTAGCGATCGGTGAACGTCCATCAACGGGCCTCAATAAACCAGCTAGTTTTAATAAATTCGCTTGCACACACCTGTTTCAAATTCATTGTAGGGCAGATCGTTTCAAATTTGAAAGTGCAATACCTTAAATAGGTTAGTAACACGTGCAAGCATTGTAATTAACCCCAAAGTTTTGAGTTACCCGTGAACCTACTGTTTTGGTTGGCGTTTCTTTGGACTTACTTAAGCATGTTCCATAGTTCCCGGTAGGTTTCCGTGATATGTTCGTAATTTTCTGGCAGAGTGAACCAGAGCATGCGTTCAATGGCAGTGAGTCTTGAAATCTCTTTCATCATGCCTTTCATATCATTGATAAGAGCCTGGATGAAAAGGCGATCAAGGCTCGGAATTTGGCTAGGCTCGGTGTTCTAAAAGTAGTCAGAAAACAGTCCAAATTGATTCAGAAAACGTTTTGATTTGTTTAAATATATAATGACCGGATAAATGGAAGCAAAAAAGGTAAGATGTCTAAACATCGGACAGCCTGCAGCACTCTCAGTGCAATTTTTTTAAGAAATAGAGAGTTACTCTTTCACCATAAGCGACAAAGAGCTTCTGCTCTCCAGATGGGCAGTGTCGTCTTCACTCAGTATCAGTTACTTTACATAGAGTTTATAAGGGTCTCTGTCATTTACTCCATATATACGGTATAGGGATGCATAAAAAGACGCTCAGGTGAAAAAAAAATTACATTCTATCTCAGTCAGCGATCTCCATAAAAGTAATAGTGAAACGGCAATCTTCAAAGGTGTGGCGTTGGCGAAGTAGCAGCTAACAAAGTGTTCGTTGCATTTGCACAATGAATTGTAACCGGAATTTATTTAATAAAACGATCTACTGAAATCAAGGAAGTAGTTATAATCGTAATGCGTTAAATTGGTTTGGCAAGACTTGCGAAACGCCGAAGTCAGCCGTGCTTCCCAGAAGGAGGTGTACTCAACATCCACCTATGTCCGTTGGCCACGTTAAGAAAAGTGAGTCTCACTTCTAGTATTCAGTTGCCCTGTGAAGAGATCGGTCCTCAGGTTTAACCGTTTTGCCATTGAATGGTTAAAAACGGAACATACATTATCGACTGTTAGAGAGAGCAGCACTTCCCTGAAAGCCTGCGGAGAGCTATGGCGAAGGGGGTTTGGCTAGCCTGTTTTGTACCTCGTTTTCAACACATTTTTTTGCGTTCACAAATCACATTCCATTTTTTCGATGGCGTATTTTATCAGACCATATTTTCAGGCCCACAGAGAGGCGAATCTTTATATCCTAAATGGAGTTGCTCAGTTATCCCAGAAGGCCACCGAATTCTCGCCATGGGTCACTGCTTTATCGTAGTAAGAAGACGATTTGGATGAGCCTGCACAGCTTTCGAGCTTGTACATTACCCTGTCTGTATACCTTTAGGTTGGAGTGGGTAGGAGAGTTTGAGGATTATTTCAAGGACTACCGAGTGTGAAGACACATATTAAATACCCTCAGCTGCTTAAGCCCGCGGATCCGGGGTGATTATTTGCTGCGTGGCTGCTGCGCTGAACACGAATTCATAGAGCCACGGACTAAGACTCAGTGGCTTGGCGGATCAAGGTTAAATGATCTAGCAGGCTCATTTACATGTTTGGTAGAGGCGGACAGTTTATTGCTAGCAAGTACCTATTACATTACGTACTTATTAACCTTAATAACAGCGCAGGCTGCAGCCAAAGTCCCAGACAAGTTCTCTTTTCACCAACTTTTTGCCTTTACATACAACCGGTATGAGCGGTTTATCTTATGACAGTTCGCGCTCCCAGTTTCTCGAAAATCAAATAAGGCAGGGAGCAGACTGGGTTCATGCACCAGAACATATACGGGGAGGGCTGGAAAGATCCACTGATAAGCCGAACCCCCCGACGCAGCTGCATCAAGTAGCGGCAGAAGATCAGTGAAAGACACTTTTCTAGGCTTTTGGATAGTGCCAGCGTTGTCAGTATGCTAAGCAATAACCTACTATGTACGACTGACTACCTCTCGGCAAATGGCACAAATAAGCCAGTTATAGTAACTTAAGAATCCAGCCTGAAAATGTTCGTTCCGAAGGATTTGCTCTAAGTTCGCATACCAAATCACTCGGAAGTGACACAAGACAGTTTCTGTTATGACCTTGGTCATGCCAGGTCTAACCAGCCTATTACTCGCAACAAGCTGCAGCATTATATCTGCGCTGGTGTACGGACATGCATGGGTCATGCATTCACGTGGATTAACGGGAAGTAATTACAAATCCACAAATTTGATTGTTATCCTGCACACTATGTATTGGCAACTGTGTTAGATAGGGGACTACTTGATCTAGATAGCGTTCGGGATTCGAAAACTGGGACTTAATTCAAAGGAAAACAACTCACCTCCTCTCTTTGCAGTGCGGTCTTGAAGAGATTGAGGAAGTTAAAGGACTTTCCAAGCACATCTGGCTCACCAATTTTAGTTTGAACCGAGTCCATGTGACTGAGAACAAGCTCTCGCATATCGTCCAGGCTTCCAGGATCCAATGCTAATATTCTAGAAAGGGTGGGGATAAGGTTAGAGGTAGGTCATGATTAAGACATAAATAACTAGAGGCAACCTAGTCGAAAACTTATCTAATTTAGGTAGATCTACATATGGTTCTTTTTATTTCCACTCATAAAACATGGTATCTGTGCATGCATAAGTGCTGTTTGTAGAGTCTTTAATGCTGCCAATTTTATAAGTGCTACATACTTTACTCCTAGTGGCGTCTAGAAATGTGGGATTTTCGCCACAGGGAAGAGGTACAGCTCGTAGCTTGGTGGTCCTGAATACACGTCTAACAGCAGGTTAGCTTTAAAATTAATCGGAAATTCACAAAAGTCTTTTAAAAACCGAAAGTAATCCCTCTTTTTCGAGGAAGATTTGTTTCATGCGGCTGAAAAGAGGCTCATCCAAATGCCGGAATCTTGATGTGATAGATATCTTGAAAATATTCTGCAAAATACCTAGTATTACCTCCCAGCTAAACCCAATATTTTATAATTTAAAACACTTTCTAAACTTCCGCATAAAAAATAAATAAAAAGTGGACATCAAACATAAAGGTGGGTTCGACCAGCATATCAAATTTCATCTGGACCATGCATGCTGACGTCGAAACGCATTTAAAACGAATTCACGAATAAAGGTGACATCGTCTGCAACTAACTACTATCCCGTCTGAGACTTGGAAACATAAGATATTTTAACAAGCTACAACAAAGCTCTAACCATGTTACATTAAAGTCACCTGGCAGACTAGGCAGGAAATTCATTTTATTCTCCAGACTTGCTAATTATAGTTCTACTGCCAGTAGAAGTGGAGGACAAACGGCTAAGGCTATCGGTATGTTAGCGAGCAGAATATTTGTAGTCTTTTGGATTATATTTGCGAGTTAAAGCGGTGGACGGATAAT
The DNA here is from genome assembly GCA_036362985.1 of Ligula intestinalis. Lineage (NCBI taxonomy): Eukaryota > Metazoa > Platyhelminthes > Cestoda > Diphyllobothriidea > Diphyllobothriidae > Ligula > Ligula intestinalis. The sequence goes on along the minus strand of JAYGXS010000004.1, from coordinate 48,503,875 downwards.
ATGCAATAATAAGTCAATTAGCTCAACATACTTACCTAAGCCTACTACCTACCATATACTCTTATCTTTTAAAATCCAAGTGTTAATGTCCTGTTCAGATGATCAATCACTAGCACTATAGAGTCTACTTCCTAAATAAAAATAACACACGTTTCACTTAAAGTGTGAACTGGCCCTTATTTGGGAGCTGCTTTCAAAGCGTGTTGTTGCTCGAATTTTCATTTCCTAGTCGAAAGCAGCACCAAAATGTACAAAGGCGTGGAAAGACCATAAGTGAATCCATAACGATCGGAACAGTTCGAGAAACGTCTAATAACATATTCATCTGTTCGGCTGATCAGAGGATATGGCCAGGTGGTCGATGGTGGTCTCCACCTTGTCAGTTATTCGCATAGAAATAGCCAGTGAATTTGACCCTGGCACCTTTTGATAGAACAATGCCTAAAACGTGGCGTTTGTAGCTCAATTGGTAGAGCATTGGCTTCGCGTTAGGGCCATCCCTATTATGCGGGTTCAAATTCCACCAAAGGCCACAAGCTTTATCACAATTGGGTCAACTTAAAACGAAGTTATTTCTGGGTAAAGCCTCCAGTACCGGCGCAGACCTGATAGTGGACTGAGAGCAACTTCTGCTTCCTCTTCAGCAAAAGACCTTCTGGTTTACCAATGAAATTAGTAGCCCATGTACGCCACACCACTACCTTCAGGTCCCGCTATGATAATTCTTGAGTTGCGTCACCCCCCCATATGTTGCAAAGCGCTCCTGATCTCTTCCGTGCTAGTAGTTTAGGCGCGTAGAAGTTGTTTATGCTTATGCCCCGAAAAGCATGCGAAAACAACAAACGTAACTTTCTCGACTGCAACACAGCACCCTGAATCTGAGAGAAGTCAATGAAACTGTACAAACAAAATGTTGGCCTTTACGTACTCTTGACAGGCTTCCAAAAGTTCCCTCTTCCCCTTAGCGCCACCTTCTCGACTCAAGATATTAACGAGGTCGTTTGCCGTGCCAAGAGCCTTTACCCCAGCCGACTCTTTCCTGCGAAGAACCCTCTGCAGTAGGGGAATTTTCCTTCTAGTCACATCTGAATAACCTTTTGAACCCCTTCGAGACAGGACAACTTTGCTGCCCGTCTCGCCGCGCTGTCGGCGACCACCTGCTTTGCGTCCGATGGCTCCGACCCGTTTAGTCTCCACACTGGCCTGTTTCTCACCCCTCACTTGCATCGCGTCGGCGGGTATTTGTACAAGCTGCTTTACTGAACTGCCCCTCATCCTTTTATATGCGAAGTTCGGTTCATTTGTTATTGCCATTGCCTTCTGTTTTCGCTCCTTTTCCTTCTGCAGCTGGTTACGAAGGTCATCAGCAACCGCCTTCCAGGGTGAGGTCGTGGTAGTCGGAGACGGAGAGATCTTACTCCTCCTCCTTGCATACTTTGTCTCAAGTGATCTGCGAAGGTCGATGTTGGGCACAACTGGAATTTCCGGTTTCGGCGCTGAGGCTTCCTCCTTTATAATCTCATCCTCACCATCATTCTGCAGTTCATCGAGCGTTTGGGTTATTGACTTTCCCGTTGCAAACTAAACAGAAAGTCGAGCAATAAGAACAGTGCTGGGAAGCAAACATCTGAAACGCGTCTTCAGCATGAGTAAAGCTGGCCGCCAACCTGAGATATCCCTAGTCACAGGATTTGTCTCACGGAACCGATGGTAATAGGGATTGTATGTGTCGGCAGATCAAGGGAAAGAAAAATGGCAGGAGTTTCCTTGGTAACGCACATATATTCTTATTTATATTTAAATGCCTACTCCAACGAGTCCCGTAAGGAAGAAACGTGGGGCATTTTACATGTGATATCACTATCCCAACCTTACCCTCACACTATCCCTAACCCCTACCCTAACCCTAACCCATACCCTAACACTTACCCTAACCCTTACCCGAACCATAACGCCAGCCCTTACCCTTAACCATAAACCTAACCCTTACCCTTACTCTAACAGAAATTAATTGTTTAGGCATTGAAATATAAATAAGAAAATATGTGCGCTATCAAGGAAACTTCTGCCGAAAAAATAAATGAACTATTATAAGAGGGTATAAGTAGCATCATGGCTGGCGCGCGATACTTAAAATGGGGAATAGAACCAATAGGAAAGAGGAACTGCTCAAGAGTACCCGCGAATTGGATATAATTATATACCGAGTCTCTATCGAATTTTGGAGATTAAAGTAAAATAAAGAAAGATAAGCTTTACCCCATAAATAAAAACTCACAAAAGCGTCTAATGAATTTGGATAGATAATGTAGCACGATAGGCCGAAAACAACCGCATGCTGCTTATAGAGTGAAAGTAAAAATTACAATAAACAAAACTAAAAGTTAACGTATACTAACTAACCAACTAATAAATACACTAAAACTAAACTAAAAGTGACCGCAGGACGCTCAAGATTTGATATCGTGGGGGGGAGGCGTGCAATGTTGAAATAAGTTGTCAAGGCGGATAACGGATTCTGTAGAGTAATAAGCATAACTGCCCCTACTAGAAGGCATATGGCAGTGCTTGAAGTAGAGCAACTTAAGTCTTATCATACTTGTCTCTTGCCTCTCAAGATTCGAATGATTTTTTGCATCATCATATGTGAGGCTTACAAAATCCGCTACTAGGGTTAGAGTGGCAATATGTGTTGGTGCAGCAAAGTAGGAAGGAGGTGACTCTTTAGCCATCCCCTCTAGTGTGGTGAATAAAATCACGACTATCAGGGAGGTGACTTGTGCATAAACCCCTACATTATTTCCACCCAAATGATAGGTGGCCCGATGATAAGTCCTAAATCATGCAGTTCTATATATTCACAACAATACAAGCAGGAAGATGGAATCTTCCGGTAAATCCTCCCTAGACTGTTCTTCGTGACATGTATAAGATAGCGTGGAAATTGCTAAAGCAGATGTAAAAGGCCAGCCAGGTTCCAAATGGGAAGAGTTCAAAAAGATTTCGGTCGGCCTCTGCGGTAGTTGGGATGTTAACGGTCACGTTTTCATTATACTCAGCAAGCTATTAGAAGCAGCAGTGAAGGTGGCGGTTCCAATTCTTTTGAAACCCTAATCTAGAGCTCTTGTAGTTGCTTAGTAAAGACTCCCACTGACGGTAATACTCCGTGATTACCGATTTTTTTGTCAGTGAGATTAACATTCTACGAATCAAGCCATCCTCCATTAGCCACAGTCAAGCAAATTCAAAGTAAAGTGATGAGGTCACCGCCGATCTGAGTTTATTGTAAGAGGAACGTTGTTCTTTTCGGTTTGCCTCAATCTAACCAGACAGTGATCTAGATCGCAAGTTGTCCCCCCGCCCACTAAGTTTAGAATCTTGCTCACACATGAGAAAGAGAAAAGGCTTTATTTTGAAGATAATATCCAAACTTTTCAGCAACGACGATGGACAGGCTTGAAGTGCTCATTAAATCACCTTTTGTCTTAGGAAGTAATACTAGTCAAATGTTGTTTTTTTTAGTGTTACGTGTTAGGAGCCCAGGCTAACCGAATGCCAGCATAAACTCGCAGGCTGTCCTGAGGCGTCGTGCCTGTGGTCGACTGCCACAATGATCCATTTGTCAATGCAGACTGCCGCAAGGTCTTGTGTCTTCGCTGTGACTGGCCCAAGGCGATGATCTTAAACCCTGGACCGCACACACACACACGAGCTCACGCGCGTGCGCAACTAGTCACAGTTCCTCAAGGGCCACTTAGGTACGCCAAACGGCAGGTAAACTTATTCCAACGCGCCCACTCATGCCACAAGCAAACGTGCTTGACAATCACTTATAAGCAACTGTCCCATCTGAGACAGTGAGTAACAATACAAAAGGGCAAATACACCGCCAGTCGACCTCAGGCCCGGGCGTTGCCCCGAGGTGGGACATTCAGCTCTGGACAACACCAGTGGCAAACCTCCTACCCGGGATAGCAATTCCGGGTATGGTACACACTAAACTCTCCTCCGGGTGGCCTTCGAAGTTACGCATGCCTTATTGTGTTCTTCCCTGGGGATTCTAAAGGGCGTAATTAGAAGGTGACACAACAACAGATGCTACATTTAGAGCACTACGGACCTTTATTTGCGGCGTCTTAACTTGGACTCGGGATAAATCAGATCGGGCAAGGTATGGTGACGATGCACTTTCCATGCTAAACATTGATATCCTCAAAATTTCAGGAGGGGGTAGGGTTAGTCTACGTAAGCATCTAAAACACTGATAGCATAGGTATTAACTAAAAGTTCAGACACGTGCTTTCCCGGTACCCTTCCGCTGAATAGCACAGCAGCAAGGGGTTCGGCTCATCAATGGGTCCCTCAGCACACCTTGTTTTGTTTCCAGCAGATACTCAAGTTTTTAAAATGTAGCCTTCTAATTCCCTCAGAAATTAATTGATAATTTAGGTTAGATTAGTTTTCTGAAGGTGTGAATAAAGCTCTTCTTTTAGCGATCACCTTTACTCCTTCTCATTTACGTCTACTGTTTACTAACACACGTCTACCAACATCTAATGCGCTGCTTCAAGCGATGACATAAACAACGTGCTCAGATACCGGGCACAATACTCAAAAGTACGTGCGGATTAGTTTATAATGAAACGGACTGGCACAGCGTCTAACATGTGCTTCATCTCCTCACTTACCTGACCCCAAAGTCAAGGCAAAATGTCAAGACGACCATAGCCAGGCACGAGGAAAACCAAAAGCTATGCTTTCTTCGAGTATCAAATTTGAAGAAGGCGTAGTTTGCTACCATATGGGTATAAGAAAGAATACTTTTGTTCAGTGATGTTGTACCTTACCATACTAACAGCCTAGGTACTGGCTCAAAGGCCCAGGCACGTGTTTCACCGGTATTCTGCCGCTGCTTGACACAGGTCTGGCTCATCAGTAGGCCCCTCAGCTTTCCCTATTTGCTATCTGGTTAATATACCGGTTTTTGAAATTCGGCTTTTTAATTTCCTGAGAAATTCATTTCTGCTCGCGGTATGCATCAGTATATTCAAGGTTTATATACGTAGACCGAAATTGTAAGTGTATATTTGGGCTGAAACCCGACAACCACTGCAAAATATGCACTTGCTTCCAACCAACAGACTTTAGTAGCATATATTGACAAAATGAACTTACAACAAGTCTGATGATGTAGGGTGCGGGCTGCACACCCAAATCTGTGAGGAGATTGATTATTTGTTTCGCAGCTCGTGTGAGTATATCTTTATGATCGGGCTTCATGGTGCGATGAGCGAGCATGTAGTCGACGATACGATGGTAGCCTTTTTTCAAAGTGTAGAGCATGAAGACTGTGCATTCATCTATGAGCGGAAAGTTTCTGAAAAAGGAGAAGAACTAATCGCTCATATGATTTGAAGAGGACGGATTGATAACTCGAAACGACAAAGTAGATAATTTGTTGTTTGGCTGCGCAATACACGAAGGATTGTAGTTACGCAGGGGAATTTGGCTGCTATAGAGGATGGCGGATTGGGGTGACTTCACTCACCTATGGCGGGTTTTTCGTGTAGTAGTCATTGTACCATCTTTTTGTGGTATTTATCAGACATAAACACATATTTATGACGAACGACCGATCGCCTCTCTTTCTCACCATCTCACACATGTACTTTCGCAACCAAATTATAAGCTTTTCAAACTGAACCGCCCTTTTTTCTTCGTGCATTTGCATGTAAATTTTCTTACATATATGTAGTTCGGCCTATTTCGGCCACTGTAACCAGCTTTTTGTCCCTCTTCGTTTATTTAAGCGATAATAAGGTCATCAGTCCGCGACGCTAGTGCCGTTTTTAAAGCATTCCAATTTAAAGAATTTTTTCTTAGACCATTTATCCACGATGTCGATAATTGCAGCCATTGACGATTATGGATTGCTTTTGATTTCCCGGTGCCATGAGTTTGTGCGCCTAATCTTATTCCCTGTGAATTAAAGACGCTTTTTCTGAAACCTTTGGAAGAATATTATCAAAATAAAGTGGATCCCTCTCTCATATACTTGAGGTTCCTTCACGGAAACAAACATATTATATGTTAAGTCTGGTTCCCTTTAGCATACGTTGCTCCCGTTAATTTACTTTTCACATAATAATGCAGAAAAATGAACACTTCTACTGACCATTTGATAGAAAAATATAAAAATTACACAAAGTTCTGCGTACACTCTGGGTTTGAGGCCCGTTATAATGAGGGATAGTTTGTTTCTTCTTGCCATGCATCTGTGCGACTATAAGGACGTTTTTAGAATAGCCTTTGGCTACTTTTTATCATTAGAAACTTCTGCAGCATGCCCTATTCGGTCTCAGTCTTATACCCCTTATGTTGAAGTCAAGTCAAATTTATTGAAGAAAATATAGGCAAACGCCTTTGAACTCCCTATTGGTACATAGTATTTAAGAAATGCATAGGCATAGCAGAACATTTCAAATAAGTCGTTGACATAAGTGCAGGTGACTACTCGCTTGTTTCATGTAAAACACTCACATGTGGTGATGTCAGTTAACAAGAGCCAGCAGTGTCACTGAGCAAGAAGAGCAGACAGTGAAAACTCCGAAGGCATGGCTCATAATTCAAAATGGAATGTTATTTGTGGTTTTTAGGAGAAAACCTATCGCTCGTGGGGGCAACGTATGTGAATGATAGGACAAGGATGCCTCTGTGAATGTTGGTGGCAACCATGGGGTCCATGGCGAGTAATATCTACAGCCAAGGGCCATACGAGGAGGAGACCTCAGAGTCACGAGAACGTCTCCAAGAACCGGAGATGCGATCATGATACGCCCTTGCTGTGACAAGAGTAGAAGAACCCGCCACGTCGTCAGCAGTCGGTTTTTAGGTTGATACTATAAAGAGCGTGTCAGGGCCGCGTAGCCTAGGACCATAGGTGCGGTAGATGCGACCTTAGACACGATCAGTGCAATTCGCATAGTTAGCAGAGACGTGAGGTAGCTAAGTACGAATTAAAACGTATTTTGATTTAACAATAATTCTACTACTACTTAAAAATTTCTATTAGTATATACTTATAGCATTTCAGTGTTTGGATTCGGAGAACTCAGTTGTGGCGGTACTCAGTTCCGGCGGTACTGGTCAAGCTTTGACTTAAAAGTGTCCAGGGATGAGGACATGACAATGTCTGCAGGAAGGGCATTCCATGCCTGGATTACCCTCTTAGAGAAAAAGAATGTTCTGGGATCAAGTCTTTCCCCAGTCACACGTAATTTGAGAGGGTGTCCTCTCAGCCTACAGGTGGTGGCTTGCTCAAAGAAGTCATTTGTTTTGAGGCAACAATCCTGACCACGCAGCATGCGAAATGCCTGGATTAGGTCCCCGCGTAGCTGCCTGTAATCCAGGCGAAACAAGTCAACATTTACCAATCGGGTCTCATAAGGGAGGTTCCGTTGGCCTCGTACTAATTTTGTTGCGCGTCTTTTTACCCTTTCGAAGGTTTTCCGGTCTTTGGCTGTCCAAGGTCTCCAGGCTTGAATGGCAAGTTGCAGTTGGGGTCGCACGACCATGCCAAATACAACTTTATCAAACTTAGCAAAGGCACGCTTGATCAGATACAAGCTCGTCATTGCGGATTTAGCCACTTTCAGGCAGTGGAGTGATGGCTTCAATGAAGGTGTGAACCACACCTTCAGTTCCTTCTTAGCCTCTACCTCTGGCAGTGGCGTGTGATTCGGGTAAAACATCCTCCGAGGCGCAGTGCTGGTTCTAACGAATCGCATTAAGTTGCATTTGGCCACATTGAATGGCATGAGCCAAAGGGTCGACCATTGCTCCAGTCGATACAAATTTGCCTGAAGATTTAATTCATCGTCGTCGTTGCGTATGACCTTGATAGTCTGAGGCAGTAAAGTTGAAAAGGAAGCCAGATAGAGAGCATATTTCTAAGTTTTTATCCCATTTCCCAAAGGAATCCATAGTAGCTAATGTACTGGGACTCTCGGAAACTTAGTACAGCATGCTAGGTGTTATTTGGAGCTGTCTTGCCTGTCAACTTCGGTCTCAGCTCGATACCAAATCCCGAACGACCTTAATTGGCCTAAAATGAAGTAGAAAAATAACTTTGAATTGATCAGTTCGTCTACACGAAATCAGGTAGAGCTAGGAAACTAGAAGGTTGCCTTTGCGCAAGTAATTGCACAGCAGCCTAACTAATGCGTTTAGCAGCTTGTTTGCCAACAAAACCATTTTATTTTGAGGAATACTGTGATGGAACTGAAAATTTAAAGCACTGTAAGAAGCAGAAAGTCAACAATTTATCAAGAAACCCTAACTGTAACCATCAATTCGATTACGATAGAGAATATGCTCTGCCAAAAACAGTTATGGTGGATAATGGATGGACCAGAAGTGACGTCCGGCATCCAATATTCAACCAATAAAGTGATAGCTGTGATGTGGTCCAGAAAGTGAGAAGGTTTTGATTCAAACCTCGAAGTGATACACGACTGCAGGATAAGCTTCAGGTACATATTCTTGTCACGCCTGCAGTCGACTAACATAAATGTCGGCTGGAAAATACTTTCTCGATGTAAACTTTAAAGTTTCACCCTGATAAGGATAATTGAGCATAAACCCTTCTTCTACCGAGCAAGCTTGAAACAGAAAGGTTTCCAGCTCACTCAGCAGAAAACATTTACTGTTAAACGGGAGCAAACAGCTCCCAGCCAACCTCGGTAACGGTAACAGCCAGTCTTTTACGCGTTTCCTCCCGGCTAAAAACAAATAGTCTAGTTTGCTTTGTTACTCAGTATCAGCATAGACAGGTGCTTTTTGACTTAGGAACGCAAAAGTTATTTCACTGAGCTTATACATAGGAGGTTATTCGGTCTCTTCTATCGGCATACCGTCGCACTAGTTAGCTCACGCTGTAGTTTTAAGTATGGCTGCCTCCAAACACCTGATTACTTTTCTGAATTCTAATGAGTGCAATTGAATGGATAAAGCACAGTCTACGGGGAAGAAACTAACTCCCAAACACCATAATGTTATTTGTTGCAGGTACAAGTTATAAGTCCTTGTTCCAGGCTAACAAAAACTCGCTCTCCAAACCTTTTAACCTGGCTTCTTAAGTAGTATGCCTTTGTATCATTGATTTTGACTGCTTTTATAAATTAAAATATATTTTATGGAAAATAAAGACGAAAAATCTATTTCTTGCACATGTTTGATAAAAATTACGCCTTCTTTAAATTTTATACTTGATAGAAGGGTAGCTTTAGGTTTTAAAAAAAGTTGCTGATTATGAGCTTTTTAATGATTGCGCGGTCTTCATTCATCAAACATCGTATCCGTCAATTTATAAGTGCTGCCCATACTGCATAAAATATATTCCAAATGTATTTCAATATTTCATGACTAATATGTGACTTCTGCCTCAAACTGTAGGCGAAAATGTACATTTCCTTAAACAGGATGTACACAGTGCGCAGTTTCTAAACCTTGAATTTGAGTGTAGCAGTCAGTAGTTTAGAAAATTATTCGGCAATAGAGCAGCTTTTTCAAAACCGAAAGTTCCCTCTTGTTTGAGTATAAAATTTAAAGAAGGGCTAATTTTCTGTCAAACATGTGCAAGAAAAAAATTTTTCGTGCATGTTTTCGATAAAATATATTTGAATTTATAAAGGCAGTCAAAATCAATGATAAAAAGGCATACTTCTTAAGTAGTCCGTTTTTACAATAGATACGTTTGACTAGTGGTCAAAAAAGCTCGTTAAAAAGCCCGCATCCTATCGTGACGGAACTGACTTCAGAATAGACTACAGGATAATCAGTATCACAAATTGGGTCAGTGTAGATTAACGAAAGAGTATCAGACTTTCGCATATTTCGAAATGTTGCATGATCTTTGGCGTCTATTGTACATAATTTCCCAACGCGGGATCGGTCTCGTCCAGCCACAGGAAGTCAAAGTTCGTCTAGATGGAAATAAGTGTGCAAAAAGGGGTTGCATACACTGTCTTTTGGCTACCAGCGTTGGACCCATCCCACCTCAGGTGGCCGAAAGCTAGACGGTTGCCTGTTGCGAGCAGTGGGGAAGAGACTGAGGTCCACCCTCGGCGCGTTTCTTTCCTCACTTTAATGAATCCAATGCGCTTGAATATATCGCGGTGCGCTAAAAGCCGTGTCTCACCTGATTTTACGAGTGTGCGGATGTGGCCGCAGCGCCCAACATGTCTTTTATGAATGGCGGATGGGCGGTGGGCTTCGGTTTGGACCAACATTGGCGAGGCACTTGTCAGGATCGCTAATTCCCGGTCCCTGCACACCTACTGAAATAGCTTCATCCTGAGTGCATCCCCGTCTCATGGAGGGCAGTAATTATCTAGATAGGTGGTTTTTTTATTCGGACACATCTGTTGCGGACACGTGCGTTTAGCATGCAGAGGGAGCATTGGGCTTGTGGTCAAACTTAGCTGGTGGGGTTGGGATATTGATCTCCCGAAACGAGTCTGCGCTGGGCAAACTAGAGTCGAAGGTGTTGTTAACTCGTGAGTCTCGGATGCGCCGGACAACCAGTGCATTCTGCACTTTATACTTTAAGCGCCTTCTAACAAACAACGGAAAATAGCAGGTCGTGGGTATGTTGAGACGTACGCGTGACGTTGTCACAGTGGACGGCTGACCCTTCATAACAGACTACGCCATCGGCACAGTGCACGTTGTGTTGAGTGGCGGACCTGCGGACTAGGAGTCAGACAGCGATGGCTTTTTCTTAGCCCTTTTGGCACCCGCAGGCAGGTTCGTCAGTCGAGGTAGTTGCTGCGCTGAACCTGCGTCGCGTAACTGTCCGACTTGGGCGGGGGTTTGATGCTGAGTGTGGGGAGAGAGTGAGGTTGACCTTCGGCGCGTTTATTTCTTCACTATAATGACTCCGATGTGCTGGATTCTATCGCGGTGCGCTGAAAGCCCTGGCTTGAGGGATGCCAGCTGGTGGGTTAACCTGGACACCGCAGTCAGCCCAGTGTGTTTTGTTGTGTGGTGGGGCTATCTGCCGGCTGAGAGTCAGATTCAATAGTTCCTTCTTAATGTGGCTTTTATGGCGGTCCCTGTCGGGAGCATACATAGCGAAACGTGCTATTTGGTGCGCGTGTTGAATGTTTTTCGCGTCAGCCGTCTGCGACCTCCCGCATTTTCGGCCTTCTTGACTCTGTCTTGACACCGGTTCCCGCTGCGGGGGTGGTCAGAGAGTGGGGTAGATCCGGCGTGTTTGCCTTCACTATAGTGAGCCACAATCACCAAGTGCTTCAGCTCGTTGAAGCTTGTAGTGGACATCGTCGAAATCGACGGTTGAACTATCGCTACCAGTTTCGGTTTGTGCAAAACTGCAATTCCTGCCTCAGCAAACACTGTATTTATAGTGAGGCAACACGCATTCATGCTCTTCGTCAAAGTTTTTATTCACAGAGTTGGCTTAACCTAGAAATGCATCAGGATGGGCTTGAAATCCAATTTTCAGAAGGTGGCATTTTCAGCTGAAGAATAATGCAAACGTTGCAGTTTTTAGAAGCAGGCTCGGTAGAACAACCCCTCGAATGATGAATGCGGTATGAAACATTCCACAATTTGAAAAAAAAATCGAAAATCACTCGCAAAACAACATTGAGTAGGGTTGCAATACCCTTCATCATGCAGTCCAATTTCAATTATTTTCAGTCACGCTAGGATGCCGACTTCGTGATGACTTTTTTGGACCACTGCAAAAAAGTTGATTCTGTAAAAAAATTGCTAATGAAATATATTGCATATTTTATCAGTGATTTTGACTGCCTTTATAAATTCAAATATATTTTACGTAAAGCATGCACGAAAAACAATCCTCTCTTGGACCCATTTGATAGGAAATTACGCCTTCTTTAAATTTTATTCTTGAAGGAAGTGTTTCCTTCGGTTTAAAAAACCTTATAATTATAATTTTTTACGACTGTGCGGTGTTTTTTCATAGTACATCGTATGCGTCAAGTTGTTAATGCTGCCACTGATATATATATATATATATACATATATAAACATATATATATATATAGCATGATCCCTGCCCATTGCAAAATTCTATGAGAGCTATAAAACCACTTCTTCAAACCATAGGCAAGAACGTACTTTTCCTTAAACAGGATGAACACAGCATTCAGTGTGTAAAACTTGAATTCAGGTGTAGCAGTCGGTAGGTTTTAAAATCATTCGGTGATTAAGAAACATTTTTAAATTCGAAGGAAAACCTCCTTTAACGGTAAAATTTAAAGGGGCGTAATGTTCATTTAAACCCAGGGTTTCCAAAAAAATGTATACATATTTTGAACAATTATAACTTTGAGGTTAATTGTAATTTTATTATTTCAAAAATACGAAAATATTAAGAAGTATCATTGCATTGTTAATCCACTGAACTTTTACTATATTATAGATAAGTGAGAAATGGAGAAGTCATTGAAAAACGAATGCACACAAACACAAATCCCAATCGTTTATGGTGTGTGCGATTCTATTGCTTCGCATTGTCAGCAGTGTATGGATAAAATTGATGTCAGTTTGAGGTCGTGCAGTTAGAAGAAAATAAAAAGATGCTTTTTAAGAGTTTTACACTTTTAAATAATAAAATTATAATAAATACAAAGTTTACAATGATTTAACATGTGTATACATTTTTGGGACACCCTGTATATACAAAAGAGAATTTTTTCATGCATGGTTTTTATAAAATATATTTGAATTTATGAAGGCAGTGAAAATCAACGACAAAATGCAAACTGCTTAAGTAGCCATTTTCTAATGAATCACGTTTTTCGCTGCGGTCAGAAAGAAGCTCGTCACAGAGTCGGCATCCTAGCGTGACTGAAAATAGTTGAAATCAAACTGTATGCTAAACATTATTGCAGCCCTACTCAATGTTGATTTGTGAGTGATTACCGGTCTTCTTCAAATTTCAAAATGTTTCATGCAGCACTCGCCATACCGTAGATATCTATGTGAATGTTGGCAGTTGATAGAATAAATGTCCATGACACTGAGCCAAATAGGCGATACCACTCCTGTCGCCATCTCAGGACAACGTTGGTTTCACTTCAAGAGGTTCATATAACCACTGGTGCATTAATCTTTCTCCAGGGGCCACTTGTGCGTTAAGTCGCTGTAAAAAATATCATAAACTTCCAACTGCTGCCAAACTTTAGCTTTAGCTCTAACCCAGTATATAGTAAATAGTTTGCCTGCATGCATGAAGTAGACTCGCTATCAAGTTAAAAAAAAACAGTAAAGACGGCTTTCGAAAGCACGCACTTATTCAATAGATCGAGCAGATAAACGGCCGAAGGCAGATCATAATACTTTAAGCGGCATAACTCTGCTGCTAAAACTGCAGCGATCCGATTCGGCTCCAAAGCAATATCGGGCTCCGGGAACCACTTCTGCTCGACAATTTGCTCCAGAAGTCTTATCTGTCAAAATGAAAAATAATAATGATTCCAGTGAAAAGAGACCTCCACAAAACTGCGATACCGTTGCCGCCAATTTATACCCTCGCTGTTTAAGTGCTTATGAGTATATTCAAAATGATTACCTTAATATTTAACCCAATCTAACCCTAATGTTTTACTTTACCTTAGAATCAATCTTTATCCTTCGCATTTTGTCAAAAGCAAGCAAGTATATAAACCTAATATAACGTACCTACCTAAATCGAATAAGCAGACATGCTATGGTACTTAAAACTAAAGACTTACATATAAGATCGTTGTCATAAAAATATGGTCACGCAAATGCTTTTCAATAATCACATCACATCGCTCAACATCTACTGCAAAAAATATGGCTTCGAACAGCAATGCAACTAACCCAAACCCTATTTTAGTTACAAATCTGTATGGAAATCGAAGAGAGCTTCTCTGCAGTTAAAAATTGACCAGCTAAAGACAACGCAATATGCATCCTATTTATTTATTATATCGATTTGTCTCCCGAGATTTCGAGTTTTTCTAGCAAGTGTATGCCTGACAGCACTGTCTGATTTGAGTAAAAACTGAAACTCATCTCTTTCTCCATTCAAAGTCAATGATGTATTTCGAGAATTGCAAAGGAAGAAAAAGGAAGACGGAGGGGCTTAGGAGAACAAGGCAGAATGAGAAGCCAATGTGAGTAAAATCCGGTTGCTAAAACAACAAATGGTCAGAATTCGGATATAAATTACGGTGCAAGTTCCTCTTATGGCCGCCTTCAGGGGGCTTCAAAAATTAAAGCCTACTTCCTATTTTGCAGTAGTTCGAGCTTCTGCATATCTGAGCACTTCCTCAATTATTTTAACCAATTTGGATTCTTCTAATAATTTCCTTGGTCTATAAGCTGTCCGTTGGTTCTTTTTTGTTTTCCTGCGACCTTATCACCTATATTTTAGTTTAGAAGAACAAAAGCAGTGGTTTGAATTTTTTCTCATTGCGCAGTTACCATGCGCCTATACGACCCCTCGCTGAACGTCCCGACTGGCCTGGTCCGATGCTTGGCGGCTTACATCCATGGCCGTCACGATCGTGTCCTTTTTTTCGGGGCGCTCTCTCTAAGCTCCGTAAGCAGACCTGTAGCGTCCCTCAAGGCTCTGTGCTCAGTCCGACGCTCTTTAACATCTACATGTGAGAGCTCCCACTCCCCCTGGCATCTGTGCAAGTGGTATCCTAAGCGAACGATGTTAAGTTCTTTTGCCGGCACCATGACATCGAGCAGGCTGCACAGCTCCTCACGGAGTTCATGCCTGTTGTCGAAAACTTCCTCACCCAGCGCGGAATGACGATCTCGGCAGCCAAGTCATCCATAACTGTTTTCACGCTTGATCCGAAGGAGTTTAATCGTTACCCGGTCATCACCGTCAACGGGGCGTCCTTACCGCTCGTCCGTAAACCCAAGCTCCTTGGCGCGCGTTTTGATCCGCTTTTCACGTTCGCAGACCATGCCAGGGAGACCGCAAGCAAAGTAAGCCGCTGCACCAAGGTCCTCAAGGCTCTAGCAGGCGCATCCTGGGGCTGCGCGAAAGAGACTTTTTCGACTGCTTTCAAGGCGCTGGCCAAGCCGCACCTAACTTATGCGGCATCAATCTGGTCTCCTACGATGAGCTCTTCCAGCCTCCGCCACCTCCAGTCAGCCCAAAACGCTGCCCTCCGCACGATCACGGGTTGCTATAAAATGTCGCCTATAGATCAACTTCATGCGGAGGCTTCTGTTCTACCGGTCGCTCATCACAACACTGTCCTTAGCCAGCAGTTCTGGTGGAGTTGTTCGCAACCCGGCCATCCCAATCATCACCGTTGCACCGTTCCCGAGCCCTGCCGCAACGTTCGGCCAATTTATTCGAGCACTCCACAAGGAAGCTGTTGCCTCGTCTCTCGTGCATCTACCTGTCGATAGCTCTGCCACCAAGACAGGCTTCCAGCATCTCCACCAGAGAGTCGTTGTCGAGGAAAAACGAGGTTACCGTCCCCCGGTCCTTTTGGGTGGCTATCCACCTCCGATTGCGGCCTCGGAACGACACCTCCCGCGGGTCACTCGCTGTACCCTGGCGCGGCTACGCAGTGGCTACTGCATGCTCCTTCGCCAGTACCAACACCGGCTCGACCCGTCCATACCCGACTGCTGTCCTGACTGCGGCATCTCGCCGCATGACTACCGTCGATTTTGACTCTGTCTCAGCCAGGCATCCACCTCACTCCCGCGGACCTGTGGCTCAAGCCGGCCGAGGTCACAGCTTTTCTCCGTCTCCCAGCTACTCCCAGTTTGGATTCTGGCGGGGATTCCTGATCCAACTATGGGCTACGACACACACACGCACACACACGCACGGCCCTTGGTGTGCTTCCCCCTGTTATTTCCCTTTAACGACCAAGCCCCTATGACGCTTGAGCGGGAAGGCTATTGCCATTCGGTGACCATAGGGGATATCTTATTAAAATTACATTTAACTGGACTATTCGATCGAGTGGTGTTAAACTGCATCCAGAAAATAGAAGTGACATCAACATCTAAAAGAGACTAATATATACATTTACGTGTAATCTGCCTTCTGCAAGCAGAACACATTACCTTCATTCTGCGCTCAAGCCACCTACGTAGACGCCGCCTACAGGGAACTTACAGTCAAGTCAACATTTCACTAAATATACTAAAGGAAGACGGACTTCGCTAAGGACTAACCTTATCCTCAAGATCTTCGGTGGCTATGGAAGTCGTGGAGTTGCTCATAACGTCTAAAACAAAAATGGAATGGAATACCATCTCTTCAGGTCGGAAAAAGCGTACCATGATAAAAAGGTCGTTGATAGTATAACATAAAATTTTCACTCAAGGCGAAGGATGGCAATTGTTAGATATAGAATATGGTAAGCAGTCGCAAAAACTACAAATAATTATTCAGACAGGGCTGTTCCCGTCAACACCTAGACAGCCACGTTCAGCGGCTATGTAGGCAGATAAACAGGGCGGCTGCCGGCGAGGCTCGAGAGTGAACCACAAGACAGAACGGGACAATTGATTATCGTTAGTGATCGGCAAGTAAACAAGCATGTGGCTCAAGGCTTAGCGCGTTGAACTTCTGATCGATAGGTCGCGGATTAAAGTCTTGGGTAGAGCATCGCTTGGGGTTAGGTTGAAAACGGCTAATAAACCAAAAATGGCCGGTTTAGTCTCCCCCGCCTTTGCCTACAAGGTTCAAGACCAAGCATGTTCACCTCACTCGTCCTAATTGGCCCCTCGCAGGTTCCATTTGTTTTTATAAAAGTTATCCCGGAGAATCATCTGCCAGTCGTGCCACATCCGTTTGTACCCACACCATGTACAAAAATCTTAACTTATTCTGGTTCTGTACAGCACTCCTGTTACACAGAAACCTGGACGGACATATGTGACGTTGTCGCACAAGGGCTCCTGGACCAGTGCCAAAAACTCAAATCATCATCATCATCATCATCATCATCATCATCATCATCGTCATCATCATCATCATCATCATCATAATCATCATCATAATCATCATCAGCAGCAGCAGCAGCAGCATCAGCCTCATCACCATCACTATTTTCATCGTCTTCGGTAAAGACAACTTTGTTAGCCTACGATGGTTCAGTACACTGGAGCATCGTATCGGCCATATTTTTAACTGGTCTGTGCATGAAAGGAGCCAGTTGAAAGTTAACAACCACGCACACAAACTATACAACCAGTAACTAAATTACTGACAGGTTAAACGAAATTTTGAAAAGTATTTTCGATAAGGAGGGCTTGCCCAAGCAGGGCCGTAATATTGATTATCTGGTGGCGAAATCGTGCTCTTAACCACTTTTATAAATTCAAATATATTTACAGAAAGCATGCCCAAGATATCGTTTCTTGTAGTCCTTTGGTAGAAAATCCGGTATAAGTCAAAGTTTGTTTTCAAACGAAAGGTGCGCCTAGATTTAAAAAGTTCTCTAACTCCCAAATAACGTTTAGCCCGGTCTGCCATTGCAATTAAATTTAAAGTTTTAAATCTGCAAACCTTATGCTTAACGCAAAGGTAAAATCATCTATTCTCTTTTGGCATTAAGAATATACTATATAGGACTAATAGGAGTTCGCAATGGATGTGGAATAGGTTATAAACTTACTGAAGAACAATAATAAAAATATAGGTTCAGTGTTTTTTGAATGGACAGAGTACGGTCTTGAAAAATTGCATAGTTAGAATGTTTTTAAACAGAAACGTACGTTTTCTTGAAGTGAAAGTTTTTATAAAGACGTAATTAGCTTCCATATGAGCACGTGAAAAAACCAACCAGACAAGACAAAGAGCTTGTTGCTCAGCGGTTAAAGCGTTAGACCCTGACCAAATAGGTCGCGAGTCCGGGCCTCGGGTAATGCACCATTTGGGGTTGAGTATGACTGGCTGACGATGACTAATAAGCCAGAAATGGTCATTCCAGGCTCCCTTGTCGATATATGATTGTATCCAATTCGCGGGTACTATTGCGCAGTTTTTGTTTCCTATTGGCTGCATTCCTCATGTTTATTATCGCGCACCAAATTTGAGGTTATTGAAATAATTATTTCTATTTTTTTATTTTTTAGTCGCTCTAATGTGTAAATTAACTTTGTTCCTCTGATACGCTCTACTCTTTCGATCCACATTACCACTGATCCCGTGTTACAGAATCCTGTTTTTTTTTGCTTACTGTAGTGAGCCCAAAACCAGATTGTTGCAAAATGTTCAGCAGCCAGAACACTTTTCTTTCACCACGATGCAGAATTCTGTCAACTTCACCAGGAAGAATGAAGCTCATGGTTTGCGATACCTGGAGTTGGATGTGGCTAGCTGATGCTGGTTAATAAGCCAGACATGCCCAGTTTAGTCTTCCGTGTCTGTTTGAGTTATGTTATCCTGCCTATAGAAGTAACCGCTATGTTAATGTTACCGGGGAGAAGTATGTTTTGGAAACACGATAGGTAAACTTCCAACTGTCATCGTAAATAGTTCTGCCAGATTAGTAGAAGATTTGGTTAGCGGAGATTTAACTTACCGCTGAGATTAGCTTCCTTCACCGAGACGCGGTACACATGTTTAACTGGGAGAAAGAGAACACACATAAGGTCAATGTAAAAAAACGCAGTCAGGTTAGTTTCTGTTAAAGAGGTCTAGATATACCTTAATATTTATCCAACAGTTACATCGAAGGAACACTTTTTGGCCTAGAAGTCTAGCACGAAGTTAGGTTATTTCAACTAGTACTTAAGAAACGCGGATAAAATAGGTTCATGGTCTGATAATCTTCTCTGATTATTGAAAAGAAATCAGGTACCAGTATTTTTCAAAAAGTAATTTTTCGGTGTTCCCTGCTACATAAAATAATGCGATGAAAAGAGCTCAGCTGCTACTTCAAAGTAGGCAAGAGTAGTTGAGCATTTCCTTTATAAGCAAGTATACTTAAGGACCGAGGGTCTAATTTTTTAGAGAATTTTTTTCGCCTAAAATGCTGGGCTGGACGCTGTGCCAATTCGATGTTTTTTATTTAAACTCAGCACCACTAGAATATTATTCTGATGCGGGTACATTTTTCGAAGTAATCCTTACTTTATAATCCTTTTTTGGTATCCCAGGACAAATCTTTCAAATTATAATTGCAGAGAGATTTATCGGAATGAAACACTGTATGTATAAGGGGTTGTGCTATTCATCAAGTAGGTAGAACTGATTAAATTGACTACTAAATGCATGAAAATTTCTGCAGAGTCGGAAATATGGTCCGGTAGATGGCAAGAGAACATTTATACGCGGCGAATTCGACTTTTTGATACCGGTGTTCCTTAAGGAGTACCGCGCTCCTCCAGTTTATGATCCATCTTTACTGCTCTTATGTAATGCAGTTTGCATGACACGATAATAGGAATCTATCGTAACTAGCTCGCGTCGAAGCAAACTTTGCCGAAGCTCACGACGGCTGTTCTCGAGTTCTTGGAACAGCCAATCACAGATGCTGCAAAGCTGGCCCTTGGTCCCGCAACGAGTCACACGCCTGCACGCGTAGGCAGACCCAGACATTGAACGCACTCCCTCTGGCCACTGGGATGCCTGCTGCTAGGACATCACTTCGGACCACGCCGCTACGGCGGAAGGACATGTACCCTGAAGCCAAACTTATGCCTGCTCATTCACCATTCCTCTGAATTTACTATTCTTACTATTGTGGCCTTCACCGACTTCTTCTCTCCTGGAGGACCATGGTCTGGAGATCGCAGTTGCCAGAGTTGAACCTACTTTATCCTCTGCGATAAACCCCTCTCCTATTCCGAGGCCTCCTGCTAATTTCCAGAGAGATCAGGGTCAACGTTAATTTCGTGTTCAGGCTAAGAGTTAGTAGCAACGTCTGAATTAGATTTAAGTTTCAATGATTCGATAAAATTTTCTCTTACTGGAGTTTGTTGCATGCTCACTATTGTTACCTGAGAAATATATCCCTATGTCTTAACTTGGAACTTCTGGGTATTTCCTGATTTTAAAGAACCGTTGGTAACAAACGTGTGCTCCCTAGGAACCGGTCCGGAAGATTGCGGTGGCAAGGATTTTTAGAATAAAATAAAAAAACTGCAATATACATGTACTAAGCATCTTTTTGTCGAAATTCGTAATGCTAGTGCTCCTCAGTATTATTCAACTCTCAGTAGAAAATGATCAAATGTAAAAATAGTATTATACCGACAAACAAAATACACACCAGTACGGCCTTTTCTGTCTCATTGGGCGTCATCAGGTGGTGGTAGCCCAACTCCAGTATAGCAACGAAAATAGCCACCACACCCGATTTTCGAACTCGCCTCTCTCTGGCCAGAGGCGAAAGCTCTAATCTTTGATCCAGCGGTCCGCCGTGTTGTCGGTTTGTGATCGGGACTATATATTAGTGGGTAACTGTACACCGATCTGTTTCAGGATGTACCCAGAGACGGAGAGATGCGAGTTCGAAACACGGGTGTGGCGGCAACTTCGGTTACTATCCTGGAGTTGGACAACAACCACCTGATGAAGCCCAATAAGGCTTAAAGGCCTTAGTAATGTGCTCTGTATTTGTCGGTATAATGCCATTGTTACTAAAAGCTTGCAAGTAACATAACTATTTCGCTTTGAACACATACGATTGGGCCCATACGACAAGGCATCAACAAGGATGGATTCATTCTGAAACGGATCGGTATACAGTTACCCACTGTTATCGAATGAATTTTTATTAATTGGGGTAGAACTTGTGGACCTCATATCCTTCTTGTGCAGAAAACTATTAAAGTGGATGAAGCACCCACAACACCCATAACCTGTTCATGTCTCGAAAAACATGGTCAAAATAAGCTATAGGTGGGTTGGACGCGGGACTGGGAACACCTCATAATACGGGCGATTTTGACGTAAATTCCGGGATTTTTCGCTCACAGCTAGTATTCGGTTTAATCCTAGGGTTGAAGTTATGTTTGCAGCTGAGCGTGGACTAGATCGAGGCCAAAAAATGAGTCCTAGAAGGCCCTTTTGAAGAAAAATTGGAGTTGCACAGCAGCTGGATCCCGCCCTTGTCTGCGACTGTCTCCAGGAATCTGAAACATCCATCCATTCACCATCATGCTTCAATGATCGGATCTTTCTCTTCTGGTGGGGATAGAAGTGAGCTCGGGGGGT
Organism: Ligula intestinalis; assembly: GCA_036362985.1. NCBI lineage: Eukaryota > Metazoa > Platyhelminthes > Cestoda > Diphyllobothriidea > Diphyllobothriidae > Ligula > Ligula intestinalis. The sequence continues at coordinate 48,482,643 of JAYGXS010000004.1, read as the reverse complement.
TAGGATTGAGGCTATGTCTAGGGCTAATATGAAATTTTTGCTAGCCTACAAAATAAAGTTAACCATCCTGAGATTTAATGCACGGTCATTTGATTGCGGGTGGGGGTAGTGGGAGGTTCGTTTTCCTGTGCCCGGCTGTTGTGCTTTAGCTCGAGTGGCCAATCACGGATCTTGTTCCAGCATTACTTCAAGTAGGAGCTACCTCAAAATTATTTGAACACTGCCAACAGCCATCTTTAAAAATACTGCATTTTTCGGTACAAAACCCGAGGCAATAAAATTGTTACAAATTTACCGCCTCCCCCCCATTAAGCCGTTTCCAGCATATATTGGCTATTTTGTTATTAACTGTAGCAATTGCAACTATGCAGAGGCAGGATCTTACATTTGCGTCTCGAATGTGGCATTCAGTCTAAAAAAGTACCTAGCTTATATCACCTGTGCCGAAAGAAAACTATTAGTCCTAGCCCCTGATTTACTCTCCAAAATGGCCTCATAACACACATTATTCTAAACTGAACAGCTTCTTGCGAAGGCTTATAGAAAGGCAAATGATTAAAGAACTTACTTCTTGGTCTGTCCGGGGTTCCCGGCGCGCTGGATCTTTTCGAGGTTTCAGTGCTGGACAAGCGGGCTGTAGTTGAACCTTCCGCGTGCGTTGATTCCTCCGAGAAGCTCTCCATGTTGAATTCTAGCGACAATTCATTTATGGACATTTCATCCTCTTCCTCATGTTCGGTGGTAGCTTCTTCAACTGGCGCTTCCGTTTCGTCTGCCTCAGCCTGTGCCTGGCCCGTCATAACCTTACTAGCCCGATCAAGCGGAACTTTGGCCTTCCCACCCGCATGTCGCCGTTTGAATGCTGTTTTGTGTTTCGTGAAAATGGGTGACTTGCCAACGTCTGAGATTTTTTCCACAGTAGACTACCGGAAAAAAGTAGGAATAGTGTGTTTAGTTCTGAAAGATCAAATACTAAGCCCTGATTTTAACTGGTAATGCTAAAGCTTATAAATCGGTACAAGTAAAAGCAACTACTTTGTTCACCAACGCATCCAATACGGATGGATATCTCGATGCATAAGATATAAGGTTCCCGGTGACATGCCCATGGGCAGAGGGTTTACAAAGTGATTTTTTGGGCATATTACAAGAGTTCCGATGAATAACTGTCACCGGCGTCTACATTAATGCACGGGTATGATCAAATAGAGTAGAAGGACCTGTGCTTGTATCCTCGGTGGTTCCACCACTGAGGATCTTGTCAAGACAATTTCTGCGTCTCGCGCGGGGCTAGACTTCAACTTAAAATGGCCATCGAAACGTATGTCAACTCGGGCGTGCCGCAAGAAACTGGTTCCTTCATCTGGTTTGGATCGCATTTTGACCACTGCAATTAGTTAATGGGAGGTGGTGACTGATTTAAATGATTTAAGTGACCCAGATGTGAAGACCTCGGCGGCCTCAATGGGATCCGAACTCTCCTTGTCAGCAAGGGAAAGGTTTTAGTATAGCCACCGTTCCAGCCAACTGAGTTACGAAGCCCCAGCGGGAGCCGTGATTTGTATCCTACTTGGATCAATTTACCCGCAAATGACAGTGGTTCTGGGCCGCAGATGAGTCTTGGGTACCAACAGCAGCTATTTGGATGACTGAAGCGACCTGAAACATATACAGTATGGCGAGTGCTACAAGCAACATTCCGCAATTTGAAAAAAAGACCGGTAAGTACTCGTTTACCAACATTGATTTGGGTTGCGATACTGTTTATCATGCAGTCCAATTTCAATTATTTTCACTCACGCTTGGATACTGACTTTATGATGAACTTCTTTATGACCGCAGCGAATATATTTCACGGAAAGGATGCACAAAAAATAATCTCTTGTACGTATTTTATGGAAATTTACGCCTTCTTTAAAATGTATCCTTAAGGGAAGATTTTTCTTTCGTTTTAAAAATGTTTCTAAATTACCGAATGATTTAGAAACCTACCGACTGCTACACCTGCATTCAAGTTTTACAACCTAAATGTTGTGTTCATCCTATTTAAGGAAAAGTACGTTCTTGCCTATAATTTGAGGAAGTGATTGCATACCTCTCATAGAATTTCGCAATAGACACGGATGATGCTGTATATGTCAGTGGCAGCATTAATAAATTGACTGATATGATATGCAGTAGTCGCCGGTTATTAAGCCAACCTCCAGCTCAGGCCAAATTGGACTTAATAAGCGACTGAGCTTATTAACCATGTGCTAGATAACCGGCGACTACTGTATAATGAATGCACACCACACCGTCGAAAAAAACTCAAATTTAGAATTGTTTAAACCGTAAGAAACCCTTCCTTTAAGAATAAAATTTTAAAAAGGAGTAATTTTCTATCAAATAAGTCCAAGAGAGGGCTATTTTTCATGCATGATTTCCATAAAATACATTTAAATTTATTAAGGCAGTCAAAATCAAATATAAAAATGCATACTATTTGAGAAGCCATTATTTACATAATTTACTTTTTTGGAGCGGTCAGAGAGGAGCTCATCACAGAGTCGGCATTATAGCGTGACTCAAAAAAATTGAAATTGGACTGCACGATAAAGTCTATTGCAACTCTACTCAATGTAGATTTGCGAGTAATTAGTGGTCTTTTTCAAATTGCGGAATGGTGCTTGCAGCACTCGCCATACTGTATGCATTAATTAGGCCTTTTAGCTGGATACTCTGTACGGCCGAGAAACACACCCAGTCAAACCCACATAGATAAACTCACGGGAGTTCCCACTTTTGGTTTCTTCGGAAGTGGCACTTTGCCTCCTCGAGACCGCCGCCTCCCGTCTTTTGACGACAACTGTGTGGATTCTGCTTCAATCTCGGTTTGGAAGAAATCCTTGTCAGGTTCGATCATGAGCAGGTCCTCCTCTTCATCTGGCACCCACACCTCCCGAGTGGAGGAAGCTGTAGTCAGTGGTGTAGGACGTGCCCTTCTCTTCGTGCTCGGGGTAGAAGTTTCAGATCTAATTCGAATCAGCTTCATTTCTTCCGCTTGTCTAGCTTCGTGCGCTAATTTGTGCATCTCCTCTTCTCGTTTCCGTCCTTCCTATAGAGGCAAGTTAAAAAAAGATAGTTTCTTGGATGAGTTACCACATGGGTTAATTGCAGACTATAAATCGTGCACTACCTGAAATTCAGGCATTGCAAGACTGTTAATTTGAAGGATATGCTCTGGTGTATTCAAGTAGTGGCATCTGTCGCGTAAAACCAACATGAGCTGGAAGGGGAAAGCGAGAGGCAGCAAACTTTTGCATGTCGAATGAATAGACACTGAGAAAATAGAGCACAGCGCTTCTTGGAAGAGGAGGACGATAGTAGTTATATCAATGCATATTATGAGCGGGTCAGCCAAAAAAGGCACTGAGAATATTCACATTTCCGACAGAACTTTGTTTCATTACTCCAATGAGGCGCTAGAGCAGACGCTTACTATGCGAATAAGGGGTGCGTAATTGGGCAGAGAAAGGAAATACAAAGTTATTGGTTAGAAGGGGTTGCGCTGTGACTTAGTGCAAATGGGATATCTTTGATACAAACAGAACAGAAGAGTTTTCAGCAAGCATACGTAAGCTCACTAACTGCTATTTAGAACATTATGGTGAGAATTTTTGCAACTTAAAAGAGTCCGAAGACTCAGAGCTTTTTTCATTTGAAACTTGGGCGAAAAGAATCGTTACATAGCCATAAGCATTCGAAGTTCTTGATTACCTGAAGTTCTTCAAGCGTAAGAAGTCTCTCCATGAATGGCCGAGTGAGGTGAAACCGCAATTCTGGCGCGCGATATGTTATAAAAAGAAGTTATCGTGAGGGATATTAAACATCCTAAACTCTCGCGGCATTGAGAATACCTATAGAGCGCAGTTACGCTATCGGCAATGAAGCAAACATTAGTGATCTATGGCATTATCTGCAACAACTGAAATGTGCTGTATGCTGGTGGAATGGGCGAGCACCTTGACAGAAGTTTGCACACGCACAACTGTTTCAACGCAAGCGTGAGCATAAACCACATATGTAACGACAGCAGGACCACAGCTTCGCAAAAGCAAGCGAACATCATCAGTAGAACCAATGAGAAGGCGCCTATACTGGTGTTTACCCACTGCTCCTCGAAAGAAGTGAAAATGTGAATCCCGGGGTGTGCTTGAGGAGGAGTAGACGCGATCGCTAGGACAAGCTCTTTATTTGCCTAAAGTTTCGGATTTCCTCTCGAGCCCATCCTCAGAAACAGTAGCAGAATAGGGTGGTTCGTACACACAGGGAGTTGCAGCATTTCTGGGATACATTCGCTATGCTGCCGCATGCTTATGACAATTAATGGAGGATGGACAATTCGTGGAGGATGATTGCCCCCTGGTGCGTAATTGCCTGATAGTCGGCATACGGGTCATGAGCTGCACAAATTTCATCACTCGTGCTGGGCTTGGGCATGATGACTGCTCAACCAGCTGACTCACCAGCACTGACATTAGAAAATATGTTCGTCCGTGTGCACCCCGAGCAGCGAATTTCCCTATCCAAAGTGAGTCTCAGCATCAAATACGGGTTGCGGAGGTCATTGCACTTGTTTCCAGAATAGCAGCATAGCGACTGCATAATATGATTTATGCAACTTGTTCTGTATGAACTAACCGTTTCTGTTGCTGCTACTACTGCTGCTTCTGAGGATGGGTTTGAGAAGGAATCCGAAACAGCAGACAACTAAAGACCTTATCCCAGCGACCGCGTCTCTATCTTTTCAGATGGTCCTCAATAGGCAGATTTAGCTGAGTCATGGAGCTTCATCCATTCTGTCAGGCGTTACGTACCAGACTCAAATCAGCTTGAATAAGGTCAAGAGTATAGATGAGAAAACTCGCGAGAGGTCAGAAGCAGATGTCAACGGAGAACGCAAATAGGTCCTGCTGTCCACACCAAACACCTTAGAGGCCGAACTCAAGTTTCGCAGGCGAGAGGAAGGTAAGGTGGAAGTTGACTTAACGGAAGGCATATATGTTACTGAATCCGCCTAATGTTCGACAAGGGAGAGATCTGACCCAATCAACATGCAACAAACGGGTTAAACTTAGCGTTTATGCTAAAGCCTACTGTGCAGTTGGCCCCGAGGATGGAAAAATTAAGCTTAATGGGAAATAGTTGGTTCACCTGGTGGGTTTTTGAACCACTAATGACCGTAGACAAGGTGACGGTCCAAAGGCATGCTACCACTGACAGAACAATAACCCTTGTCCTATAGCACACCACGCCAAAATTACGATGCAAGGCATGTTGATGAAATGGACAGACTCCTTGGGACAAGTTTGCATGAGCATCAACAGGCAATCAACCGCAAGGATATGCTGTCTATGGTCTACGGCCACGCACAGCAGAAAAACCATGTTTTCGCCTTTAACAAAGCATGGATAATAGCCAGAGCCAATGACAAGATGGGTAGATTGCTGTTGAAAAGTTGGTCTTCGAATGGCACACGCAGCAGTGTCATAGACCTTCATCCTACCTACCAGATTTTACCCACACGGCTCTAGTCAATTCGAACACAGCCAAGAGGAAGGCAAAACAAACTCAAGCGTGGACAACAACTGGTGTAAGATGAAAACAGGGGAGGAGCCGGACAGGAACCACGTGACCAGCGTAGGAGAATCTGTCACCACCACGCCCACAAGACTGACATCAATTCATGCCAGCAGCAAACACTGATTAATCCTTCAGTCAACGAAAGGCAGGCCAGTCAGTACGCTGACTTACGGCAGCCGCAAAGAATGCAAAGGTCATACGAGCCCACCAGCAGTCAAACTCATTAACTCTGCAAACAGGCAAGTCGAAGTTCGTGCGCCGAGCACGGATATAATACCAGGCAGACAGCAAGGCTGAAATAGTCCCGACAAACAGGAGCAAGCACCTAGTTACTCTGACCATTGAACCAAGCAAGTGTCCGAAAAGCCATTCTCAATATAATTCGGCCTATGCCCTCGTACCTTCTTCTTCATCCTCTTTTGGTGCACGGTGAAAACGATAAGATATTTGCACCTCAAATCTTCACGTATAGATGTTATGATTCCAGCGATTGGTAATATCAATTATCAGCACTCTTAACTTGCCACTGCAGCAAAACGCAGGCAAGCGAGCAGATACGATGGCAAGACTTTTAAATAGCGCCAATTATTAGTGTTTGCAAGATGCCCAGACTTCCCTTGGAAGCGGTTGGTAAAGTCCGGTTATTTACTATAGTTGCTGTTATCGTATGACATGCATTGTGAAATTGCTAGATATTCAGCATGTTTGTTTGCCAAGTAGTCATTATGGCGTTGGAATAGTTGTCTATAGAAATAAAGCTAGTCGATTTATCTCGGTGGACGGGGCCTGCAGTGGGCCTAGTTACCCATCGCAAATGAGGTTACCAACGCTGACCAATATGGAGCACGGACATACTTTTAGAATCCATTGCACGATCTATGCGGATAACTGTGTGATTATTTCTGCCGCTAACTACCTGATTCATCCACATTTGGATCAACTGCATTAAGAAGATGTAGGTAATGTTAACTTTCTACAAGTTGGTCAGGATTAATAAAGTTTTACCACACATTGATCCTCAACAGATCCACCAAAGATTGCCATGCTTCATCATTGCACCATGCAGAAGTCTACAATTGGCAAAATTTGCGCTCGAGATTGGCCTGGTTGCGTGTTCGATACATTAATAATTTAACCCAAAAGGTTAATTAATTAGATTAAAATGCACGTAAAAATTTCCAGATCAAGCATAAAAGATTAATTCCGATGAATATATATATGAGTGTGTAGTAATAGACAGACATACCATGATGTCAGCAACCTTCATTTGAAGGCCCTCGAACAATACGGAACATTGGTAGTTATCACATCGCCTTATACTATCCAAAAGCAAAGTGAGTTCATCCCTGTCAGTTTGTGTGATCTTTTCGAGTTTTTCCATGGCTGTTTCCTCATTCGCTAGGATACGCCTGACCAGAGCTGTAGCTTCTTCCAGACTGTTGCAGATGGGTTCTAGGATCTTCACAAACATCTCAACCAAAGGAATAAACTGGTCCATAAAATCCTCCATGATCGCGTAGTCCTTGAGCGCGTTAGTGATTTTCTGTCTGAGAGCCTCTACTTCAACCACATCGTCGCTGTCTGAACGCAGCAGGTCGATGCAATCCAGCACGGCCTTCTCAGAGCCCAAGAACATTGTCAGGAACATAAAGACCCATTCAGGACTAAAAATGGAGTTCATGAAGCCGGTGAAGTCCTCTTTAGTGCCCACATAGCTCTGCAACTTTTTGACTGCAATTTCATTTTTCTCGAGGGCCTGAACCAGCACTGTAGCCAGCTTCCGATCATCTTTGTAAATAGCCCGTAATTTGGACACAACCACCTTCACTTCATCCGTCGGCATGAGTTTCTGACTCTTTTCCGCACTGCTGCCAGTCAGGGAGACAGGAGTCTTGTTCATAATGTAGGACATTAGACGCGCCTTCTCCTCTTCCCGAGCGGCAACTAAAAGGACAAAAGGTACAAAAAGAATCATCCACTACACGTTTGGACTGCATCAGAGTGTCTCAAAGGATATGGGAAGGCAGAGTTGCTTATAAAATATTTTGCTTTGAAGGATAGTTGAACCAAGTAAATTTCCGTAAATTTGCATCCCTTTAAACTTGGTAAGATCCACTTCACCAATCGTTAAGCGGTGGGGTGGAGTGAGGTTTGAAAGGATAAAAATAACCAAAAAGTATCACTAACAACACAAAATGGCCATTTAGGGTTAACAAAAGAGGGCTCTATCTTTGAGCTCCACGACAAGACACCACGCTCGTTCACCTCCTTACACCCATGTTAGATCTTTTGACGAAATACCTATGTGGTTTAAAACCAAAACAAGGCAAGCTTGTAACTCTGGGATCGGTGAAGAATGCCTACCTATCATATATGCTGACGATATGATTGTTGGCAATCCAGATAAAAACTCGAACCCCCGCAGTTTCTTGGATAGTATGGATCCTGTCTCTGTGAGCTCCCCTACTCAATAGCTGGAAATCAGTTCAATGTGTGTTTCTCAAGCCCGAATTTTTAGATATTCTCTCCGGAATCTGAGTGTTACCCTGTTTTCCAATTCCATACTCTCCCTTTACTGTGGAACCCGTTCAATACGTCATTGTATTGGAGTTCTATGTTCGCAACACAACTCATACCCATCAGCCCAAAAGCTGGCTATTAATCGATGCCTACACTCTTCTCCTAGTGTGCTATTTTTGGTTGCCGGTGTTTCTCATGGCTTACGTTAATCCGTTTCACAGCAAAAAGGGATTTCACAATTGCCACGCAATTTGCCGATCGAATTCAGGATGATACTGTGCATTCCATTGCCCTTAAGTAATTTCAGTCAAGTCTTCCTGCTTTGTGAACCGTGGCTTCCGCTGTAACTATGTTCTGCCATGTTTAAATTAATGTGCGAGCATGGTGTAAATTCTCCGATCTCAGGTATACAACCACCAAGCTCCTGCGTTGCCAGTTCTTCATAGTTCTACACTACTGACTGTTTGCTAGTAACTTGTATAAATTAGACGGTTATTCCATAGCAGCTGAGGCATTTCAATTCAAATATTCATTTCAGCCTTCGGACTGGGTCTAAAAATGTTTGTTCCGAAGGATTTACTCCAAGTTCGTGTGTTAATTGCAGTGGAAATTAAACAATGCAAGGTAAAACTGGAATTTATGTATCAGAAATATACGGAGAGTCCTAGGGTACCTACCAATGTGCCGAACCCTTCGCAGTTGCTTGTGCTGTCAATGTCCCGAATAGTTACGCAGTGTAAACATCATCATGTCCTAACCCTATCGACAGTTTGACCGTCAATTTCGACGATGTCCACCAGGAACTTCAGCGACGGGGACTTCTGCGAGATATACAGCGAAGGCAGACTCGCGGAGAATCTACCCCCTCTGACTACTCCGAGACCGGGACCCGGACGTCAAGACAATGTCAAGAAGACCGGAGATGAAGGAGGGCGCAGACGACTGGCACGAAAAACATTCAACAAACGTACCAACAGCATGTCTCGTTAGGTAGGCTCCCAACCGAGGGCACCATGAAGGCCACATTACGAAGGAGTCATTAAGCTTGACTCTCAGCCCGCAGACAGCCACTCCACACAACAAGACACACTGGACCGACCATTATGTCAAAGTTATCCCGTAGGCTGGCAACTCTCAGCAAAACACACGTGGCTGTACATGTTCTTAGGGCCTGTGCCGTCAATGTCGTAGACAGTTACGCAGAGTAAATATTCTCGCATTCTAACCCTATTAATAAACGCAACTGAAACCCTTATCTTACCTCACCTTAACCTTAAACATAATCTTGACTCAAAAATTAATCGCACTGAAAGCTATTGCAAATCCACTCGCATTATGGACAGTTACTGTTCCCATCTCAAACCGGGGGAGGAGAGGATGTATGCAAGCCTTACTGATCAATGCTTATGAAAATCACACATGATAGCTCTTGACAGAAACGTAAAATTGAACGACGTTATCAAGATGGATCTGAAGCACTGGAAATTATCTCTCCCCACTTGCTGGCAGTTAAAGTGGCACTTTTTGCTGTGGGCTACCTCAGGTTTCTGAGGAAGAAAGTGTTAGTTAATTAAAAGCCTTCTCCTCTTACTAGCTTAAACTAACGATTACCAGATGGGCATCCAGGTAAGAAAATCTTGCCACACGGGAAAAGGTGCTATTGCACTAGGAGATCCAATTAGAGGGTGCTAGGTCGTTCAACCATCTCCCACAATATTGGCAACAACACTTAAATACTGGGGTTTTGATACCGTCCCCAAGATGCTCCAATCCAGATCCTCGTTATAGAAGTATGCGTTCAGTGATATAAGAGGCTTGACATTTCCCAATGGTATAATTGAGAAAGCGACTTATTTTCACTCGTCAATCACGGAGGTCCAGATTAAGGCCACTTAACAGTCTGCTAAGAAGCACTTGTTTGACCTCCGTAAGCATGAGTTAATAACGTCTTTTGCTCTTCTTCATATTCTCCACAGGTACTCTCTACGCAATGAAGCATCATAGGTCACTTCGGAGGCTCTCTGAAAGAACTGCTTTGACAGCGGAATATTGCCAAGCTGTTAGGAACTTCCAGGAAATTTGGGTTCTCCTTGCCAATGATCCGAACACTAGTTCATCGCAACAGAGTTACCTCACCGCCTAATGTGATACAGGTGTCCGGAAACTCTAGACTCGGTTGCATCAGTACTTTATTCCATTATATGCAGTGATACGTTTTTGATCGACTGGATTTTCATCTGTGATAATCCACGCATGCCTCGTGCAGTTGCATTTCTGGATCCGGGAACTTCTCATTGGAACCCAATTAATTTACATTCACGATTATTTTCACAGACCTATGAACTTTTTGAAGACCTTAAAAATTGTGCAAACGTGCTCACCTTCTACATTTTTCTTAGTTAGCGCGCACACATATTTTTAAAACGGCATCTTTCTGTACGTCATTACGTAATTTTATAATGATTGAATAGCTGTTATCTCTTCATACAGAACATACATTTGTCCTTCAATTCATTCAATGTACCTTCGTTATAGGACTTCATTAATGAACTTTATATAGTTAACCTTCCCGGCATTGATGAATAAGACATTTTTCAGAAATTTGCAGCCCCATTAGTTAAAAGATTTACCCTTACTGTGATTGTAAAATATACTAACAACCAATTAGTTAGAATAGGGTAAACAAAAGTATATCGCACAACAAATGCACTAATGTGACAACTACCCATCGGACGATACTGTACCCTGTTTTTATGTAGGCAATTAATTATTTTTTTTAGATATAATGTAGTAAGCTTATTTTTAAATGCAATTAAACTACTCTGGGTTATATTTAGGATGAAACTGTTAGTGTAGCATTCCAAACATTCTCCATTCTCCCCGATTCGTGACTGATTCCAGAACCCAATCTTGCGGATGTTTGAGGTTATACTCACTGACTTTTCCTTTCTACTAGATACATCGCTGTGTCATCCACTTTAAGCCCACTACTGTTCTTGAAACACTTTCTGAAAATCGAGCTGGCTTATCTTACCACGCACAGATACAGTCCTGTCGACGCAATCGCGTCACCCAGCAGGAACCTTTACAAAGCTTAACTAGGTTCTCTGTGCGCCACCATGCTAACAAAAAACCTCAAGACTTCGTAAAGCCCTACTCAACACCAAAAGACCTCTGCAATAACTGAATTCTTGATTCGCATCAAAATGAAACACCTGAGTTATTCTCCCCTCACAGGTGAATTCGAGTAAATTAAAATGGTTTGTTTGAGTATGGTGGGAGGGAGGGCGGTTTCTTTCAAGACGACGATTGAGCAAAAGGCGTCACTAACCCCTCTCCCTTATCTTTGACAGTAGCTCCGTCCTTGTCCTCTTTCTCATCTCACTTCGGCTTCTTATGTGATCCCTTGGGTTCTCGGAGTCGGGCAACAGGTCCGTGTCGTCGAATTCACACAGCGGATCGAGTTGGGCTATGGCCGGACGACTTGGCCGGATGGCTTCTAAACCAATCGGTTCTATACGCTTTTTTGACTTCTGTTTACTGTCCTCTTTCTGCTTCTTTTTAGTTATAATGCTGATTACGTGGTCAGAGAACGGTACTTCAGACATGGATTCCGACTGAAGGGAAGAGGTAAAAATGGGTTACTAAAAAAAGTAGTAAACCAATGCCATAAGAACTCAGCAGACCAGGTGGTTTGATGAGGTGGTTATCACGGGGCAAAAAGCCGGAAAGGCCCAATCTGGAAAAATGCCTGATCTAAATTGGTGGCAGAAGCTGAGACGTTGGAGGGATCAAGTGGTGACTTTCCTGAATGAGACATCTGTGTAAAGACATTAAACGTATAACAATTAGGTTTAGTTTCGATGAAACATCGCTGGACTAAAGAAAACCTCTTATTTGGTAATTGAACTACCTTTCCTGAACATGCCTTTGGAACTCTGCAACGCATAAAAAATTTTATCAAGTAACACATCTGCATTATGGAGGAGACTTTTCCAAAATGTCCTTGTCACGGACAAATATAAGTTAGATTATTATAAACGCGTATAAAAAATGGTGAGGTGTGCATGGGACATCACGTGAAAACCGTAATAATCTATTATAGGTACGACTGCGGAAACCGAAATCCCCAGAATTCGATCATACGGGAACGGCGGTAACGGGTGTTATACGGATGGGGCATTACGGGGGTGAGGAAGAGATAATAAAAGCGATATAGCACACAGAAGCAGGAAATAGTAGATCAAAGTACAATAATGAAGTAATCCACAGGAGAAGAACAGCATGCCCTTGCGAACAGAGGATTTGCGAGCAAATGAACAGATGAATATTAATATAATATAGATATGTATGCGCCAATTTATATAGCAGGAAAATATAAAAGTCGAATTTTGAATATAAGTGGGAAATAAAATAATAAAAAGGTACTTAGAACGCCTAACCTGGCAGCAAGATTATAATGATTTGACGGTGGGCTGGTAGCGTATGTTCGCCATTCATATGTCGAGTCTATAACACTTTCGGCCAAATAAAACTAATCGATCTGCTATCGAAATTTCAAGATGCACGGAAAACTGCGATAAAGGACCGTTTAGAACAACGCCTAGTCCCCATACTTATTTGACTACCTTCGATCACTTCCAGTATATTACTTACTGCCCTATACTATGTTTAACTTGCCCTAAAATACAAATGGAATGGCACCTTGATGGCAGGCTAATAACGTATTTTGGCCAGTTTCATCAAGCCTTTATGAAATTTTGCAGATTAACGGAAAGGCGGCCCCACCCGTATAACGTCTATCACCACAGGGGCCGTATTAAAGAGTTGCGGGTTTTTTAAGTTTCCGTGGTGTTACTTAGAATAGATTGCTACAGGCTAAACCAGTCGATTCAACTTGAAGGCCTTTTTAATAGGCAGTCTCATTATTGTCCAATCTATGTGCGAACATCTGCATAATGATCAAACAGAATTGAGGCAGCATCCAGAGCTAGAAAATTTTCTGCTTCTGACACTGGCGGGAAATTTGATCTATGGGACAATTGCACAATCGGGATAATGCTGAAAACCAGTCATTCATGCAAGAGTTGCGCTACCTCATGAAATGTAAATCAAAACTCTGATGAGAAAAATTACCTGAGTACGATTATCATATTAATTCTCGTGCATCATAATCGCCAGCTATTACATGGATATCAGGACTGTAGATTTTGAACGAGTTTGTTTCCGGTCACCTAAAGTGCTAGACTAGAAAAAGCGATCGTCTGCGTAGTTGGATAATGTTGCATGGATTATCGAAGCCTTTGTAACTTCAAATACATTTTACAACAAAAATGCACGAAAATATTCCTTCTTGTACTCCAATCGCAGGCAATTACGTCGTCCACAACTTATGCACGTTAAAAATACTGTCTGTCCGTTTTTAAAAAAAATGGTTATTCAGATATTTCGTCAGACTGTGAAATTTCAACTCACAAAGTATCGTATCCGACTATTTCTTAATGATATTCATAAAAAAGACAACGTGATTCACACACATGGAAACATTTTGCGAGCACTGTTTGATGTTTTTCAAATAGTTTGAAGAAATATGTGATTCACCTTAGACGCAGGTACTTTTGAAACTCTGAACGAAATTCTAACGACGGTTCATGTCCACTAGTATTCATGGATTCAGAACAGTTTTTTAAAATCGGGAGATAGCTTATCTTCAAGTATAAATTTTGAAGAAAGCCTTATTACCTACCAAATCAGGAGGAAAAAGGAGCAGTCTGTGCATGCTTTTTATAAAAAAATATTTGGTCTTATCAAGGTCTCGAAAGTCGCGGGATAGCCAGTTTTACGGAGTGCAGTTTATGTAAGTGGCCGGCATGAAACTCAGCTACAGCCTGATATCCTGACGTGACTGACATAGTGTCACATCCGACATTATTTACGTGCACGTGTTCAGCACCTCTGATAATATTTTCATTGTCGTTTTACCCCTCAGGTCAGCCCTCTTATCAACAACCTCGATGTTGATCCTTCTATTCCACTTCGTTACTAGGACATGTTATTATGTTCTCTCTTCTACTATGTGTGAAAAAACCTTTATCAGACTTCCCTGTTCTGCTTTGTTGAGTGTGCTTAGAACCTTATCAGGGATCAAGCATGCAAGGATCAACGCATCTTCACAGGTCTTCCACACGCTCGGGACATTACAGTAGTCTGAGACTATGCTGCATAATAATGAAGATCCCAGCCCTACTGCAGTAATCTTATCAAACTGAAAACGCCATTAAGAACTTAACGAATTAGGGCAAATGTTCGCATCCCACTCATATGTAAAGATAGAGTAGGAGAAAAACTATCAATCAACGGAATCCTAATTTTATTCGTTCGAGCTTTCTGACTCTTATTGGAGTCTATCATCAGAGATGAAAGTGTCAGCGAAAAACAAGCAACAGATAGAGGGGGCAGGGGTCAATCACCCTACGCAGGCGTCTCCGGACTGACGACCCTGGTGGTTGATTGGCCCTTCTCCCCTTCAACTGTTGCTTGTTTTTGTTGACACTTTTACCGCTGAAGACAGACTTCAGTAAGTACTCGAAAGCTCAGACGAATAAAATTATAACTCCGGTGATCGACTTGCCTTCTCCTGCTCTATCTCTTCAAAACTGCGAGTGCATTTCAATCGGTGAAGCTTGAGCCGTTTAGGCAGGTGGGTTGTAGCCCCAGCAGGGACAGAAAAGATGACCCACGCAAACACAGGGGATAGTATTTTAGTGAGATAAGCAGTCGCTCACGCCCACTCTCCCAACCCCAGATTTTGCCGCAGGTCAAAGTCAGAATGAGGAAGAATTGCCGTGGCAATGGCAACACAGGGAAAGCCTTGACTAGTAGCTCTTCAGCGCATCACGCAGACTGCTGAATGGTGAGCAATGCGACGGCAGTTTATGCTTCGACGTTGGAAGATGGTCAGCTTTCAAAGCGTCAAGAATTAAAATCCCACTTCCTGCAATCCCCTTGTCTTCTCAGAAACTGAAAAGCTATGAGTCAGGAAAGTAAGTAGCTACTAAATACTAGGTTTTCAGCATATGCTGCATATTCGTAACCATCGAGGCTGAGAAAGGAATAGAAGGAATTTTCCCTTCGGATCTACTTTTGACTGAGTAATCAGATACACAGAAAAAGAAATAATGCAGTTGGAAAAGCCCATGCATAAGCACAGAGCGTAAATTGAGTAAACTCACGAAGAATCTTTCCGCGAGCGTTGACAGTCCCCAAGGCGCGAGGTGCGAAGTCACCCGGAGCCGCATCTACAATGAATGAAAGCAACTGATTCCTCGACTAACTTCTGTTGGCATTATTAGCTTATGTAAGCCCACACACGAATCCCTACTCCCTGCATTTTTTCCTACGAAAACGGTGATAATAGGATTTTATGCGTGGGGAAGTAGGACGCGCAGTAGAATATACTTTAATAAATGCTAAATGCTTGTTTACTTTACTGTATTTAGAAGTGTTGTTGATTTATATCTGTATATTTTCCTAATCTGTATTATCATTTAGCTTTTTGGGGAAAAATCCAATTATCAAATTTCAGGTTTCTTGAATTTCCCCAAAAATTGAAATGATGGTTAGGAGGTCGTCTACTTCAACTTATCTGAGGACCAACTTACCATTCTGGAGATAGATTAGTATAGTCCGCGGCGCAAAGCGTCACGCACACCTTCAATTTACATGCGAAAAATCTTACTCCCAGCAACCACTGGAATTAACATCGACTACATTTTTTTCGCTGTACACTTACTTTCCAAAATTTCCTTTTTTATCCTATGTCCCCATCCCGCCCCCCCCCCCTGAACTTTATAACCACCGTTTTTGCAGGATAAAATGCCACTTTTGCCCTTCTGTTGTAAGTTGAAGAGAGTTTGTTTGATGGGTAAAAGCTCACTTATTGGTCCAAAAGAGATCTTGGAAATTGTGTTCTGGGTGAAGCAAGAATAAGACCAAAGAGAGTTTGTGGAAAGCCCAAGGCCCACCTTTTAATTATTTATGTTTGTTTCTCAATCAGGAACATAACGAAGGAGAATAAAAGAAAATGCAGGCTGCTGGAATCATTGAAAATCATGCTTTCGAGGTGATCATAGATTTGCAGTGACCTTGTGTTCTAACACATGCATGTCCAGCATGTCTGGCTCTCGCGCCCGCCTGCGCGTACGCACCAGAAGTGTCAAGGTCACAGACTTGTCTGACCTCACTAGCCAGTCACTTCTCAAGGTCGGACCACAAGCGAACATAGTGCGGGGATTTTCTACGATTAGACACTCCCGGAGCGGCCCGCTCATGGCTGGGCTTGCACTCGTCTGGCTGTTGTTTGCACATTACTCCTCTTCAACTCCTTCTACACTTAATTAAATTATTCCTAAACCTCTGGCCTTCCACGCCTTATGTTATTAACTAGTTCATGACCGCTGGGATACGTTCTATCATCTATTATCCAGCCAGAATAATTCGTATCCCACATTGTTGACCCCCATGCTTCAATATCCTACACTGTCGACTATGACGTTCTCTATATCCCACATTGTCGACTTCAATGCTTGTCTATCTCATACTGGTGACCCGATTTTCTTCATAACGCCATCAATTCCGTTTACCTGCCAACAATTACACCCTCCATCTCTCACACTGATGATCCGCGACAGGAGACCAATTTTTATCTTCTGAATTGGCTGCCTTCAATTAATTATCCTCAGCCCTCCTTCGACTTCAGCTGCAGCTTCCTGTGTTATTTGATATGACCACCATATCGAGGATGCAGTTACCGACGACCTGTCGTGAAGCGATTTGGAGGCCCTCAACCATTAATAATACATTCAACATGCAATTGTGCTCCCATCACTGCATTTTCACATTTTCAAGATTTAGCTCTTTCTCATTTCTGTGTTTGGACGGCAGTGTGCATAATTCATTTACAAATTCGGCCGACGCAGTTCTCACTTGGATACCTTGAGTTCGAAATATCACTGTCTCATAACAACGGGCCGACTTAATGGCATACGTTGACGGGGCGTCCTTTCCTCATACCTACGCGTCGACTTACTGGTACTTGTTGATGGGATTATGGCAGGAAATTCTTTGAACTACCGGTGCGCCGACTCACTGGAAATCGTTGACGAGATGTCTATTCCTCATACCAACTTGCCGTCTCACTGGCAGACATTGACGTGAGCATTCCAGCACATACTTCTATTCTTCTAACTTGCCAACTTAGCGGCAAACGTTGTCAACGTTACACAGTCGATGAACAGTTTTATTCGTTATGTGTTAACCCTTTGTTATGCATTTATCTATCCAAAAATTTGCTATAAAATTATTTATCCACCATTTTCTACGCCGATTCTATTTGGTACGCATTATTTTTCTGACCGTTAGCAAATTTAACCTTATGCTTAAAATTCGCACATTGTGCTCCCATTAACATTTCTGAACTCCGTTTCCATGGCAGGGTGCGTATTGTAACGACCTTGTATTCGAACACATGCATGTGCCGCAGGTCTGGCTCCCGTGCGCGCCAGCGCGTGCGTGCCAGACTTGTCAAGGTCACGAACTTGTCTGGCCTCACTGGCCAATCACTTCTCAAGGTCGGACCACAAAAGAACATAGTGCGGCGATTGTCTACGATCAGACAGTCCCGGAGCGGCCTGCTCATGGTCGGACTTGCACTCACCTGGAAGTCGTTTATTCATTTATTCTCTTCCAATCCCTCTACACTTAGCTAAATTATTCCTAACACTCTGGCCTTCCAGGCCTTATGTTATCAAACAGTTCATAACTAATGCTATCCCACGGGACCTTGCCGTCGGGACTATCCAACCACTCCTACGAGAGAAGAACGATGAAACGGAGAATCACCTCGGGCACGCCCAAATCCTCCGGCTCTTAAAGTTCTGCCTCAAGACATACTTTACCTTCAACGGAACTATCTACGAGCAGATGAAGGGTATGCCCATGGGTTCGCCCATTTCCGGACTCATAGCAGAGGCAGTCCTGCAACGGCTGGAGTCGCTGGTATTCCGACACCACAGACCAAAATTCTGGGCTCAGTATGTGGACGACACCTTCGTCGTAATTTAATGGGATCAGGTGCTGGCATTCAAGGAATATCTAAACGCCGTCTTCCCGGATATTCAATTTACGATGGAAGAAGAAGAAAACAACCAACTGGCCTTCCTGGATGTCCTCGTTTGCCGCAAAGACGATGGCGGCCTAAAAACTAAAGTGTTCAGGAAAGCAACCAACACTATGCAAATCCTGAACTACAACAGCAACCATCCAATCGGTCACATACGCATCTGCGTAAGAGCGCTATTCCGGCGCGTCAAGACGCATTGCAGCGAAGCGGAAGACAAAGTTACTGAATTACAATATGTTCGACGGGTACTGAGAGCGAATGGATACCCGCACAATTTTGTCAACCAGTTCATACGCAAACGAGAGACGAAGCCACGTCCAGCTGGTCCAAACGTTTGGCGAGCTCTTCCGTACGTGAAGAATGTATCGGAGGCGGTCAGCCGTCTACTCACCCCACTTGGAGTTGGAGTTGCACACAGGCCGGAAGCAACCATCAGGCGCCGGGTCATGAGGCCGAAAGACCCACTGCCATGACAGGAAACGGCTGGAGTCGTTTACCGGATCTGGTGCAGTTGTAGACCGGAAGATTACTCCGGACGCGAATGGCCGAGCATGCAGCGGTGGTAAGGAAGAAGGATGCCAACTCCCAGGTGGCAGCTCAGTCGACGAGACCCGGTCATATTTTAAAATTTAAAGAAGCCGAAATCCTCGCAAGAGGTGACAACTGCGTGAGCCGCGAGCTGCCCGAGTCGTGGTTCACAGGTCCCCAGTCCATCAACAAGCGCAACAATTTGGCGCTCCCATGCGGTGTACTGAGAAATTTCCTGAGCAAGAGATTCAGTCACGTGGGAAGGGCTGCGCGCAGCAACAACTGTAAATACAGCGGGTATAATTGTCACCCAGTTATCAGGCCCGCATCCGACGCTACAAAGGAGATTGTGGCAATTAGTGAGTAGAACGCGAAGTCTCAAGCCAGTACCGCATCAATTAAGACCCAAGCGGTGGCTAAAGAAGTGAACAATTATCACACACAGGTGGATGACCACTATAAACTATAAATACCGTGTAGCCTGTGCATGTCTCCACCCCATCTGCGTAAGACCATGACAATGTTATCATCACCCATGATTAAGGATTCCCGAGGGAATACGACACGTCAGGCAAATAAAATCCTTGGTCCAGTGATCTTGAGAAATGTTTCCTGGAAGTCGCATATTCTCTTCTATTGACAAGTTCATAACCGTTGGGAAACGTTCTATCATCTATTATCCGGCTGAACTACTTCGTATCCCACAGATAACCAGTGAACCTGCCAAACCAGGGCTGGAAAACAATTTAAAATAGACTACAAGTCGCTATGCGACTGCCTGCGAGGACATGGCGGAACATACTTACTCCTTTTCCAGATCAGTTATCCCCGATCTGTCATTTTATTCCCATTTACAACCGACAAAGCAACGAGCATGTGGTGCAATGGTAGAGTGTTGGGCCCCGTGACCAAAGTGCCGGATTCGAATCTCGGATGATTTACGTCTGAGATTGGGCATGACTGGCTAATAGTGGCTAATAAGCTAAAAATGGCCATCCCGGTCTCCTTGGTCTTTGTTGGTTCCACTTCAACATATTCTACAAGTCGCTATATGACTGCCTATAAGGGCTCTAAAGTGAGCTTCAAGGCACAACGGAACATGATTTTTCCTTTTCCAACTCGGTTGACATCCTTCTATCATATCCGATTGCCAGCCTTTTAAACATTGTCCTGGCTCTAATTTGCTGTCTTACTGTTTCGCATCTTTCCAAGACAACTCAGGCGAATGTGTGTTCTGTTAACTGTCTACAACTTCATCTCTACTGTTACACTGATTGTATTACTGTACAGTAAAAGAGTCTCCAAGCACATTCCTCACCCAAAACCCCTCTAATATACATTTAATTAGAAGGAGGTTACCGAAAAAGACAAGGGAGACAAGGACGGCCATTTCTGGCTTTTTAGCCGTCGTCAGCCAGTCATACCCAGACCCAAGTGGTATTACGACCGATCCTCGAACTGGCGACTTCTCTGATCACAGTCGAACACCCTAACCATTGAGCTACGAGCTCATTGTCTTGTTGGTATTTGATCAAGGATATACAGTGGCAGATAGGCGTACAGTGATCTGTTAGAGGACACACTCGTTCGTCCATGGTGCCCTTGGTAATCACACTCGAGCCTACACCGCAAGGCGCAAATAATATAGGCAGAAAGTCATCACCATCACATATATACGTAGCACGTAATTACGTTTTTAAATAGCACTGAGTTCCAACGCGAACCAACCAATCGTCCTAGTGTGTTCAAGACGTTAAACATGTTTTGAACAGTGTTCGGTTATTCGTGATAGACCATTTTACAATCTTCTCTGTACCTTAGTATGTACGCTCTTTGCTGACTCCACTAGGGCCAGAAATATATAGTGTAATATTTTTGTTTCTAAAAGTGAATTCCTGCAGTTGAATATACCCTTCAAAGTCTAGTTAAGGGTGTTCGGTTTCTGAATTTGACCTAAAACATTATATTTTGGTAATGCGTATGGTTTTCGAAATTTAGAAACCAAGCAGAAATTTAGGCTGCGTCATCCAGTTTTTAGCGAATGCACACATTTATCAGCTTTTACCTATTGGTAAGTTGCAAGCTGTAAGACGGTTGTTAGGATGACCGAGCACGTCATCCAGACAGACAGGCATCCCAAGGTCATGCCAGAGCAGGGCGCGCGAACAGGCCAGTCCGGCGCATACAGAACGGGCCAAGTCACGTTACCCTCAAGGGGCGGACATTAGGCTAGGACAACAGAGGCACGCGTGAGCGAGACTGCCTTGGGACCGTGTTGCTGTTATCAGTGAGGAAAAGCTGAGAACAGATGCACAGGCGTGCGTTAGCGAGTGCGCACATGGCCACTGGAGAGCCAATGGGGAGCAATGACTATTGTTCCTTAAATAGCAAGGCTGCGAGCAGAACGGGACTCTGTTGTTGGATACGCTGCCGAGACGAGACCGACCACAGAAGACAAGCTACTGGACACACAGGAAACAGAGCTGATGTACTAGTATGGCTGACAGTAAAGTACTACCTGTTATCCTGTTCTGCCTTGTTTTCCTTACACATACTGGGGGACGTAGCCAGCGTTGACAAAGGAACACTAGATTACAATAACGGTTTAACCAAAGTTCTCCTCAAATTATTTGAGAAATTATTTTTTAGAAGCTGTCTAATCGAACTTCCCCCAACTTCTGCGTTGAATTTACAAAGACAACTGACCTTTCGAGAAGTAACTAGGAGATAGGCAATAATTTAAAGCACTTATTGCAGCTCTGTCCTATTGAAACTTTGGGATATGTGTGCGAACTAAATTAAGAAAAAGGCGGGATTCAAAAGGTTATTCTGCACATTATTTACTAGTCATACTTAGTTACTACAACCGCCTGTAAATGGAGAGCATTTCTTACTAATTTAAGATATGAACTCTGTAAAATTAACCAGGCTACAGGCAATTGATCCCAAAATCCTAGAATATATCCGGCTGTTTATCATGTGTAAAAACTGCGCAATTTTGTTGCTGTGCTTTGATAGAAAACGCGATCAATTTGTCTAAGAGATTTAAAAACTTATATTTAAGCAAAGAACACACTATGGCATCACTCAATGTTTATCGTGCAACAAATAAAATAGGCTAACTGAACAAAATATAATTTGTTTTGACTATATTGTAAGAGCATTGGGATAGAAGTCACAACATACATAGGAACTCCACCCTAACCTCCAAGCAGCGTATTAATTTTTATAAGTAGGAACATAGGCAGAGTATTTTGATGTGCGGATAGAGCCTAACATTTCAATTTGTTTACGCAAACCAATTCTCAACTGTGGCCGAGGGACCATTCGGCCACCATAAAAGACACGTTTCGACTGGTGCTAAATGAATTTTACACATTTAAGTTTAGTTTTTCTTAAGCATTTTGAGAACAAAAATGCAAAAACATAGAAGCCAAAACACCACACCAAACCGTACCATAGTTTTCTCTGCTTCTTCCTTCTTCCGAACCATGAAAATTGAGTTGGGGATGAAACCTGAGCAAGAAGGAAAGGATAAAAGTTAGTTGTTATTAAGACGATAATAACGGAGTTTGTTTGTACCTTTGTCGAACCAATGAAGAAGTCCTGGTCTACGCCTATAGACCTTATATATGCCAAAATATACCACGAACAAAAATAAATATCTCAGGAGATTAAAAAGCGGAACTTTCAAAACCGGTATATCAACCAGAAAGCAGATAGGGAAAGCTAGGAGACCCACTGATGAGCCGTACTCCTCGCAGCTGTGTCGAATAGCGGCAAAATACCGGTTAAACCTGCATCTGGGCCTTTTAGCAAGTACCTAGGCTGTTAGTATTGGAAGTTACAACATCAATTTATGCTACTAAAAACTGTCTGACGGCAGCAGGTGTATATTTCACAAGGGTTGCTGGGTTTCAAAACAAATATACGCTTACAATTGTGGTCTACGCTTATAGACCTTAAATATACTGATGTATACTGATGAGACTCAGAAAGCTATGGTAGTCATCACTCATATACTTAAAAGATTTTTACTGTGCTAATGCTAAACAGGATAAAACATTTAAAATTCGCCAACGGGCGTCCTGTGCCTGAACCTCAATTAAAGACCGTAGACGAGGTCTGCATGTATGGTGCTTAACTGCGAATTAGTTAACTGGGCTTTCCAAACTGACTTGATTCCAATGCATTGATAGTTAAATATATAAAGAAAGGTTTGTCGGAAAACTGAGTTTTTCTCGTGAATGTTCAAGCAGGTAAAACCGGCCCAAGGTCAGACGAAATGGAAAGCGAGGGACTGGGATTATCACACTCGAGGGTTTGGGGGCAGAGGTTACATCGAGCAGGGGAGGGGGGTAATGGTAACGTAAATCATGCTGCCATAGGTGCTGCAAGTGAGGGGGTGTGTGGCTTTTTAGATTGTGGGCCACGTGTCGGGAATATTATATGCTTGAAAATTCACGTGAAGAATCCAGTTATTAAACATTTAAATATGCAGTAGTAAAAAAGGCTTTACCAAAATCAGGACTTCTAAAATGACAATTCTATTTGAGGGTACTTAAAGTTGCGGCAATGTCAACCAAATGGAAGAGAACGCCCACAAGAATATACGTAATTTCACATTCAGTTGACCTTTCAGCTACTTTTTATTGAAAAATGACCTTACAATTTTAACGACCGTGATTACGGAAAATGTGCCTACGGGTGCCTTCTGCTTCAAGAATTGCAGCCAACTGAAGTCTACCACTTGAAGTATTTCATAATATTAGTTACAAAATCCAAAATTCCCTCTGCATAATAAATAAAGGTACAAAAGTTTACACGTTAACGGTTTCGATTTAACGTAATTAGGCTTCATTAGGTTATACTCCACCAAATTGAATGGTTTGGATTAGAATGCCCAACTATCCAAAAAGCTTGGTTCGAGTATGCATTTGGCGGCAAATGGGCCATACATATTTCAGTTTAAATTACACTGTTGGGAACACCTCGCAGAGTTTTCTCTATTTTTTCAGTGAGTATTCGTGGAATGCTCTGTGTATATTAATTGCCCTAATGGTAGTCTCTCTAGGCACATTTTCGTCAAATGCTCCCATAAATCGCTACTTAACAACTATCTCCGTGTGTACTACACATGCATCGCGGGCGAAAAGGAGGATGATCAGCAAGATGCGCCCCTACTGAACAGAAGTTACGCCGAACTAGCTATCTGGGGGTTAACCCCATTCAAACTAGACCATTGCTACAAGGGTGGTTCCATTGGCCTTACATATGGAAAACCAAACAAGCACGTTCAATGTGTTCAAGGCGTCAAGGGGCCTTTAAGTGGGCGCACTCATTAACCTACAAATCTGGCAGTCATTGGCTATTCAAAACCCAATCAGGGCGCTCGATCGACGTAAACGACTGCATAGCTCGTAGGACAACCAAATCTGCTAGATGTCCGGCCAAATCACCCTGCCTAAATCTGCTGATCTGCAAACTCACATAGAGGACGCATGCTCTCAAGACAACACGGTTGTCTCCCACAATCACCAGATGAAGACGCGGAAACATGTGCCCGCATGAAGCCTAGGATGCGCGTAAGCTTGATATTCTTTAATTCTTTTAGTATAGTCTAGCTGTCCTAACCACAGCAGTAAATTCGCTTTATTAAATACGCATAATTATAATCTAGCTGGTTGATACTTCATTATACAGTTTATACACAAATGTACCTGTTAGCGTACGCAGTCAAGTCTCTCAGCTAGATTTCCTAAGCTCTGATAGTACAGTCTAGTCCTCAGAGCCTAGTCAAACGTTTAGCCTATTGCAATCTCAGCAACACTGTAGTCCTCTAGTACCGTACTTGTATCGTGGTAAGGTCATACCCCCACCTGTTATAATAAATTGGTAAAATAGGATGCATGTCTTACTACTGAACTTTGAATACTATTATAGAAATTACCACTATCGCTATTGCTACCAGCATCACTAATATTTCCTTACTCTTGCTGCACTGACTTAGGCTGTCATGTCAACTATCGATACAATTTTAAGAATATATTACTTTCCAACTATGATTACTAGAATTAACACTCTTAGCAGTGGCATATTACCTCTAGCAGCAGTATCCTGGTCCAAACTTTGTAAAATGTGACAGCAGCAGTTAAATTGCCTTATTAGTTACACCAAATTTAAATCTAGTTCACTTTAAAGTCCAGCTGGCTGTAACTTCATTATTCTGTTTAGACACAATTGTATCTCCTTTATTAGGCAGTTGGGTCTCTTAGTTTAGATTTGCTTAGCTGTAGTAGTGTAGAATAGTCCTCAATCCCTTATCTATGCCTCTACCTGATGCTGTATATTCCTACTAGTGTCCTCTAGGATTGTACTTATATTGTGCTCTCACCTTAATGTATTCATAATTTCTACTTATTAGAAGTTGCACTCTCCCAATATCAATTTAATAACAAATAACACCACCGCTACCAGTAGTATCAGTTTAAATACCTAACAGTGAAGATATGATTTTAGTAGTAAAAATCAGAAGCTAGGCAACAACGTACCTCCTGGATGTGACCAGGTGCCTGCAGAATCACCTCAGGCGGTAAAGCTCATACCTCCACCCTTTATATATAATTGATAAAATAGGATCATATGTCATTACTGAACTTTTGAATACTGCTATAGGAATTACTAAGTTTTCATCACAAGTTGTTCGTGGAGAAGTTTGCTTCCTATGAGACGGATGGTGCTCTGTAAAGTCGGAGCAGAAGTAGACATGTGTTCTAAACAAGACGCAGCTAAAGTCGTATAGCTGAGATGCTTGAGTGGGCATTACAAACTGAACGCAGGGACCATAAATAAATTCCTCTGCTTACCTTGATTTACGTAAACTATGCCTGCCCTGGCAAGTAATCTGGCTTCTCAACGGCACATGTAGCACCGTTGTAGTACGAGAAGAAGCATCGTCTAGTAGCACGACAACAACTTCTAAGCTAATTCTACTGCAAAACTTTGATAGCGATATAATAGGAAATGTCGCTGAAGTCTTCAAGTGGTGAGAAAAGGAAACGTTTAACTGGCCTAACTGTCTACTACACGAAGCTCACTGTGTACTATATTCACATGCACACACGCATAGCAAGCTCAACCAAACGTGAGTAATAACAGGGCTCCCGATTAGTGAACCGTCTCTCTATTGCGCTTGCATTACAATATACTTAACTGCTACTAGCGGGTGCTGCAACAAGTATTAGCCTCCTCTGCATTTACGAACTACCTCTTACAGCAGCTATTAGTGCAGATTAATTTTCTTTAACCTCGACCTCACTAATATCCACTCATAGATTAAGGCCGTACAATAGGTTTAAGGAAAAATAATTTCTACATTCACGTGCAGGCCAATTACTTGTTCTAGCAAGTACGATTTTTGCAAATAGCAATTTCAGCATAGTCACAGCACTTCTGCCAGTAGCATCCTAACCTAAAACGTGATAAATTAGGTGATAACTAGGGTGAGCACTGATGTGCTCCTACTGAATTAACTCATGTGTAATTGAATATGTCGACTAAAGGGCTCAGAAGCATGCGCACGGAATAAACGCAAGCTTATGCTTAACCAATCAGAAGGTGTAGTGTTCTTTTGTTTATTTTGGCTTCAAATGACCCTTTAATTGCCGTCTCCACGGTTGCAGTACGCAAACTCTGTAAGCTACTACTATTCGAGCATATACACACATGTGCGGGTGTGAATGCACATATAGGGGTGGGGGATACACTTTACTGGAGATAGGGAAGAAAATGCTCAAGATCAATGGGCAGCGGGGGGATGTATGTTTCCTGCAAATAGTGCATGTGCCCTGGGTGTTTGGTCACCGAATAGCGGCTTCTGGACACCAGTATGATGAATGTCATCCTTCAACTGCGCCGGGGTTGTGTGGAAGTAGCTTAACTGATAGTCCACCAAACGTACAATAATTCCACGCATGACTTATCATCGGATCCCGGGGGGAGGGCGCGCGACTGAGTAGGTCATGCTGGGCCCTGCCAACCAGTGTGCCAGTCAAAAAAGTAAAACGTTCACCTTCCTTTTGGACAACAAAAAAACGAGCGGTCAGGGGGGGATACAGCAAATGACAGTTTGCTTGCGGCTACCATAACAAAGCAGGTACTTTTCACAATTCACCGAAAGCCTGCATTGGCAGCGCATAAGAGACACACACTGCTGAATTCTCCTGTGGTACATTCGCTAACTTGGACTTGCAGTGCAATCAACACTCCATGTCATGCCCTCTCCTAGGTGGACTAGAACACAGGGTCAGGCTCCTAAAGGAAATCATCTAACACTAGCATGCTGGAATGTGCGTACTCTCCTAGGTAGCCCAAGAAGTTGTTTGCCTGAACGGAGAACTGCGCAATTGGCTCGAGAACTGGCACGCTTCAAGGTTGACATCGCCGCACTAAGTGAAACTCGCCTCCCCGACCAAAACCAACTGGAGGAGGTGGGCGCTGGCTACACCTTCTTCTGGAGTGGCAGGCCAGCGGCAGAGCGACGCAAGGCTGGCATCGCCTTTGCCCTCCGGACAGGAATCGTGGGACGCCTGCCCACTCTGTCGCAGGGCAAAAACGACCGCTTGATGACCCTCCGTCTGCTTCTTCGAGTAAACAACTTCGCTACCATCATCAGCGTTTAAGCTCCCACGATGACAAATTCTGACGAGACAAAAGAAGAGTTCTACGAGGATCTGCATGCCCTTCAGGCGGCTGCACCGAGGTCGGGCAAGTTGATTGTCCTGGGGGACTTCAACGCTCGCGTCGGCAGAGACCATATTGCCTGGAGGGGGTGTTAGGGCCTCATGGGTTTGGCGTCATGAATGGAACTTGTCTGCTCCTTCTGCGAACCTGCGCTGAGCATGGCCTCATCCTGACAAACACCCTCTTTCGCCTCCCACGTCAAAAAGGTGACATGGATGCATCCGCGGGATCGAGATTGGCATATCCTGGACTATGTCCTCGTACGGCGGTGTGACCAACAGGAGGTTCTTGTAACAAAGGCAATCCCAAGTGCCGATGGAGGGACCGACCATCGGCTCGTCATCTCCAAAATTAGGATTCATCTCAAAACCCGCAGGAGACCTCAGGGTAAGCGCCCACCGGGTAAGTTGAATATTGCTTCGTTAAATATGCCTGCAAATCGTCTGCATTTCAGTAATGAGTTAAATGAAGGGTTTGCCCACCTACCAATTGCTGACGAAAACGTCTCCGCGGAGTCCCGATGGGGCCAACTACGGGACATTATCCAACTGACCACTAAACGTGTCCTTGGAAATGTACGTCGCAAACACCAGGACTGGTTTGATGAGAATGACGCAGATATCAGCGTCCTACTAAATAACAAGAACCGCCTATACAAAGCCTACCTTGATCATCCTTCCTATATTTCTAAAACAACCTTCTATCAGAGCCACTTCTGTGTACACCAGCGACTGCGGGAAATACAGGATGTCTGGATGGCTCAATAGGCTGAGGAAATACAAAGCTATGGGGACCGAAATGACTGGAAAAATTTCTTCCCTGCGTTCAAAGCTGTATACGTTCCCACAATGAAAGGAAAAGCACCCCTGTTAAGCACTGACGGAGCTATGTTAATCACTGAGAAGACACAGATACTGAAGCGCTGGATTGAATACGTCCAAAGCGTACTAAACCGTCCGTCCACCATTTCCGATGCTGCCATCGACCGCTTGCCTCAGATAGAAATCAGCTATGAACTAAATCTCCCATCCACGGCAGAGGAGACCATCAGAGCAGTGCAGGAATCATCCAGCGGGAAAGCAGCTGGACCAGACGCTATTCCTGCTAAGATTTACAAATGTGGCGGTCAGCAACTCATACGTCACCTGACCGAACTCTTTCAGAGCATATGACGTCAAGGGCAAGTACCCCAGGACTTCAAGGACGCCACCATCGTCCACCTTTACAAGCACAAAGGAGACAGATGACTCTGCGACAATCACCGAGAAATCTCGCTGCTCAACCATTCAGGGAAGATCTTCGCACGTGTCCTCATATACCACCTCAACAACCACCTAGAACAAGGGCTCCTTCCAGAAAGCCAGTGTGGTTTCCACCGCAATCGTGGTACCGCAGACATGATCTTCGCCGCGCGACAGCTACTGGAGAAGTGTCAAGAGATGCATACTCACCTTTACGCGACCTTCGTGGACTTAACTAAAGCCTTCGACACGGTGAACCGGGACGGACTGTGGAAAGTCATGCATAAATTCGGCTGCCTGGATCACCTCATCCACATGGTACGCCAGCTCCACGACGGTATGAGGGCACGCATAACTGAAGACTGAACAGTATCCGAGGCCTTCGCAGTGACAAACGGGGTGAAGCAAGGGTATGTCCTCGCGCCAACCCTCTTCAGTATCATGTTCTCTGCCATGCTGATGGAGGCCTACAGAAATGAGAACCCTGACATTGGCATCACTTACAGAACTGACGGGCAACTCTTGAATGCCGACGTATGAATGTGCCCACGCACGTCTCCAAGGCCATAGTCCACGACATGCTCTTCGTGGACGACTGTGTGCTAAATACCGCAACAGAAGTGGACATGCAATAAGTATGGACCTATTCGCCAACGGCTGCGCCAACTTTGGACTTACCATCAGCACAACTAAGACGGTGATAATTCATCAACCGCCACCCGATGTTGTTTGTAATGCTCCACGAATAAAGTTGATCAACACTGAACTCAAAGTTGTGAAACGCTTCACCTACCTAGGCAGCACGCTGTCCCGCAACTGCAAAACCGAAGACGAGACTGCTAACCGAATCTGCAAAGCTAGTCAAACATTTGGTCGGCTTAAAGCCTCCGTCTGGAATCGCCGCGGGCTGCAACTATCTACGAAACTAAAGATGTACAGAGCTGTCGTCCTCACAACACTCCTATATGGAGCAGAAAACTGGACCGTCTACGCAAACTAAGCTCAAAAGTTGAACCATTTCCAACTGAGCTGTATCAGCAAAATACTAAAGTTGTGATGGCAGGACAGGATTCCGGACACAGAGGTGCTAGAGAGGGCAAAAACTTTCAGCATCCACGCCATGCTGATGCAGAGACAGCGGCCATCTGGCGCTGATGGATGACAAAAGACTACCAAAGCGAGTGCTATACGGTGATGTCACTGAGGGGGCTTGCCTGCAGCGAGGACAAACGAAGCGCTACAAGGACACCCTGAAAAACTCTACGAAGTGCCTTCAAATCAACATGAAGACCTGGGAACAAATCGCGCAGGACCGACCTGCTTGGCGACGTACAGTAAAAAGTAACACAGCTACCTATAAGACCAGTAGGATCGCTACCGCAAAGGCAAAAAGGGTGGCCCGAAGGGGCCCTACCCAACAGACGAACGGTGCAAACACACAAGCCCCTCCAACCAGCTCGCGTACAAGCACAAATCTGCCTACTCCCTCCGTCGTGTCACACTCTTCTATCGCACATATCACGCAGCCAACCTCCTCAACCAGCTGGCCAACGGATGGGTCGATCACCGCCTCGCCTTTCCCGATATGAGGAAATGGCTTCCACCACGAAGAAAGGCCTAAAGGCAAGCTATTCCTCCCCCCTCAGGTCGAGATGAAAGGGTTAAGTCTCACCCTATATTTCTCCTATCTGCAATACTTAAAGCTCTTTACACTGTCAGTCTATAATATCTACAGACAAGCTCGATAGGATACTTCAGTAAGCTACAGCAGTAGCAGCTGGCGGGCAATATAAAATACACCAAGCCTTGTGCGGCAAATATCATTCAGATGACTTGTGGACTAGCAGCCAGGTCACGGTAATGGACGTGGCTTGCTCTCAGCACCTTAAATGCATTTTTACCACTAGAAATGGAAGCGCTCGCAGGACGGTGCTACTACTGGAGCATGCTATTGCGTAATTATTTCACTGAACTAACCACATTGAACCCCCTAAACGACTCGCGCGAACTTCGCGCGTGAGAAAAAATGGGCCAGATCAAGATACGGCAAAAATTACTCGGGGTACGAGTCGAAAAAATAAAGATCACGTTTCCCCCTACACAACACCGAAGTTACTACACAAAATAACCTACCTATCTCTCTGTGCTCTCACTACTTACTGCTAGCCACAAGAGTAGGTTAAATGATACAGTAGGCGTATCTTAACTCAGATCTTGAATGGCTCTGTTCTAGTTCAGTCTGGTCCTCCTAGCTGAGTTTATGATTTAGATTCCTGCGCTAGGTAAATTAAAACTTAAAAAAGAAGAATCCTTATCCAGCTCTGTTTCATTACTTAGTTCAGACGCTAGTGCATATATTAGCATATGCAGTTGATTCTCTTATTTCATGATTGTTCAGCTATATTAGTTTGGACATGTCCCATTATCATAGTTTCTAATCTTTAGCTCACTTCAGACCTTGCAGGCACTTCTTTAGCAGCTAAACATAACAATTAGCCTGATTAAATCTCAATATAGTTGACTTACTTCAATGGTGTTAAAGGGGACCCAAAACCATAAATGCCGAACATGGTGATGATGGCGATGTCGCTGGTGAAGATTTTAGAGGTATTATTTTAAGCGACTGTAACACCATCGCGCAAAGTAGCTTGATGTTTACGATCGAAATTGAGGCGCCTACGCGTTTAGTCGGACACATGCTCACCTGCAAAAGGGATATCCATTGGCCTCTCGCAAGCCAATCATAGCGCTCGATCGGCAATAGCTGTCAAAACGCGCTGACAGCTAGCCAACGGAGACCCCTCTCGGGATAGTCGCACAATTGACATCACAATGTCAGATCTGCACGTATCTGCTGACCTACGTTCCTCCGCACGTGGTGGATGTACTCGACAAAAACGCCGAAAGGAAAACACTGGTTTCTTACCTAGTCATCTATGGCAAACAAACGGGCGATGGTTGGCACATATTCCCATCTGGTGTGGTTATAGGGTAATATTGGATGATTTCTTTCTCACCCAGGTATTACAACAATATAGAAAACACTTTGTTAACCTACTGCGCTAACATCTATAGTAAGAGGGGCCACCATTTAGAATTCTAGGGCCTACTCGGACACAGGCTCACCTGCAAAGGGGATAACCATTGGCCTCTCGCAAGCCAATCACAGTGCCCGATCGGCAATAGCCGTCAAAAACGCGCTAACAGCTTCCAAACAGACAACCCGCTAGGGATAACCGCACAACTGCCATCAAATGGCAAATCTGCACACACCTGCTGATCTGTGCCTCCCACACGGTGGAGGAACGACGTACTAGACGCAACCAGTGAAAGGAAAATACCCATGTGTACTTCACATGCATCTCGGACGAAAAGGAGGACGATCGTAGGCTCATGTTCCCACCTTATATGCTTATTGCAAAATATTGGATGCTTGTTTTCTCACCCAGCTTAGCTAATTTCTAGAGCAAGATGCGCCCCTACTGAACAAAAGTTACGCCGGGCTAGCTATCTGGGGGTTAACCACATTCAAACTAGACCGTTGCAACAAGGGTGGTTCCATTGGCCTTACATATGGAAAACCAAACAAGCACGTTCAATGTGTTCAAGGCGTCTAGGGTCCTTT
Organism: Ligula intestinalis; assembly: GCA_036362985.1. NCBI lineage: Eukaryota > Metazoa > Platyhelminthes > Cestoda > Diphyllobothriidea > Diphyllobothriidae > Ligula > Ligula intestinalis. The sequence goes on along the minus strand of JAYGXS010000004.1, from coordinate 48,450,182 downwards.
AAGTGGGCGCACTCACTAACCTACAAATCTGGCAGTCATTGGCTATTCAAAACCCAATCAGGGTGCTCGATCGACGTAAACGACTGCATAGCTCGTAGGACAACCAAATCTGCTAGATGTCCGGCCAAATCACCCTACCTAAATCTGCTGATCTGCAAACTCACACAGAGGACGCATGCTCTCAAGACAACACGGTTGTCTCCCATAATCACCAGATGAAGACGCGGAAACATGTGCCCGCATGAAGCCTAGGATGCGCGTAAGCTTGATATTCTTTAATTCTTTTAGTATAGTCTAGCTGTCCTAGCCACAGCAGTAAATTCGCTTTATTAAATACACATAATTAGCATCTAGCTGGTTGTAACTTCATCATACAGTTTATACACAAATGAACCTCTTAGCGTACGCAATCAAGTCTCTCAGCTAGATTTCCTAAGCTCTGATAGTACAGTCTAGTCCTCAGAGCCTAGTCAAACGTTTAGCCTATTGCAATCTCAGCAACACTGTAGTCCTCTAGTACCGTACTTGTATCGCGTTAAGCTCATACCTCCACCTGTCATAATAAATTGATTAATATGATGCATGTCCTACTACTGAACTTTGAATACTTTTATAGGAATTACTACTATCACTATTTCTACCAGCATCACTAATATTTCCTTATTCTTGCTGCAGTGACTTAGGCTGTCATGTCGACTATCGATACAATTTTAAGAATATATTACTTTCCAACTATGATTACTAGAATTAACACTCTTAGCAGTGGCATATTACCTCTAGCAGCAGTATCCTGGTCCAAACTTTGTAAAATGTGACAGCAGCAGTTAAATTGCCTTATTAGTTACACCAAATTTAAATCTAGTTCACTTTAAAGTCTAGCTGGCTACAACTTCATGCAGTCAAAAATAGTACCAGAAATGCTACCAACCAGCTGCACCCCGACTTAGTAGTATTAGAAATATCAGTAGCAGCACCAGCCTTGGTGTCCAGTACTCTGATTTGACAGTTACTGAAGTTGGATTTCTACTTGGAATACCCTAAACCCCCATTCTCACAACGTGCTTCAATCAACGGGATACGAGCAGGGGTTCTGAAAAGTCTAAGCTATAGATGGATACTGTGGTAGGTCTGTAGTTGGGCTTTAGACGGCAAACTGCATGACATAAGTGCATGGTAGGACTTGCACATTACTTTACAAGCGCCCTATTATTATCCAAATGCTAATCACTATTGCCTCAGAGAGATTTCCAGTGCATATCGGGTGCGACTTCTTGAAAAGCGCACACAAGAAATACCTATAGTATACTATCTACTTGCCTTAGCATACATGAGTAATAGAAACTAGCGCTCGTAGTTTAAGCACGTACCTATAGTAGCAGTATCTTAGTATCTAAGAGGACACAGCCTGATGGATAGAGTTGAGAGAGCAGAAACTAAGGCAAACGCTTTTCTGCTCAAGGTCAATGCATGTGCTTACACGAAATAGTTTTAACCCAGAGTTACACTCCTTGCTGTGACAAGGGGCATGCGCCCCAGAACTTACTCAAACCAGCGTCACTGCCGAGAAATTTTAGCGTCAGAGATAGTACTGATCCTGAGACTCGGACACATCGTTAGCCAGCTGTAATAGATGCAGTAGTAGCCGTATCAGTCTTGGCCTCCTTGGGCCTGTCTTCACACCTACTATGGGTGAGTGAGGATAGATAGTACAGTAGTACCAGCGCAAAAGGCTACTGTCACTTAAGACTACGTAAGGCGGTGTATTGGCTTGCATTTGATACAGCAGCCCACGCCTGGCCCGTCTAGTATCTTCAAGACTCATGGGAGAAGATGAAGAGTGCGGAGCCGCTAACTACGTCCTCTATCACTTAAAACTAACCCCCGAGGCCGTCATTTACTGTACCAACCTGTTGGTTCACTTGGTGGACTTCATCGAAACCGATGGTCGAACACACACACACACATCTCCTTCCCTCAAAACGACCCTACTCGAGTACTTTGTACCTATCAGTCGGAATCCCACATCAAAAAGGGAAAATTCATGTTCGTCCTATTAATTAAAAGGCATGAGTGAATGATTTTACATCGTTTCATTGACTTCCTTGAAGAAACAATTTTCAAATTCGCGGGAGCTACCTATCGAAGATATCGCATTACTACGAATTTGATCAAGTTATGTTATGAACGATAAGCAACAGATGAGTGAGTGTATATTTGCCTGTTTAAATTCCTGATCTTTGGCATTGAAAAGGCAGATGGCTGGTTGCATGAAGTCAACAAAACGCCAAAAAGTACAAATTATGTTAAAATATCCGTTTGGTGCCCCTGCTTCACTGAACTGGATCATAATGGGTTAGATAAGATTAATTGAATCTAGTTTAGACTAACAAAAATATAAAGAATAAAGAGCTTATACGTAAGGTCAAAAGAGGCCAAACTAGGTAAGGAGGTAAAGGCTTAAAAAACAATACCATCCCAACTCCAATAAAGGAAATAAAGTAAGACTTATATTCAGAAATGGGTTTCTAGCTAGTTTTCTTTTAGATGGGAGTATTGCACGTCAAAATACCCTAGATTAAACTGAAGCATATCTATGAAAAAAGATAATCTTGAGCATACCATCTGGAGGAATGGTACATTCTGGTAGCTCACGACGACCATACAACATATTCTTCATAATGGCTGGTGCAGTTTCCAGATCACAGTCGGCCGGGAAGGGGATAAACTCCGGCACAAAGTTGAATAGATTTGCTACACGGATGCTGGGAGTCCATTTAGCAGCGATTGAATGTGATCGTTCTTCAAACCCCTCGAACTCGAAGGTAGGAATGACTTCTTCGACATCGGTAGTTTCTTCCCCAGCATCGGCCACCAGCATTGCTCCCTCCTGTTTAGCCCAAGAAAGAGGGGTTGGACTTCTCCTCTCAGTTTTTTCGGATTGCATTTTTGATAGCGAAGGTAGAAGCAAGGCGTTGCACTTGGCTGCTCGTGCAAGGTCAGCCTTTCGAAGTATCCTGGCGGTTGATCGATAAGTCAACTGGCGGCTGATTGGTTCAAGCATTTGGTGCAGTGGTGGTCAATAGAGCCGCGATGCGATGCTGTGCAGTACGCGCAATGCTGACGTTTTGGAAAACGTTGCTCGCCATGTTTGTCGCAATGAACTCTCCTGCGCTTGGTGGATAGCGCGGACAGTTACCTCTAACTAACTGGATACACTGGCTTTTAACAGAAGAGTCTCAGCGAATCACATAATTCGCGTATGCAAAAGGACGCTCGGAAATGGACCCAGACTGTCAGAAGTTCTGGGGCCCAGGTGGAGCGACTGAAACTGCTAAAGGAACTCAAAGTTGATAGGTTGAACATAATTTGCTCGGTGATCATTGTATTATTATGCCTCCAAAGTGGTCTGAGCTTATTCAAAGGTACTCTGAGACAGACATGACCTTTCGCCCAGTGGAGAAGTAAAGACATTGGGTAAGGAGGATTTTAAAAAGGCTACCTATTACCGACAGTTTTGAGTGGATTTTCGACGCAAAAGTATTGCACTTCCGTTGTGGATGTTCATTTTGCTTTACAGTGCATTTTGCTGTTTCCAGAAATTTATAAATGTGGTCCACTTTGCCTTCTTCATAGGAAATAAAATCCGAAATGTCACGTTCTGCGGTAAATGCTTTTAAGAAATGTCTTATTTGAACGGTTTTCTTATATACTTCGGGAAGAACCAACATGAATGGAAAGAAGCTTGAAACCAATGAAAATCGTCGAAATTTATCCGAATTTTAAAGGAAGACCAGAAATATTTATCAAGAAATTTGACGAAAGAAAATTTCTTCTGATATAAAGAAAATGATATAGTAACAATTTCATCCCGACAATTATATTTGCATTTATTGGTCTACTTTATAGCCATTTTTCACATTTGCGAAAGTTGAGGATTCTTTAAGGATGTTTATATGTCTAAACAAGCAACCAGTACTTTTCCTTTCCTTTAAGTTAAGGGTGTTGATTATCATATCAAAGTTTTCGTAAATACGTTGATGTCGAGTTGTAAGGGATTATAAATCATTCGCAAATTTCGGCCGTTTTTCTGGATTTTCTGCCAAAACTGCATACGGCTCCCCTAACCGAACATGAAGACAGAAACCGCTCCCAATAAAGGCGTATATGAACCAACTTCAAAAGAACCTAGTGCTAGGTTTATGATTGGGGTAAGAGGTAGGACTACCGTTAGGATGAGCGAAGTGTTAGTTTACAATCAAGGTTAGGTTTACTGTTGCCTGTAGGTGGTTAGGACTAATATTGAGACTAGCGTTGAGGTTTATGTAAGAACCAATTTCAGGATTAGGATATGGGAGTATATATCCTTTATGGAAGTATGCCTAAGGCTACTTTTGTCAGTAATGTCACTCGCCGTCGGTTACTTAGTGATCACTAATGCGTGTCTCTGCCGGCAATACTATCTGCCTAAGATTATTAACGCGACTGTGGCCTCGGACGGCAAATCAAACGTAAGCAGTGATCTGTTGCTGTAGCGTAAGTAATGAGTGCACTCATAACACCACAATAATCACGATCCTGTCCCGTGTCAGGGAGAGGAATAACCAATCAGCGTAGTGTATTCTGCGATGAGAGCCATTACGCGCGCGTCCACTTGCTGGGCTGTGATGTGACGGACAGCCAGTTGATTGGGTGAGTTTGCGTAGGCCTGTAATTGGCCTTTCCAGAGATCCAATGTGCGCCTGTTCCGCGACCCGCGATCGTGATCACATGTTTTCTAACTCGAATGTCTATGCACGCTTGAGACGCTACATGCTGCTGGCTTCCTCATTGCCGTTTCTGCCGGCTTTTGCACTGGTGCTCATTCGTATACCGTCCGAATTAAATGCCATCAGCGGCGGTGCTTCTCGGTAAGCGGACATGCATACCGAATCTTCAGGGTTCGTTGAGACTTAACCTTCTTTAATTGCACTCATCCACCGTCAAACCTCCATCAGTTGTTATAATTAGGGATAGCCGTCGATTTAAGGTAAAGAAGTTACAGTTAAAGTTTAACTTTTGGGGCTAAGGGCTTATGGTAGAGGTAAGAGCTATGGTTAGAGGCTTTGGTTAGGATTAGTGACCAGAATTAGGGGTAGACTTTAGAATTACGTGGGGGTTGTGATTTAGACTATGAACGTTGCCAAATGCAATTAAATCTTCAGCTGAGAACATCTCCGGAGGCGGATGTAACGATATGTCCTGCAAACCTTCTCCTGCAATATGATTGGTTATCAAAGGCTGTGGTTCAGTGCACCTGGAGTGTTTAACCAATGCTCTCGAGTCTTCCTTTCCATCAGTTTACAGCTCCCGCTTTCCAGTATTCCAAAATTCGCGCTCGCTTTTTTTGCTTTATTAGTTGATTTAAACAAGCTACTGACATACATAATGTGGTTTAACTCGAGCTTCCTGAAAACAACTATTCGCCACATTCGTCTACACCACTGATAAAACGACTCTCGCCATCATTCTCGTAGGACAGAAGTTCTTACCTTCAATATTTTTACGTCAGACCACATATCTCAACCATCCGAACCAAATGGGCGTGGCAAACCGTAAATTGACCATCGCTCATCTTTGGCGAGTGCTCCTGGATGTTTGAAGCATGCTGTTCCCGGAGAGAACTTGAAAATGGTTATAGCTGTAAGATTTATTGGTACCATAAATTTCGAAAGAGCTCCTCAGTTACAACCCCTCATTGCATTAAGGTTCACGAATGAGAAAAACACGAAATTGAAAATATACAGAAAGGTCATAGGTCCTAGTCAGATAGAGAAAGAAGGTTAAAACAAAATTGGAGGAAAATGACAGGGAAGTTGAGTTGTGGGGAATATTGGGCTGGGGAATGTGCGAATCTGGGGCTTGTGGTTACCAAGGTAAGGCAAGGTTAACCACATGCTCCAACTGTTTGCAGAGGTCCGGTTTAAAGCGTCTAATATAAGCAGCTTCCAGGTAACACAAGATTCGAGATGTTCGTGCTTGAAAAAGAACTCGGAAAGAAGTTATAGGATGTACCGAATGATCCGTGTCCAGTAGGTGTTCAGTGATAGAGGAACGAGGAGAATGGTTTTCTTGCTTGAATAACAAGCTAGGTAGATGTTTCTTTGGCTCTGGTTGCCAATTTTCTTTGCGTACGCCCTGGCGGATAAGAGTAAGAGGGGACATGACATTGAAGGATAGCATGACATCACTTGCCATCACTTTCTCCAAGAATTACACTGGTGAACAGACCATGGTGTCCGAATGAGCGTTAAGAATGTTAATACACCGAAAGTCTCCTTCAACGATCCGATGAGTAGAAGAGGAGCGCTCTCCCTGTGCATTTAGGAGAGGCCATAGAGGTGAGCCAAATTCGTTTCTTGCGCTCTAGCCATGCATCAGTCTGATGCCGTTATTGCACCCGAGTTCTCTAATGCCAACAGGGTCGCATTAATTTTGCCTTTGGAGGAAGTTGGGTTCATAAGGGGCACATAACTGACGATCCTCAGGCCTTCTGAAAGTAGTCTGCTTCATCTAATATGATGGTGGAACGCCCCTTGTCGGCTGGTATGGTGACGATGTGACGGTCGGCCTCGAGTGCTTTTAGTGCATCGCGCTCCACCCTGTGGAGCATTTTGCGCGGTTAGTGAGCCATAATGGTAAACGCACAGCCAAACGTGTCACCTACTGCCTGCTCTAGGGAAACATTTAGCCGAGCAGTCATCACACTCAAGTCCAGCACGAGTGCTAAACATTCAACAGGTCAGTGGACGCAGACCGGCCATCAAGCAATTAGTGCACAAGTTGGCAAGTGGGAGGGAGTCGTTAATTATCATAGGTTGGCAGTAGCACAATGACTGCATCCTGTAAACAGTGAATATTCCTGTTTGTGAATTACCAATTTCTGCTATTGCCTATGATGATCGATCCGCGAAGGATTTCGAAACGTCAGACTAATAAAATTCTTGGCCCAGCGATCACTCCCGCTTCCTCTCAATTACTTCCCGGACTAGCATTTTCGCTTTTACTGCCGAGTGAGGTCTGTTAGAGATCGGTGAAAGTTTGTCAACGAAGACCAAACCCACTTTCATGTTATTTTTTCTCCGTGTCAGAAGAATAGTTTATTACATCGCTAAGCTACTGGGCAGTGTGGATCTGCACTCGGATGACTTACAAAAGAATCTGATAAAAACAGTAAATATTATCGGTTAAACTGGGAATTCAGAGGGGTCCATAAAGAAAAGTTCGCTTGCAAACCCGTCTAACCAAAGATATAAATGCCTGGCAGTATTGACTTCGCTATGTTGTGGTGGACTCTCATTGATCTCACCGACATCTCACAGCAATCCAATTGCCTCCTCTGGCGAGGTCCTATCTGGTAAGGCGCTGGTCCGCATTTAATTGAATTTAATATAGGCTCTGCACCTGCCGTGGTCTAACGTCCAGCTACCTGCCGACCGCCTGGTTCCTTAATGTGCCTTCCCACAAAAGATGCCAATCCGGGAGTCGAACCCTGTATCTCCGGTAGTGAAAAGCAGTCCAGTTATCACTAGGACATGAGGACTTGCGTAGCAGGTGTAGTCTAAGTTCGTCATCCACTGCATCCGGCCCTAGCTCCAGCCTTCTTCACTCTGTGCTGATACTCGGCCCAGGCTAGTGATTAAAGCGCTAGTGCGATAGATGCAGCGCAATGCCTGCGCGCACCCGTTGTGTGACACAGGAAATCTCTTACCAAACTGTTTATGGCCACTCTCCTTATCCCACTTTGACCTGTTTGTCTTTTGGTGATCTCAGTACGTGCGCAACGCTCGCAGCTGCACGTACGTGCGCACGCACCAGTGTCTGCCTACCCCTCAATACAGTCTGGCCAATCCTCGCCCTCTAGCTGACTCACGTAATGACCGCATTGTAGACACTGTGATGACTACCAGCCTAACAAACTTCGGATGCCGCCCCTCTCGGAACGCTCGTCTAATAGTCAACTTCCTCCAACTTCTCACCTCTCGCGACTGTTAGCACGTACGCACCAGTATCTGCCTACCCCAATCCCGTCTGGCCAATCCTCATCCTCAAGCTGACTCACACGAAGACCGCATTGCAGACGCTGTGATGACTACTAGCCTAACAAACTTTGGATGCCGCTCCTCTGGGCTGCAGGCGCACGCCCGTCCAAAAGTCAACTTCCCCAACCTATTTGCTTCAGTCAGCTCGGCTACTAACGGTGAAACGCAGTACTACTACTACTAGCTATATTTCAGCAACATTTACATATGTGCTATTTTACATATGAAACCCTATGGCTTACGCTGTCCTACCATTATTCCCATGCGAAGGTGTCCATGGCTATCCTATTTTGGCTACCTGCGTACTGCGATGACTCCGTCAGTGATCGCACCAGCCGAATCTGGCGGCCTAACCAGTCACCCTTGGTTCGACCCGCAGTGGATTTTCGACGTGCTGGGCGGATGTTTCTGTTTTTCTAACCTTGTCGGGGGACTCTGCAATCAGCAAGGAAGTATCAGGCCACATTTTCCTCACTCAGTGATGATCCTGGTGACCTTTGTAATGCCCCCCATGCCGTTGGACCCTCCCCCCAAAGAGCAGACGTTTTTTGTCCTAAGCCACACATCTCCCCTCCACAAGAGCGACGCTTTTTCTTCTAAAAAACCTTAGGAGTTTTTTTCACTGTCTGCTTACTTTATTTTAAAACAACTATGTACCACCTCATGGCTCAGGACAAGTGGCCTCGCCAACAAATGGAGGTACCATTTTTCTGCTACCATGACATCCATATACAAGCAGGAATCCCAAAGGCAATCTATACATATATCCCTCAATAAACTGATACTGATCCTTCACTAACACTGTACAGAAAATACTGTTCCTTCCACCTGGCTTCCCAGTCGCCTCCCAACATGAAGCCAGGCCTGCAGGTCGCATAGGCAAGGGGTTTCCCTATTAACTTGTGGGGGCCTACCTGGCTAACTCATGCCGGCTTCGTTGCCAAAAGCCGCGAAAGTGCAGTGGCTACGCGCGCCGGCTAAACACCTACGCACTGTGTCTGCCTTTGTTTGCCGCGCACTCGGCAACCATCGCGCGAGACAGGGACTCCCCCACTGGTGTCTGTCCTTGGCGTTCACCAAAAACCATCAAGGCCATCAGACAGACAAAAGTCTTCGGCGACTGACGTTGGATTGACTCGGCCTTCTGCCTCGGCTTGAGACGGACGCGACGCTGCAGTGCTCTCTCACGGTGCTGATGGTCGAACTCAACGCCAGGCCGAGTCAACCACTTTTCTACTGACTATTCTCCTACTTTTTCTGTACAGAATATAGCCTTCTCCTTCTCTGGTTCTCCAAGACTTCGCTATCATCTCCTAAGGGACCGGGCCTGGAAGACCACAGTAGTTAGGCTTTAACCGGTTTAGCCTTAACAACTGATTTGCGATAAACTAAAGTGAATTTAATTGCATTCAGACATAAAATTGCCTATTTATTCCAGCCACTGGAATGTTTTTGCAGCTGTACTTGCTTAAATAAGAAGTACCGAATTGGCAAGTTTATGGAACCCCTCGGCAGGCTGCCTAGCTGCATACGTTTTAAGCTTTCGGATAGTACTGAGGAGTTTATGACATGGCCTGCAAACACCCTCAACGGACAGGAAGGGTAGAGCTGTCAAGAATGAACACGGGTTATTTTCTTGCCTTTTCGGTGGCATGTAGAAAAGCTATATATATTTTTTTCACTAGCTATGAAGGTTACATGCAGCCTTGGGTAACCTAGGTTTTGGAATCAGAAAGTGTCGTGATTGTCCTTATACACCTTTCATCACACACCTCTGCGTCCGTCCGAGAGGTTGCACATCAACCTTCCAAATGTTTCAAACTACAAAAACAAAAAAGTGGTAGGTTAGATAAGAAGACATCCAAACTTGGGCAACATACCATGTTTCCATGGTGTTCTTTATGCGTCGGTAGGCTGAAACACGAAATAAAAGAGTGGTTATCAAAATTATTAAGTTGCTTTGCTCAAAGTAACACATTGAGAGGTAATATAAAACTTTGATGAGTGAAAATTTTGACTGGGGTAAGGTGCGATTAACCGATTCCACTAAAGCTTCCATCGCTCGAATGGAAAACTCAGCAGTTAAATGGATGCCTCTACAGACTAATCTTCTACTTGGAATATTATCGATAAGAAGGAGGAAGTCTGAGGCGGTCATTAATGATTTATACTTCCTTGTCCTTAGGCCACGGAAAGCCAGGATGTGAGATAGAACGGCAAACTGAACGAACCATATGGAAAAGTGGGTTCACTCGCGTCGGCCACTTGCATCGATCCTGCTTCCAGTCCTCTTGATTCTATCTTGCCACCGGACACAGGAGGGTGCGGGGAGAGAGAAAGAGTTTGGCAGATGCAATGCAGGTTTTGCTACCATGTAAAACTAATCCATGTGTATGGTGCCGCGCTTGCTTCCAGTTTACTGTCGACTTGGCTCTGGCCGTCTTTCGCGGCGTTGTGTTTCTCGCGAGTAGCTGCATGTCCAAAGCGTCGGCAGTCCGGCTCTTGGCCAGTCACGATTGTGCAAACCGACCAATCATCTTCAAGGCCGATTCAGGCATGCCTTCTCACTGTGACTATACCCACAATCGCTCAGACTCGGGGTGCCACCCTTCAGGCTCCAGAAATGCGCCCCTCCAGCTAAGAACTTCAACCCACCTCTTCTCGAATAGCCCTTTACATCCTTCCAGATGGCGTCCAGTTTTGCCTTCTTATTCGGGAACGGGCCTGAAAATCGTAGCGTCTAAGGCCACCCTTTTACTTAAGCTGCCGTCACAGGATAAACCACGGCGCGCACTTGCGGGCAACTGCACTAACGACCTTCGAACTGCGTCATTTATCAGTGAATCGGTAAGCTCACGGATTATCGGCTTTCCTTCTATATAGTCCAGAAAAGAGAGTTAACGTTTTCCGACCGATATAACTACAAACGTCAGAAGCAATGGTTTGAGAACACATGATTAGCGCGCAATCTTATGTAGAGTAAAGGACGCTCTACCCGTGGGACAACTAAGTAACGTCGTTTATCGTATACCGTGTGCTGGTTGCCCTTGCGTTTATATTGGCCAAACAGGCCGACGCCTTGAGACTCGCATCAACGAACACAAGTCAGCCGTTCGCCTACGGAACCATTTATCACTCGTATTTGCACACTTTATTGAGTGTGATCACCGCTTCAATTGGGATGCCACCGACGTGATCGCAATGGCTAATACGCGACAAGCGAGAGAATTCCTTGAAGCTGGGCACTCGAATCTGGCTAGTATAAACAGGCACGTAGAGCTCGACTCACACTATACCAGGTTTCGTGCATGGTCTTGTAATCTGGACACAGCCTGAAACAACAACTGGCTCTCTGTGCCCGGTCAAGTGGAATTTCTCTGACTCTTAACCAGCCTGAAACAACAACTGGCTCTCTGTGCCCGGTCAGGTGGAATTTCTCTGACTCTTAACCAGCCCCCCCCCCACCCTCCCCCGAACGAGCGGCCCATAGTCCAAACGCTAACACCCCCCTCCCATCACTAGCACAACCTATCGCTGCGGGTGTCACGTCACCATAACCCTTCCCTCCCCCGTCCGTTCTAACCTCTACCTCCAAAACCTCTAGTGTGACATTCCCAGCCCTCATTTTTAATTTAGTCTGACGACGAACACGTGATACTTGTTCGCAAATTCACGGGTACAACTCGATTTTCCAAAGATCTTCTTTCTTTTCATAATACTCATAGTTATTGTGCTAAACTGAGACACTAAGTTTAGCTCAGGGATAGGAACTCTGGTTGTTCTTCCTCTAATTACCGAGAGCCATGCAGAATGGTAGGATTTTACAACTGAGTTAAGCGGTGAATATAACTTTAAAGGGATTGTCCATCTGTCAAGTCCATGAGCTGGATAGGCAGGACCGGTTTCGAAGTAAAATTCGACCGTATGTACAAAAAGGGCGATTTTCTTCAGCCAAGGTCAGATATACATATAGTTGTATGTAGCTGAAAAAATTTAAATATTGGAAGTTTATAACCACTGTCGATCAGGATGACATCAAATTTTTAATGTCGGATTACATGTTTTCATGAAAAAACTGAAAAAATGGCGCTTTAAAACGATATGGAAAATAAATGCGAGTACCTCGATCTTGGATGGCCTTGCTAATATAGCCGATGACGTCCGCTCTCTGCATAATGTCCACGGGTTTTAATCCAAAACTACTCGTTCCCATTCTAGCCAACATGTCAGATGGGCAGTGAGCCGTGATGTCGGGGTTACTGGGATAGTTTTTACTGCTGTCTTGAAGGCCGGTGCCCTTGATACCGAGTCTGCACCAGTCAAGAGAGGAAATGTATGACGGTCGTACTAGGCGTCGGCCGCCCGTTACTTGACTCGAAAATTCCACATCCCTAAGAGGAAGGCAGCAAGTGTCAAAACAGTTAAACGCCACTCCACCCCTATACACAAGAGTAACTTTTCGAACCGAAAAAGTAGACTCTTATCAGAGTATTTCGCTTCATGTCACCATCTCTGGGTGAAATTCACCATTTGTGAAGTCTTATTCCTAGAGCGTGACTTCAAAATTGGGCCTAGATTTAATAAGATGCCTGGTGAGAATCGTTTTCAAACAGTTTTATCGACGAAAAGTGTCTCTAACGAATTAAATTATCACAGAGTCGGTGAAAATGTAAAATTCATCAATACATTCTATAATAAGCACCAAAGCCATAAGCGATATCCTTGAGACGGAAATGATGACAGCAATTTAAATGTTTCTGAGGTAAACCACCAAGAAAAGGAACCCGTGGCTCAATGTTTACGGAGCTACACTTCTGATTAGTAGGTCATGGGATGGCGCACTGCCTGGGGTTGGGTGGGCTTGGCTGATGATGTCTAATGACTTAGAAATAGCCATTCAAATCGCCCTTTTATTTTCCAACACTTTTAAGCTACCTTCATTACCAGCCGTTGTGCAAATGCTGCTGGGACTCGGTGTGAGTTTCAAGGCTGAACAGGAGGATTGGGTACGGTGCCCGTTCATCAACGAACGGCTAATTTCAATTATATGGTCTTCAGACCATGTGATAGAAAAAACGGCCCCTTGGGCCTTCAACATACAATTTATTTATATACCTCTCGTCCCAGCATTTTGTCCTACGAAAACGGTGGTTATAGGGTTTGAGGGGGTGAGGAAATAGGAAAAGCAGAGAAGGGAAATTTTTAGAAGTACGTGTTAGGTGAAAAAATGTAGTCGAAGTATTTTCCCGCGGCCGCTGAGAGTAAGTTGTCCCGCAATTTTTTTTGGTAAATTGAAGGTGTGCGTGGTGCTTCGCGCCTCGGACTACACTAAGCTAACTCCAGAACGGTAAGCTGGACCTCAACTTAGTTGAAGTAGACGACCTCTTTACTACCATTTCTATTTTTCGGGAATTTCAAGAAAACCGCAATTTGGTAATTTAGTTTTTCTGCAATACGTTAAACGATAATGCAGATAAGGAAAGTCTACAGGTATCAATTAACAACCCTTCTAAATACAATAAAATGAAAATGCATATAGAAGTTATTGAAGTATATTCCACTGCGTGTCCTAATTCCCCACCCATAAAACCCTATAAACACCGCTTTCGTAGGACAACTTGTTGGGATTAGGGATAAATGAGGACTACATAAGCTACTGTTACCAGAAATGCATTATTCAACTTACTTTAGTTGAGACGGGTCATTTATATTCCTCGGAAATACGCATCTGCGATCCGGCTTCTGAGTACTAAGTGAATATTAAAACCATTCGCAACACTCGGTGGTTTTATAATGACAACCTTTCAGAATCAGTGCATCTATCATGCCTTGCTTTTTTGACATCAAAGGTGTTGTTCAAGTTAAAGTTGTTGCCATGGCAACACAGTGACCTAGCTGCAGATTCAGAAGCGATTAGATGAGGCCGTGAAAATAAAACGGCCACAATTGTGGCGATCGAGGAATATTCTCTTAACTTTGACAAAGCACCGGCCCAGACAATCTTCAAAATCAACCAGTGTTTGGCCAAAAAGACATGACAACGGTTTCTAACCTCCACTGGCTTCATATTATTGTAACTTATGAAGAAAAAACCTAAAGGTTAAGAACAGGTAAAGTAAAAGCAGTTCGAAGTATTTAACAACATAAAGTTTAAAGAATCTAAAAACATTCCTGCAAGTGGAAAACCCGTTTTGACAAGCATTAAGAAATTCAAGATACTATCTTTAATAAAAAATTCTTTGGGTAATGTTTAATGTATAGTCCCTACTGTGAGCACGATCCTGCATGCTCCTAAACTTTCATACCACATAAATAGGAGTGTGTAAAGAGGATACTGCTGCTTACGCCATCATCTCATCGACAACTTTTCCGCTCTCCTCAAGCAGAAGCTGCGTTCGTTTGCTGGGTATCCCCGTGTTCAGATCAGCAAACAGTTCGGCAATCTCCGTGGGTGCCAAGTTTTTGCGCAGATGCTGCAGGATCATATTTAGTCGCATTTGCTTCCTAATCTGCGCCTTCTTTTCGCGTCCTGCCTTGTGGCTTTTCTTGGGTTCAATATCGAGGAGAAGGCGGGCCGCACGCAGGAGACTGACCTCTGACAGACTGCCATGCGATTTTATCGAGGGTGAGGAGCCAATTGATCGACGCATTTCGCTGGGTGCGAATGTGAGTACTGTGCTGACTACCTCGGCCGCCAACGCCTCCTCCTGCTCCTGTTGACTCTCTGAAACCAACATCTCGGCTGGCATGTGGGATAGCATGGCCTTGTAGTGTAAACTCTTTTGCTGGCGCCTGGCTGACTCCGATTCCACTGATTCCGCGCCCTCTTGGTGAGGAATCTTGCTGACGATAGACCAAGTAAGCATCCGCTTCTGTACTCCGTGGGCGTAGCCCGTGTCGCTGCTATCAGTCTCTGGACTAGATAGACTAAGCGCAGAAGGTTGAGCAGACTTCAAGGCAAGAGTCTTGCTTGTTTCGGCCTCGCCGGTTGTCTCGAGCGATGAGGTTGCCGTCCGGTAGGTAGTGGGAAGTACGCCTCCAATCGTAAGAGGTGGCAATGGTGCAGATCTCTCTGGGCGTTGCAAGGGGGTCACATCCTCTACTTTCTTCTTTTCTTCAGTTGAAGAAGTGGGAGAGTTCGGGCGGCGCTGAGACCCTGGCTGAGAAGGGCTCGTCATCGTTGGTTCACGGTCCTCGGCGGAGGGTCTGATGTGTTCGAAGGAAATGCTGTCGGACCAGAAAGAGTCGGTTTTGGGTTTCCTACCTTCCACCTGCAGCACCTGCCGCATTTCCAGGAGAGCTTTGAGTCCTTTTGTCGATCTCTTACTCGGGGTATGCTCTCCTGAACGTGGTGTGTTGTTCGGTATTTCTGATGTGAATGATGGTGCAAATGTGGCAGTCTCGAGTGTTTCCAGTCCGGCCTTCACCTCAGGTTCCACAAAAGCACTGCTACTCGAGGCACGTTCCAACTGCTGAGGACTTTCAGGTGGCGAGCTAGTTGGAGAACTGGGTGAAAAGAAAGAATTGAGGCGGTTAGCCCACCAGAAACTCTTCAAAGACCGCTCAGTTGGAAGGAAAAATATTAAATTGCCTCCTTTAAGTATGTACGGCAAAATGGACAGTAAAAATGCAATGTAAGCGTTGTAATAGTCAACAAGGCTCATTAAAAAGCACACTGAATTCAAGTCGTTCGCTGCGCGCAAATAACAGCAATTATCCCTCTGTGTATCTGCTCTCTGATCAACCCCCACAACCGGACACCAGCCAACTTTTCCAAGGGCCCACGCCAAAGGGTGCTTGCAACAGCTGAAGCAGTAGCTATACGGATAGAGAATCCGGTGCTGTGTTGTCAGAAGAAACTGACAGAAGCCATTTCACTTCCGTGGCCGACCCCGACGCCAGGTGACGATCGCACTTTGCCCCCACGCCCCAGTGACAGTCGTTCGCTGTGCACAAATAGCAGCAATTATCCCCCCATGCATCTGCTCTCTGATCAACCCCCACAACCTAGCCCAATTACCCCCCTACCCCTCCTCCCCGGACGCACAAACCTCTACACGCCGACCTCGCCAAGCGGGCGACGCTTAAACGATGAATTGTAATTAGACTACACTATTTAACCCTGTCCAACTGTACAGTTTTAATTACCCTGCAAATGTTCTGGCCTGATGATGATTTGCTGAAATCATGTTTGCCAACTTGACTTCTCAACTTAAGAATGGGAATATTTGCAGAACTTGTCGAACCCTATTTCACTTATACGACAGGCCGCACAAGTCTCCATGTCAGAAATCTTTTTAATACTCGTACACTCAAAATACCGATTGATAATGGCAGTTTAAGTTTTGACAAAGGAGAGTCAGCCCAGTTCTCCGAAACGCCAGCGAACACATAAGCTCATTCCAGTAAGCACTAACATGATCTTACCCCGAAATTATTACTTTTGTCAGCTTGAGGTCTCTCGGTATTCAAGACAGGCCAGGCCAGGGTGATCTCGCCTTTGAACGACAGGACTCCGCAGAGGGACTGGAGACCAGTCGCTTCCTCATAAAGACTATGAATAGAGATCAGAAAAGTATGCACAACTAGGTGAGTGATCCAGTACATTGCAATCAGAAATAAACCCTGCAATTTCTTGTATCTGCGTCGGGAGGAGTTTTGGATTACTACCTACAATTGAACATTGGTTAACGGGCGTAATCCGTTCCAGCACCAAGCTCGTCCTGTGAAACGGTCTTGTCAAACTGAGCCAGTCAACCTGCATCAGTTCACTGATTAGTTGCAAGCGGCTGAGGATCCACGCACTGAGAGAGCAAAGCTTAACGGTGAAAAAAGGCACACACGCACACAGTGGGAACTCGTTAACTGAGCAAAAGCTCGTCAATCGAAACAAATATTCAGCGGGTGGCTACTCGTAGATATGGCTGCCCACCATTCAAGGCTCCGCCGTACTCTTCGCACTACGAACGCCTGCGATTGTATTCAGAACGCCAAGGTAAAGAGTGCAGACCTCACTCCACCATGCACTGAGGTCAGTTCAGGTCAACGCAGACAAACTCACGTGGGTTTCTGCATGTCCGATCTCCACTAACAGTAGATTTTCTAGCTCATGAAACGTCAGTCAAAATTACCAACTGTTTTTTTTTTCGATCAGAACATATTACTTACATATGCTATTTTTTATCGTGTGGCCTAACCTCAAGACATTTAATTCAAGCGAAAATGCGGACTATGGGACGGGTTTCCTTCAGACCGTTTGCAGATAGCTTACTATGTAAACATAGCGAATCAAGTAGCATGTAGTTAGCAGGCAAAGGGAAATTCCTGAGCCATTCCACGTAGGACGCCGTCAGTCTGATTTGCCCAATCTCCAAAATCACGAGCTAGACTTGCATAAGCGTTGAAATGCGGGGGTTAAACATTACTCTAATATGATCTTTGTCCAATACTGATATCCAAACTGTTTGTCGAGATAGTCTTGCCCTCAACGAACACTCCACGTGGTCGCTGACAGAAAGCTTTTAGACTGTAACGCCATTACACGATGGTTTAAAGCTCAGCTGAACCCCCCTACCAAATCAATTTAAGAACGATGACTGTACCGGTACCTCTATGACAAAATCCTCATATAAGCATTTGTACACATACGTTTTTCTCCAATATATGTGACGGGTTCCACACGTTCAAACGTGGTAGATGTGCCAGGCAGACAATGTAAACGGATAGTTAATAGTAAAAGACAGTCCAGTGGGTATTAGTTACGTCGATCGCTCACCTAAGATGCCCATAGTGCTGCGGTCACTTTAAGTTTTATTACCTGTGGGTTAGTTTAAGTTTAGTTTAGTTTTTAGTTTATGATGTAGTTTATTAGTTTAATTTTTGATTTGTTTGGTTTTTAGGTCATTTAAATATCACTAACGTTAGATAAATAAACTTCAGTAATAACTACAGAAGCTTCCATATCTCATGAAATGTCATCCGGAATTCTGAAATGAGTTTTTGATTGGAACATTTTAATTACGGATGGTTGTAATACAAACGATCATAAAGCCTAATCTTAACATATTTTGGGCACATCAGGATACCGGCTTTTTAACGAGCTTTTTTCTGACCGCCAAGAAGAAGTACGTACAATAAAAAGTAACAACGTAAGTAGTTTGCCTTTTGTCCTTAATTTTGGCTGTCTTTATGGCTTCAAATATGTTTTGGAAAACATGCACGAAAAAATTATGTCTTGTACTCCTTTGGTAACCAATTACGCTTTCTTTTAATTTTATACTTAAAGGAAGGGTATCTTTTGGTTTTAAAAAAGTTTCTCAGTTGCCGAATTATTTTGAAACCTAGTGACTGCTACACTGGAAATCAAGGTTTGCAAATTGCGCACTGTGAACAACATCCAAATTAAAGAAAAGTACGTTTTCGCCTTTAGCCTGAGGAAGATCTCACATAGTTCTCATAAAATGTTGCAATAGATACGGAGCATAATTTATACAGTAAAGGCAGCACTAACAAATTGACGGATATGTTATTCTATGAATGAACGCCTGAAAATGGTAAAAAAGGTCATGATGAGAAATGTTTTTTAAATTTGAAAGATGCCCTTTCTTCAAGTTTAAATTTAAAGAAGGTGTACTTACTACCAAACGAGTAGAATAAATACTTTTTTTGTGCTTGTTTTCCATAAAATATATTTGAATTTATAAAGACAGTCAAAATAAATGAAAAAAAGAATACTACTTAAGCAGCCACTTTTTAAAATACATACTTTTACTTAGCGGTCAGACATAATAAAAACGTAATGAATATGTTTGAATTAAAAACACATCTCAGAATTCCGGGCGACATTTCATGAAGTAGAGAATCTACTGTATATGCTAAACCAGACTGACTAAAGTAAGGTAAGCTAAACAAAACTGACAAAACTAACAACTAAAGGAAGAAATTAACCTAAATAATAAAGTAAAAACTAAACTAAACTAACACCACTGGTCCCGTAAGAGAGAATTTTGGGTCTAGGGTTATCTAATGTGGGCGATCGGCTTAACAGATACCGTCCGGTGAACACTGAGTTTGTAAGTAGCAACTCACGCTTGACCTTCCTCCTCCGCGGTCAAGATAGTTCTTACACCAACAATCTTCCTGGCAACTTTTGTTACAAGAGATTCAGGAGACAGTGCCTGAAGGGAAAACAATTCATTATGTTAACAAGCAAGAGTGTAAGTACTTTGAAAATTCGTGAACACATTTTAATCCAGGTCTGTATCACGTGACTTCATTAGTTTGTTAAAAAATTGTCTAAAGCTTTGAATGAAACCGAACGCTGTTGTTATAAACGTGGGACCGCTTTCGTACTATTAGACCGTAACGAAATCAGGAAACGTTTTTTTGTATCTCATAGAAAATGTGTTCCACGAGGTGGGTGCATGAGACTATACTCGTTTTCTTCAGGAAATACAAAACGGATTGTTGCAAGTACATAAGCATTGCTCTAAATTACTTCGCTGAGAAGTTATCTTTGATTTTCCTCTCCTTCATCGTGCTCTGCAAAAGACGGGCGTTCAATGCAGCACCAAAGCGATTTTCAGACTCTCAAGCATGATGTCCACCGGGTCAAGGACTTGCTACAAATGCAAAGCAAACGCACTGCCCCAAAAACCATCAACGTTGGAACCAGTCTTTATGCAATATATGTAAGACCTAGTCTGGAATACCGCCCGTTTATTCGCAGCCTTCAGTGCATTGATGGTCAAAAATAAACGAGATTTGTTCAAAATTCGCCGACTGAAAGACACCGTAATCTGTCCTACTAACAACGTTGCGAGCTTACTAATCTCAATCCGTTGTAGTTGCGCTGATTAGATAAGGTGCTATTTTTATTGTCTCAACTTTTAAACAGTCACAACTGTAATCCTCTTACATCGCTGCGGCCACCTGACCATTCTCAGCGCACTAATCACCGAGATGTATTTCTTCCTCTCAAACGCACAATTAGATATCGTCATATTTTTTCCGTAAATGCCTTATAAATCGGGAATATGCTACCCAGAAGTATAAAAATTCAGCAAAGCTATCCCATTGTGGTAGAGTTGTCACTAGTTTTCTACAGTTAGGACACCTTTCACGAGTTCTGGGTGCTGACTCGGTGGAATCTGTCTTCCTCTCTGATGGCGTTCGCGGACTCTGAACCTTGCCCCAAGATTCATGCTGGGGGCAACGGTGTTGACTGCACTGACTCTGCAATTGGTTAACTCTTCAGCCGACGGAGAGCAACCGTTTGCCGGCACAGCATTATATGTTACAGAATACCAGATCTATAATCCTGAAGAGAGCTTGATCAAATCTTGCACTTGCGTCAACTTTTTTCCGTACCACACTTGCAGTATTCAACGAGCTTGAGTTTTCCCTTCCGGAAAACACTAGGAAGAATGATTTAAACCTTTTTCATAGTCGGCTGGATCCCCTTTAGTATACCTCTTCTAACTTTGCCTGTAAAATGACAATAAATAAAAAAGCGGATGACGTTCTGATATCCGGATTCCACTTTAGTGTCCGAAGCAGTCAACACAAGCGCCGGCTGGCAAGCACTTAAAGTTCCAAACTCGGATAAGGCACAATATAACCTTAGTGGGACCAGAGTTCTGGAGTATGGGGAAAAAACTGGGCAATCCGCCATGAATCTGGACGTCGGACAGGGCCATATCCTCTTTCGGTTTTGTGAGTAACTCTTGGCAACCACCAGGGTGTCCAGGTACGACAACCCATTTTTGTCTCAGACTGGTGGGTTTTCAAAGTAAGATATAATTGGAGTTTTAGTTGAACCATTTGTGAAAAACTTGAGGCGTTCGGCGGGATTTGAACCCACGTAGTAGAAAAGGCCTTTACCGGAAGCCAACGCTCTAACCGCTAAGCTACAAATGCCTACCTGGCGCAATGAATTTAATCACACTTGGGTCGATATTACCCACCCAACTTTACCGCTCGTATGGAATCCCCCCATACGGAACAGCAAACTGACTGCCCAAGCAGGATTTCGTACGCAATCATCTAGAATCTACCAGAATGACTACTCTGCAGACTTAATTATTAGGAGGTTTGGCAGATTTGCTCAGTTTGAGTTGACCCAATTGTGAAAAACTCTGCCAAACCTCCTAATAAAATACAATTATTTCTGCTACATCCGTTTTCCTATATGTTCATCAGTTGACCTAGTTTGCTCATCATATACGGATTTTCACACCTATTTTTTTGAGAAAAAGACGAATCAATCGCTGGGACATTACTTTTATTCGCCTGAATTTTCGAGATCCGTCGGGGATTCGTCATCACAGACATAGTCCGAGAGCAGTAGCGACAACAAAAATACTAAGTTCATCGGCACACAACGCTAGCACCATTTGGAAGGAAGAAAAAGCAAAATCAAATTTTATGACATTTCACCAAAACTGTTTATTATTTCGAAAGTTGCTGCATTTGGCCATTATGCGTCGTTTGTGATCATCCAGTATTATGTGGTTTGCATAAAAATACATAGCCGCAGTGAATGGAGGACATTTCTTCTTCAAATTTTGGAATGATACTTTAAAAATAAGGCGTACATATCCCTTTGGTATATAGGTGCTGAACAATCGGCTGCAGAACTCGCTCATCCAGTTGTGACTTCAAATCTCTCTCGATCCCCACTAACAGCCACATAGCGGCTTATGATATATATATATATATATATAAAGCAGTAAGGGGGTATGACAGCGTCTGGGGGTAACTTGATACAGAACTGGTTCGGGCTTATTAGCCTTCATGAGCCAAGCATAACCCTGAACACCAGCTGGTCGGACAACACAAACAAACGCACTCACAGACGGCACAGTTAGTCCACCACTGGTATCTATCAGATGGGTCATAAGCACTTCATCGAACTTCAGTTCATCAGCACCTCACCACCTGCCATTTGCTGTCACTGCTGATCGGGTATGTATTCACTCAGAAATTTGCGAACACCGATCGAATAGGCTTCCGAGCCAAACAAAGTTCACATGGTGGTCAGAGGTCCTATTCTATCGATGTTCGCACATTCCTGAGTGAATACATACCATCAGCAGTGACAGCAAATGGCAGGTGGCGAGGCGCTGATGAACTGTGGTTCGGTGAAGTGCTTATGACCCATGTGATAGACACCACTGGTGGACCAACTGCGCCGTCTGTGAGTGCGTTTGTTTGTGTTGTCCAACCAGCTGGTGTTCAGGGTTATGCTTGGCTGATGAAGGCTAATAAGCCCGAAACAGTTCTATATCAAGTTACCCCCAGACGCTGTTATACCCCCTTTACTGGTACTATGACTTGGCCGGAATCGGCCTGGCAGGCGGTCACTCGTTGGGGACCTCTGACCACCACATGAACTTTGTTTAGTTCGGAAGCCTATTCGATCGGTGTTCGCACATTCCTGAGTGAATATATATGCAAATGTATAGGCAGGATGACATTGTCGACAAGGAAAAGGGAGACTGGAGTGACCATCTCTCGCCTATTAACCACCATCAACTGTGATCGGGGCTCGAGAGCCCCACGGCACGAGACGAGTGGATTCTGTAACAGATCGGTGATTGCCTATCCATAATTGTATGTATTCTCGATCGAAACCGACTAGGCAAAATACGATTTTGCGCAGTGGATTAAGCGTTGGACTTCTAGTTTACAGGGTGGCTAATGAAGGCAAATATGCCAAAAATGACCATTCCAGTCTCCACAGTTTTTGTCGGCAACATCATCTCAATTTTTAATATAGATGAACTCGCTCTATTTGGTGACCTTATGCGGAAACAAAGTCTACACTTAATTTTAAGTGGGCATCCAATATCTATACCTTGCAAATAATTTCCTTCTTTCACCTTCATTTTTTTAGTTTTCTGTGTACTAATAACTACACAGTGTCAGTAGATATACTACCGTACACAGCTTGCACGGACGATGCTCTCCGTTCCTTTAACTGTATTTTCAAAATGATGCTTCGGACTGCGTATGTAGCCTCTAAATAGATAGGGAAATAGGGATGCGCCTTTTTCTGCAATGCTGACAATATTGTATTTAAGTGTTGGAAGAGTGAAGAGTTTCATGTCCTAAACGTAGAAATAACTTTAAGCATAACCCTAACTTTAATCCTAATCCTCGCAGTAGCAATATCGTCAATCAAGACCCCAACCACTAACTCTAACATGGCCATAACCCTTACCATAATGTCCTTAGAAAATACCGTGAAGCTACTTGAATGACGGGCGCTACCTATTTGCATGTTCTGCCGCGGATGCATTTAGGTTACCTCTACCGAAATGGTCCGAGCATTCGGAACTAGGGTTGAGGCTGTCGCACACTACAGTTGCGGCAAGTAATCTCTACGCATTAATGAGTTGACGACGATCAAGCTCTTCGGAAACTACTGCCCCAGCGGATACAGTGGCTTCGGTTTAAAGGCTACCCCCGCGGCTGATAGGATAGATTTGTCACCCCAGATGGTCCGATTGTTCAACGCTGCTTTTAGGACTCTTCGTCTGACATAGTACTATCGGCGGGATGTGAGTAAGTCAACTCTGAGGCGTGATGCCAGACCAAAAAGTTTTCGGGGTTCGGGACTGAAGCCTCAAAAGGCCAACGATTATTTGAGACCTAGTCGTCGATTGTAGGACATTGGTAGTCCAAATACCTGCTAAAGTGATCACTGAAACTGATTGAACCAGCATTGGTATCCAGTGCTCGTATTTCTTCTGTGCCACAGTTTTGTTGGTAAATTTTTGTTTATTATTTAAAACACTATCTTCAGTTCAAAGATCTCAGATTTGGAGGAGATAGAAAATGGTAATAATTTCCCATAAATATCGTGGTTAAACGTCATCCGACATACAACAGCCTACATAAGGATTCACGTTCCAAGCTTGAGCATTTTCACGAGTAGCCAGTCGGTTTTTTGGTAAAAATGAAGTAGATGGGGTACTCCCTGAGATTCGTGCATATTCCCATGACAAAAGTAGGCTGACAACTAAACTTCACATACTTAAATAATAAAACGAGTTCCGTTAGCGGTCGGTGAACATTCACAAAGGAAAGCCAATAAAATGCACGCATTTTACCAACTTTATAATAACCGGAATTTGCTGATGGGTCTAAAATATTGAAGTAACCTTCATCAGATGCTAAGTGGCAAAGAGAATGCTTGCCTACATCTAATGGAATTTGAATCGCTGAATCCAGGTCGGCTAGCTTGATAGACATGTTCATTGAAGCGTTCAAACGTCTCTGTGCGAATTCAAATGGGGACATCTTGAAAAAGAAGATAAAAAAGCGAAAGTTAGTGGGCGTTAACGCGTAAGCTACGTGTTTCAAAATTCAGTCTGGGCTTAAAACAGGCTAGTAGCAACTGCAGCTGTTTCCGGCGAAAGGGAAGGAAAACTGAACTATATATGTATATCCGAAACATCTAGGCAAAGCTCTCTCTCTGACTAGACAAAGGTGGAGTCAGAAACATAGACAGCGCCATCCTCAACCACATGGTTGACAACGGATATCGTGCGGACCCCAACAAAGCCTTCAAGGTAAATTAATAAGGTCCCACCAAACTACACAAAGTCCCTGGGCCAGCGTTTGCTAGCAACGGCAGAAGCGACCGCGATCCGGTTGAGCAAGCCGGTTTGGGGCACACAAAAGCACCTCCTGCAAGCTCCAAGCTCAGCATGGCCAACAGTTACATAACTGTCTGCATCGTTCTGCGTTTTCTTCCCCCTTCACCCTCCCTCTGTCCGGATTCAACAAAACCTCATCGCCTCGTAACCAGATGAATACTATTAACCCCCCCCCCCCTATTCCCATAACTGATTTGCCTGAAATGAACATAACTGCTCGGATGTTCCCTTTTGCTCCCTTCCCATCTCAATGTAATGACCCGAAAAGAAGTTATCGGAAGCTTATGTATGCTCGCCAAATACTCTTCTGAATTCTCTGATGGACATTTTTGCAACTTCAAAACCATGCTGGTTGGTGGACAGATGAAGTGTTATTGTTGTCACGGTCAGTGGGGAGAGGGGGGAGAAGGGAGGTTGGGGGAGAGTTGGGGCAGTTAAGGCCTGACGAGAATTTATCGAAAACAAACGTATGTTCGCCAATTTATCTTCTGACATTTTCAATGGGAATTTTCGAAAACTTCAAAACCTTTTTTGTTATCTTACTTCATTGAAAACTTTTGCGTTCGTTTGTACTAAGAATTTCGGTAGAGAGAGCCGATCTGAATGTCTCAGGATGAGTTCCTTGTTAATTTTCCTCAGGAAGGTTCGCGGAAGAAGTGAAGCGTATTCTTCCGACAGGATAATGTCACTGGCTTCAAACAGAAAAAAAAACAGATAACATGTGAATGTCTTCGTCAGAAAAGAGAGTAAAAATCGAAGCTACGCACAAATTGAACATTTTTAGAAAATTGAAGATGTAAATTAAGTGCATAGACAAGGAAAAAAGTTGCATTTTCAAGAAAGTTTTAACCAACAGAGTGCAGAAGGAAATGGACTCACCACCAGTGTATTTGGGTGCATTTCCGGCCGCAAACATCGGCTTGAGGTTTGCAGATAAGAAGGCGATTAAAATTGATTCAAATAAGCATATAATGTGGAAGGGTGGAACTAGCATAGTTTAGCTGAATATACGATCTAAGATCTTCTGTCAGGGATATAACTATTCTGGCTGTTTCAATAATCGGAGGCGAAGAAATCGCAACAGCGTGTCGCTACTTGACGTGACAGCAAAAAGTGAAAATTAAATACATAATTTCTATTCCTATATAATGATTTTCACGCTTGCGGACACAATTACAGTGAGCGAAGACAAAGACACCTGCAGCCAGGGCCGCGGAGCATTTGCTTAGTAAGCCTTTCAAAGAAAAAAAAGAGTACACAACAGTCTTGCATTACTAAACATGTGGTATACAACGGACGTGTCGCTACTTGATGTATACTATCTTTAGTAATCAGTTCTTTTAGCTCGGCATTAAAAAACGTTGGCAAAAGTAGCTTCTGTAGCCCCACTCATATACTCCTAGTCCCAGCATTTTGTTTTGCAAAAACGGTGGTTATAGAGTTTTATGGAGTGGGGAAATAGGATAGGCAGAGAAGGAAATTTTTAGAAGTGTGTAGTCAAAGTTGCTTCCCGCGGTCGCTGGGAGCAGGTTGTTCCGAATGTAAATTGAAAGTGTGCGTGGCACTTTGCGCCGCGGACTATACTAATCTAACTCCAAAACGGTAAGTTGGACCTCAAGTAAGTTGAAGTAGACGACCTCCTAACCAGCAGTTTAATTTTTCGGGAAACCTAAGAAACCTGCAGTGTGATAATCGGGTTTTTCCACAATAAGTTAAATGATAATACAGATTGCGAAAATTTACAGATCTTAATCAACAAAGCTTCTAAAAACCGTAAAATAAAAATGCATTTAACATTTATTAAAGTATATTTCATTGCGTGTCCTAATTTCCCGCACATACAACCAGATAAACACCGTTTTCATAGGAAAACATGCAGGTTGTAGGGATTAACGAGTGGGGCTACATAAGCTACTGTTGGTAAAAACGTTCTAAATTAGGTATGCGCGAGTACACCCAAACTCGATGGCGTTATCTGAGTTATTAGAAATATTAATATGCTAGTACCCTCCGCATCGGCAGGGTCGCTTGAGTTCGGTTTGTCTTTTGCTGTTATAGTAAGGAATATCTTTTAAAGAGATGTTTATAGCATTTATTACGAGTAGAATTAAAAAAACTTCATTTGTTAATATGAAATAATGCTACTTTCCACAATGAAAGGATTAATCTTTTTTTCATTGAGAAATTTACGCCAAAATGTTCGCACTCTCACGATTCCTTCTATCTTCTTTCTTGAGAAAGTGTCTAAGCCGAAAGTAGTTCTGTCGCCAAGGTGCACACATATAAAGGGTGCATATTACTTAGGCCTACATTTCCGACAAACAACACCAACGTGTCGATAAACACACTTATATATTGTCGAAAAGTCCACCTTAGGCTGTGGGGACTTTATTCCGATAGTGATGCTGAGTCATAAACATGACAGTATTTTGCATCATGCCTTTCGGAGTTCAGTCTTTAGCACAACGTATAGCAGGTTAAAATGGAGAGGAAATAGACACCAAATGTTTTTTCTATTCTTCCCTTATGTTAGTTATGAGGAGGTCAAGCGTACCACGTATGCATGGCTTCCTGTTGGCAACTTGTTAACATTGTGTAGTTATTCTACTGAAGCTAATGGATTTCAGCTCTTGCACTCACATCAATTTTGGCACCGAGTCTGAAAGGGTATATCCTGCAGGATTCACCCTAAGTTGCCGCATTAATTTCTAGGCAAATTAAAAGGCACGAATGAGGTTACATGATTGCAGATCGTGACCCGCCTCTGGAACAGTCAATCGCCGGTGCCGCAAAATGCGCCAGCACTCAACCTCTTGAAGCTTCTGGCAAGTGCGCATGTAAAAGCCTGCCTGCGTCAACCCGATCTGGTCAATCACATTCCTGTGACTGACTCACACGGGATCTCACTACGACGACTGCCGCACTCACATCCTGCGGACGGGGCGTTTGTGCACTCACCCGACAGTCAACTTCCTCCAGTCTATTCTCCACTACTTCTGTACCAAATACATTATTTATTCCACCTGTCGTCTCCCTTCTTCCATTCCCACAAAAAACCGGGGCTGAAGATCGCAGCTGCAAGGGTTTTATTTATTAACCTAAGTCAATGCGATATACACATATATTTTTAGGAAATAGTACCGTAAGACAGAGAACCTAGAATTGTCATTTCTGCCTCATTAGGCGTCGTCAGCTTGATATACTCTACTCAAGTGTAGCAGCGAAAATTGCCACCACTCTCGAGTTTCGAACCCGTGTCTCTCCGGTCAGAGGCGAACGCGGGTCCGAAACTCGAGTGGCGGCAATTTCCGCTGCTTCACTTGAGTGGAGTATATCCAGCCTCACCGGTCGGGGGCAGACGTCCTAGCCATTGACCCATGGAGATCGCTGTCTTGCCGGTTGTTGATCGGGAGTATATAGCATATGTTTGTACATCGATCTGTCTCTCAGGATGTACCCACCCTGGATTGATGTTTTGCGAAATCGGGCCAACCGATTGTGTTTTCGCAAGGCTACTGATAATTGATATGTTACTAGCTAAGTGTCAGCGGCATATATATATATATATATACCTAGGAGAGGAACGCAGCCGGACCGGTTGATGTGCCGTATCATGAGCGCCATAAAATCTGTCAAGCATGTGGCAGGGCTCTTAACTAATTCCCCCTATCACCCGTACAATGTAGCAATTGACATGTATTTACAAGAGTTTATATGCCAAAAAGGTGAAGAAGGAAAAGGTACCCACCGTGTAACGATCCTCAAGGTCCGTGTGTTTCTAAAAAGGAAAAAAACGGAAATAGAAGAGGAAGCTTGAAGCAGCGCAAAACTTGAACTAGGCCAATAACTTCGGCAGAAGTTCAATAATACGAATGTCCGGGATTGCTTTGCAGGCGGATAACATGGTTTTTGATTTAGTGCTAAATTATCAGATCACCCTCGTGCACAGCACATCAGTGACCCAGATTATTGCACGAGAAGAGGTCGGTCAGTCGGAATATCAGACTGTCCGTACCCTACATACTTCAATGGCTTTATCTGAAAGGGCACAGTTCAAGTAAAATCCCGCCTTTCTGACCCCAGACAACAGAACGTGGCTGACGCCGTTGGTTCGCTAACTTTATTTTAATCTACCCCAAACAGACATGATGGACGCTGCGCAAGAACCACAGTATACTGCAAATATCAGGAAGTACACCACCTGCTTTCAAAGGGCAGTGAAATTACACAATACATGGTTGCATATAATTTTGTGAAAAAATCTGTCCCTATAAATCTATGACAAGAGTAAGTAGCAGTATAGTATAGGGCTCACTAAAAAATCAAAAAGCTAGAATTGTGTAATGCGGAACTAGACATAACAGTGATTTATTTTTAAATTTGTTGCATCATTAATTTCTTAAGTTTATTTAATGGAATTCATTTAATTTATTATGGTTTTTAAAATTAATTATAATTTATCATGGTTTCCTCTCCTGCTCTCTTATATTGCCTCACGCGTATAACCCCTATTATTACCGGTCCGGCTTTACCAAATTCTAGCGGTTTGATTTCCGTGGTGAGCCCTGTGCTAGATTGCTACCCAAAAATATCCTATTGCTCATTATTTTAATGAAAACGCATATTTTGATGCATTGATGATATTGACGGAAAAAGAAAAGGGAGACTGAAATAGGTATTTCTGGTTTATTAGTCGCTGTCAGCCACTTTGAGGCTCGCGTGGTGGTGGCTTAAAAGCCAAAGATGGCTATTCCAATCTCCATTTTCGTTGCCAGCAATACCACCAGTGAAAGCATTATCATCCTGCTCAAGTTCGCGTCCATGGCGTTGTCAATAAATTCGAACGTATCTTGATAGTAACGAGGTGCCAGCTGATGCTGTTAAGGTTTGAGCTCCCTGCTGAGCACTTTGCTACCACATGATACAACGAGTTGCGCATGTCCGAATCGGACGAACTGGCAGGCTGCAGGCTATTCTAGAACAGCCATTCTTGATCACACACGTTTCCATGAGCATACTTAAGTAAAAACTTTGCTTAAGGACCACTTTTTAAACTCAATTCTACATGCACTGATTTATTTGCTCGAGTTTGTTTTGCATGGACGGGCTTTCTGTAGATTAAAGGGTTACAGAGCTACAGCGATCTTTGACGTTTTATTTATTGTCAAGCTTTTTTAAAAAGGCAGTTCATAGTTCGAAGCAACCTGATGCTAATTATAATAGTTATTTTACCTTTCAAGTTAGCTTATAGTCGTCCGCTATTTTTGCAAAGCTTTGGCGGATTTGTGGTGCCGGTTCGCAAGTCAATAGCAGACTGTTGCGCTTAGAGATGTAACTAGTATCCAAATTCTATGCAGCACTTACGTGTAATTCGTACGTAAATGGCGGCGGATCTAAATTGAACCATCTAAGCATCTCGGAGATTGCTGAGGCCTGATTATAGGCATACTGTCGATCCTCCTTCTTGAAGTCATTCTTGTTGTAAACCACCAAAATGAGATCGCAAATGTTCTGCAGACCTGCACTAACAACCTTAGTTCGGAGATCGGGGGTCATGGCGCCAGCGCTAAAGACGATCATTTTGGGCAGTATTTATAACAGGCAAGTATGTACCCATGATCGTAAAAAAGCAAAGTGAAAAGAGACCAAAGAAGTAGGCGATAAATTATTTACAAATGTGTCATTA
>JAYGXS010000004.1:48385996-48419744 GCA_036362985.1 Ligula intestinalis | reverse complement strand
GAGGTTGCCTGTATAAAAGAGGCCCTACTTAAACATGGCTCCCCTCACTTTTAACTTAAAAATACAGCAGCTCTTTACAGCCAAAATTTATGGAGGAGTCTGTTCCAAAAAAGCCCGTTTTATATCTTTACCCTTTAAGGGTGACGATATTTCAAACATAATTAAGCGATGGCTGCGTTGGACCATAGAGAGAACTAGCGTTCCTCGCTCCCACTAAAAGCCTTCCAGTTAACCAGACAAAGGATGCCTTTGTACCCCAGCCCAACCTGTGTCTATGAATCCACGTGCACTTGCGGATGCAAGTACATTGGGCGTACGCAAAAGCTCTTGGCAACCAAGGGGCGCTGAAAATTTACCTAATTGGTTTTTTAAACAAAAAACAAGTGCAATGGTCCTCCATTACAAGACACCTAAAGACGTCAGTCAATTTTTTGACCCCAAAACATCATTCCGAGTTATTGCTCTAGCACGAACGAATCTGACTTTGCGCTGAATGGAGGCAGTCTATATACGGCGGGAGAAACCCGACCTATGTAAGTGGTTAGATCATGTGGTTAATTTCCAACTTTCCTGTAACTGCATGTCTACATCTAATAAACCTTTGATTTTTGAAAATTTCCGTCCCAACGGTTCCTTTCCAACTTTAGAAGTGACAATATTATCGACTATACGCCGCGTTGAAGAATGGCATTGCAGTAACTGATTCTGTAGAAATAAAGACGGCTCTGTTCTCCATTTTTATCTGCTTCATCCAGAAGCAGGAAGCAGTTTAAAAGCCGTTCCGAACTTTATTTGAACAAATAAATTCTGCTGTGTTCGCTCGCTTTAGAAATATTTTACTTTTACCTCCCTTTCCAGCAATTTCATCGGATAATTTGATATTTGTCTTCAGTCAGGAGTTGAGTAAATCCAAAATGGCAAACAATGTTGACCTCATGTGAAGTCTTATGATCAATGGTCTAGGCCTACACACAACAAAAGAACTACAGTTTCGCCTTTGATAAAGCAAGGCTAATAGACCGAACCAATAAAAAGTGGCCTGACTGCTGCTAGAAAGTTGGTCCTCGGCTGGCACACTTAACAGAGCCATAGACCTGAATCCCACCTACCAGGCTATATGCACACAGCTAAAATGAATTCGAGCAAGACCATAAGGACGACCGCCAAACCCACGCGTGGAGGACAACTTATGTCAGAAGGAACTAGGGGAGGATCCGGCCAGGAACCACGTGACCTACGTGTAACACTACCTCACCGCTGCGCTCAAAAGAATGACAGCAATTCGCGCGTACCCGAACAACCGATTAGTACGTTGGATGGTGAGGAGCAGGCCAGCAAGCACGCTGACTCACCAACAATTACGACGCTCCCAAAGGGGGCAAGTGTCATACCAGTCCACCGGCGGTCAAGCTCGAAGACATAAACATTAATCAGCAACGAAGAGACAAGTCGAGGCTCGTGCGTCAAGCATGGATAAAATACCAGGCAGGTATCGAGGCTGAAGCAGTCACGGCCGGCAGGAAGAACCACCACTTTACTCTGATGATGTAAGCGAGAGTGCTTTCGAAACGTCAATCTAAGAAAACTTTGTTCTATGCCCTCTTTTCTTCTTCTAAATCTTTTTTGGGGGTGGCGGTGAAAACAATATATATGCATTTGCAATGGTAGACAGACACTCACCGACCGAATACGGAACTCACTCGTTTATTTTTTGCCTTGGAGCTGGTTCTTGAGTCCGCAAGCAGCCACTTAAAGTCTAGGGTATATTATAGGCAGCAATACAGTGGTTAGAATGTAGCATTTCTAAGTGACAAGTTCACGGGTCCGAATCTTGGGAGTTGCTCCGTCCGGGGTGAGATGAAGCTGGCTGATTACAGCTAATAAGACAGAAAAACCCATTCCAGTCTCCTTTTTTATTATCGGTAATGTATATTTGCCTATTTATATAATATGTTATAGGCAGAAATACTTTTCCAACGAAAACAAGGTGAATGGAATGGCCATTACTGATTTATTAGTAACCACCACTTAGCCATAGCCAGCCCAGGTGTTGTGGCACATAGGCCCAAGCCTGCTGCCTGTTCACCTAGATACCAGAAATTTTTAAAGGGAACACGGTAATTTGATCAGCTGTTTTCCCAGTTCAGAGTTAGGCAGTCACAAAAAAGGAAGCACATGTAACTCAATAAATCAACCTGCTAGTCACAATTAGCCTTACTGGATCAGTTCACCGACAGCTTTGTAAAGCTCTCGGTGGGCCTGAGTGACTTCAGGCAGGGTCAACCACAGCACACGATCCACAGGATTGGATTTGTCCAGAAGCTCTTTCATTCGATCTAGCTCAAGCTCCAACTCCTGACCCTTCAGAAGGGTTGGCGAAAGTTCATTCCACACGGTCTCTTGAAGTGCTCCCTGGAAGAAGAGCATGGTAGAGAGAACCACCAACAAGTTTGGTTTGGCCATTTATGGATCACGAGAAAAGTTTGGTTCATTTGATGGATGTTTGAGACAGTTAAAAACATATTCACACAACGAGCAGACTACAATCTTCTAGTAAGCCGTTTTCCCTTGCTTTAGTAAGTTAAATGAGCATAAAAGGAAGAATGTTCATCCCGTGCTAACGAGCGAGTGAAAGTTTAACGCAATATCTTAATGAGGGTGGCTTTTGAAAGCGCAGAATCAAATAGTAAAAAAATAATTAGCCTCATCCTTCAGAAAATAAACTACCAACTACGATCAATCGCCTCACGTTAAAATGTTTAGCACCGATTAGAAGACTGGTTCAATTATGCTGGTCTCTGAATTTGCGATTTTGCTGTGGAATGGTACCTGACGTCCTTCAAGCAGCATTCATTCCATCGCAGTTTGCTCTGGAGCCCAAGACTGGAAACTGGCGATGACTGGCATTGGATCATTGGTTCGTTACTGTGTCTTTTGAAGCAAGCGCTAATGTTTCCTTTGCAGTGCACTTCTATGAGTGGGTGACTTAAAACTTTGAACAGCCGAGGTGATGCGTGTTTTGACCAATCCGAAAATAATTGCAATGTACCAGAGGTGCTCTCATCATCCTCATTCCAAGATCCCTGCAAAAAGTCTTTGAACAGCCGGTAGTCTCTGCTATAGTATCCTCTCTTTATAACCGTCACCACAATAACGCTACGCCAAAAAGCATGACCCGCTGATTTTATGGTTGATGTCACTCGATGGCAATCATTCTAGTAGCCTCTTCTTCTTAAATAAACCACTAACTGTGCACAACGAAAATATTTGTTAACTGCCACCTTAAAAGGTCGCAAAACCTGCAAGGTTGGGAGGCCGAGGATGGGGAAAATGCACTGACGCACACGTGCGCATCCACCCGGGCCGCAAAGCGCAAACGCACGACCGGGTACTGTCAACATCTGCCTCCTCGCTTTCGTGTAGAGGCGAGTCTGATAGTGCACATGGCTGCCTCGGTGATCTCTACCCTCACAGGCAGACGATGAACATCGGGGGTCGAGGAAGTCGGGCCATGGCTGCACCTCTCCCCTCCCCCCCATCCCCGTCATTTTTCGCTGCAGGGCCGCAGGGCCGAGGAGCCAGTGCACCGTTCTTATCCTTACATCAAGTCTTCAACCGAGCCTCGGAGACTGCGGCGTCGACGTAATGCTCCAGGTGTTGACTTAGCTCGCTTCGATGACCAGCTGTGGCTGGGGGTCCTGCGGTAGGTGTCGTCTAATTAACATGCAGTCAGGGCTTTGGTGTTTAGGTAAGAAGGACGGCCTGTCAGTGACTTCGGGATTGGGTGCTCTGAAAAGCAGACTGAACAGACTATCAGCAACAGCACACTGACGGTTGACGCTTAATTACCACGAGCACGGCCAAATCATCATTACTCACGTCTCCTACCCCCAACCCCCCCCCCTCCCAAATGCCATTCTTACTCCATCCTAACCCACGCATGTGAACCTTCAATTACTCCTCCAAAGTCTGGTTTTTTTAATGCATTCCAATCATACGAATCGGGTCTGCTCAAAGCGAATTAGCTAAGGGTTTACCAGTACCTTTCCGCTGCATACAGTTACATATAAACTGAGAGGAAGGTGGACTTAAAACTGACAGAGTTGCATTTACCCCTAGTCAAGTATATTCAAGTTTATTAAAGGAAATAAAGGCAAACGCCTTTGAACTCCCTACTGGTACACAAAAAATTGAGAAATGCATCGGCACAGCCGGACATTTCAAAGAAGTCGTTAGCATAATTGTAGGCGACTAATCGCTTGCTTCAAGTAATACAATCACATGTGGCGATATCAGTTGACACGAGCCAGCAGGTGTAAGTGAGCAAAAAGAGTAGACATTGAAAAAACTCCTAAGGCATGGCTCAGAATGCAAAAATGGAATGTCATTTGTCGTTTTTAGGAGAAAAACTGTCACCCGTAGGAGACGAGTAATATCTATATTCAATCTACATCCAATATCTAATGAAATCGAAAGGAATTTTCAACAATTTTCGCATAGTCGTTCGGTTGTCTTGATAAAGCTACAGCTACGAATGGGAGTCTTTGCTCGGCAAAGAAATTTTAAAAAAAGATTAAATTAATCAAAAAATTAAAAATTACGGAGTTGGTGATCTATGCGAAATTAAGGAGTCAGAATGCCAAAATATCTTCTTGTATCTGCAGACGTTAAGACCGCTAAAGGTTTCGTTTCTTTAACTTAACTCATTAAAAATCCCTAGGCTTAAAGTATTACAAGACGAAGTAGAAACAGGCATGAGCAATACATGGGTAGGAACACATACGTTGATTCACTATCTCATGAAATGTCATCCGGAATTCTGAAATGCGTTTTCGATTCAAATAGTTTAATTGCGTATGTTTGTAGGAATGACGATTGTATAGCCTAATCTCAATAAAGTTTTATCACATCAGGGTACCATTTTTATAATGAGCTTCTTTTTGACAGCTGATAAAAATATATACAGTAAAAAGTGGCTACTTAATTCGTATGCATTTTCATATTTGATTATGACTGCCGTTATAAATTAAAATATATTTTGTGGAAAACATAAGCAAAAACTATTTATTGTACTATTATGGTACGAAATTGCACCTTCTTAAAATTTTATACTCAAAGACAGGTACCTTTCAGTTAAAAAAAAGGTTTCTAAATTGCCGAATTAATTTTTAACTTATTGACTGCTACACCTGAATTCAAAGTTCACAAACTGCCTGTTATATAGATCCTGTATAAGGAAAAGTACACTAATGCCTACGATTTGAGAAAGAAAAAACATAGTTCTCATTGAAAATATTGCAACAGATGTGGAACATCTGGTATATATTATAAACAGCATTAATAAATTGACAGATAAGATATATAATGAATGAACACCTCACAATCGTAAAAAAGCTCATTATTAGAAACTTCTTTAAAACCGAAAAATACCCTTTTTATATGCATAAAATGTAAAGTGTAATTTCCTATCAAGCGAGTACAAGAAATAACTTTTTGCTAACGTTTTCTATATAATGTATATGGATTTATAAGGGCTCTGAAAGTCAATGATACAGATGCATATTACTTAAGTGGCCACTTTCTACAGTATATACTTTTTATTAGCTGTCAAAAAGAAGCTCAGTAAAAAGCTGGCACCCTGACGTGATCAAAATATATTGAAATAAGGCTGTATGATCGTCATTCTTTCAACTGTATGTAATTTAACTCTTTGAACCGAAAACGCATTTCAGAATTCCGGGTGACATTTCATGGGATGGTGAATCTACTGTATCATATGGCTTTTTTGTTGTACATCATATAATTAGCTTATTTTAGACGCACCTTGATTTTTGCCTTCAGGGCTTTTTCGCCAGTAAGCACATGCGCCCGATACTTTTGGAGCACTTCAATTTTTTTAGCTGTCAACTTCTCCGGTGACATCTGAAAAAAATTAGGCATGAGCGTTTTAGTGTACTGCAGTTATACCAAGGTAAAGCTCGACAATATTTTGAAGAAAAAACTAGTCGCTTCTCTGTATTTTAAGCGGCCACTTCCGAACTTGCCATTTTAAGAATTGGAAGTTTGTTCGTCTGCAGCAGTTGCATCAGGGGTACTTGTGTTGACGTCACATCCGCAGTTGGGCTGACCACGTTTATTATGCTTTCGGGCAGAAATTGATGGTAGGCATGAGGCAACTTGATAGCCGTCTCTGAAAAATAAAAAGCAAAGAGGAAAGTTGAAGAGCCATTGGTTATAAATACACGAAGGCAGAACTCAAGATATGAACGTAATAGAAGACTGTTCGTATTCCAGTTGCATGCACGAAAAAAAGAGGAAGAAAGGCTGTACGCTCGTCGATATTTTTTTATTCATTGTAGCCTTGGAACTCTTAGTAGAGTAAATCGTTGGAGATAAAAGCGGCGAAAAAACAACCAACAATTATAGGGGTAACAGCTTATCAAAATTGATAACGCCACTTTGGGGTTACGGCTCAGGGCTCTGTATTTCGGCGCCAGATCAATATATCGATTGACTACTTTCTCATCCACGTCACAGGCTTCAATAAATTCGTGACTTCTTGTGTTGCTGGCGTGGGTGATTATCTTCGCAGCTGCAACTTTAAACTCGTGAGCCGTTCCTTAGTTGAAGGCAGACACTTGCGATTAATTGTCCCTCCTTCTCACAAACAGCTTATGTTCTTGTCTGCGCGATCCAAGCACGAGCCCAGTCTGTTCTGTGTAGGTATGAGGACAGTCTAGACAAGGGGTGTCATACAATATATCCGACTTCCCACTTGGATTTAATAAGTCCTTGATTTTCATGGGTTGGCTGTGCTCAGTAGTTTTGGGCAGGTGGGCATTTCCAACACACAGCCCGCAAAAATGAGTCAGTCGCCTCAAACACGTCTGTGGTATGCAAAGTACATGCCATACCCCAGCGGCTGACTCCGGTTAGGTTCTCCAGGGACGAAACCGGTGGGTATCAGCTTATGAACGCTTTGGGATAACCATTTCTGGGTTGCTACACTGAGTCTGGGTTCTTTGAAAGTGTTCTAACACAGCTTCGTTTGAGGGCATCAGAATGGTTGCTGTGAAATATGGGAAGCTGTGACGTTTTCGTAGCCTACCATAAACAGTTTTTATTTCGCCGTCTAAACATCGCTTGGTGTGCACATCAACAAAAGGTAACGCAAAGAAAGAGGTAAAATCGCAGCAGCTGCCCTTGGTCAGGCGAAGTTCCAAAAATAAAATCGAAATAACTGTCTGCAGGAAGGCGAGGAACTCCACAGAGCTGCTTAATTTTCACGCTAGCTATCGGGTCAAATGGTAGTTTAGACACCCAAATGCGTGCAACCATTTAGAGTTACCACATAGTGCTCTTCAGCTAAAAATAGTTTGGTGTTCGTGTTTTTGAAGAAAGCCCAAACACTAGAAGAGGTGGCTTTATACAAAGGTTCCGGGTCAGACGACGCTCTGACTTATAACTTCAGCATTTTAACCCTCAGCGGCCAGTCACCAAATTTGTGTCACAAAACGCTGTGAGTTTTCAACGAAACACCGCACTGCCAGTAGAAGAGAATATGCGAGTTCCAGAAAAGAGTTCAGAAGAAGAAGATGTGATCACTGGAACAAGGACTTTATTTTTCTGTCGTTTCGCGCTCCCTCCTTAATCATAGGTAAATGTATGAAAGTTGGAGCCATGCGCAAATAAGGGTGATACATGCACAGGTTGCACGGTATTTATAGTTCGTAGCGGTCATCCGCCTGCGTACTATAATTGTCAGTTCCCGTAGTCACCACTTGAGGTCTTAATTGATGTGGTGATGGCTCAGCGTCAAATGCGGGAGCCATCCCCGCACCAATTAAGATCTCAAGTGGTGGCTACGGGAACTGACAATTATAGTACGCAGGCGGATGACCGCTGCGAACTATAAATAACGTGCAACCTGTGAAGGACATTACCAACAAAAGCAAGAAAGAAAAAAGTAGCAACTTCAAGCTTATTGTTCATCATCATCAGCCAGCCATACTCAACTCCCGATGATACTTGAAAGAGGTATCCATTCAAACGCCAATTTATGTGGAATTGTCGAGTGCAATCGAAAAAGTTATAAAAAAGCCTACGTTCGTCGAATGCTATTCTAAGACTTCAACCACAGTGTATCGCAGTAGCATATGAGACACCTTTTGAAAAGGCAGTTCACGATCCGCAAAATATAACATATTACAGTTGACGGCACAGTGTCTTCTAAACGTTATGCTCTTACCATTTGCGTGAGCAGCCCTCCGGTCAAAGAAAAATTTAAGCATTGCGTACGACACAACGATCAAGAGGTAATTGTGAACATGAACTTTGTCGGCACACCGTTCTCTTGTCTTCCGACCACTGGATATCAAGTGAATCGCATGGAATAGAATATTTTGATGCAACTGCCGAATGCTAGGGTTCACTGCTTCTGCAAAATTGTTTGTTCGCTGTTCACTCATCGGCAGTCAAGCGCTTTCACGTCTGTCTTGAAACATCGACTGCGCATTGTTCAGTTGGCTATATGGCCTTCACACGATTGTGGCTCAAACCAGATGCACACAGCAAATGGTTCCATGGTTTCGCTCAATGCAGGTCTCTGTCCTTGCAACGTTGACTTCGGGTTAAGGATAACTAACCTAGCCGTCTTAGGAGGAGAGCAGGCGTTTGCGGCCGTCTGCTTTTTGAGCTTCAGAATTCTTCCAAGAGAATGGCTTCACCTGATAAAAGCTCCCACTGATACCAAACGTTTTAAAGTCCCCTCATCAAAGTGAGCAGTGACATAAATCGACAGAGTTTTCTACATCATCTTCATTTTGTGTTCGTGTGGTTGGGTATTTGAAATTGTGGTCTGACTAAAGTCAGTAAAATTGGCAACTAAGAACTTAATGCATAAATTCAGGGTATTCAGATTAGCTTAAAATTGGGTGAGACAACTCCTGGTTGAGAGATTTCCGTCCCGTGAGTGCACACAGGATAAAGGCGGAACCAGTTCTGTTCAGGGCTGAGAGAAGTCTACAGAAGATTAGTACAACTGCCTTGGGAACAGTCATCCTCGATTGATTCCTAGCGATTCTGAGAATCAGAGTCATGATTAAAGGAAAATATTCAGTCCGACACAGTGTTTGGGGGATCTGTCTTAGATGTTACCAATGACCCCAATTAAGCAGATAGAGAGATGCGGTTACTGAAACACTAATTCTGTTTGCCTAAAACGTTTCACTTTCGCTCTAACAGGGCAATATCAACGTCCCACTCAAGCAATAAAGGCAGCCGTACGTCACATTCCGAGAAGAGTACATATTTCTGAGTCCTCACCCTAAAACTAGCCCTGATGTAAATCTGAATGGTATCCCTAACCTGTACTCTAGCTCAACTTTAAGCTTGACTCCAAACTTAACCATAAGCCTTAACTTATGTCGCCCGGCGTTGGGCGTTGCGGGTGGTTCCTCCTCTTACATCCTGTTTGGGGGGAGGGCATATAAGTCGTCCTTACCTATTTCAAATATGGGAACCAAAAAAGCGAGGAGGAAGACCGAGTTTACCGAAAACACAATGCTTCCTGCATGGCAGAGAGAAAAAATTAACTTTGAATGGGATCCGACAACTCACTTGTTCCATGTGGAACCGTTGGACGCGCCGAAGTGTCGGGGAAAAGAACCTAAAAGGAAGGATAAATAGACACAAATATAGTCAAGTAAGTAGGGCAGTACTTTGGAACCGATCACAGAGTTTCTAGCTTCATTCGGCTATGCTGGTTATCTAACACCTTATAAGCATTACCCAAATATATTCTACATCGGTCAACTATATTGGAAAGCTGTAAACAAAACGGGATTCGAAAATTCGGTCTCCTCCAGAACCTATGGAAACTTTACACTCACGAACCTCTGGGTTTCGTGACTGACTGAATATTGATATTTTTAAGATCCCGGGGATGGGAAAGAAAACGTCGAGTTATAATCATTACATTATGAAGCTCACTTTAAAAGTCATAGAACTGTAATGCAATTTTTCTGATACTGGTTTCCAACATAAATTCAGAGGGATGTATAGGAAAGATAAGGTTGTGACGAGCAACTTTCGTTCGCAAGTTTTCAGTTTAGTCCATTGTTGCTCAGCTAGTTTTCAAGTTAAACTTTTTGCTAGAGTAAGAATTATCATGCTATACGTGGAAGATTAGCATAGATAAAACGGTGAATACGTAAAGAAGTAGGTATTTTCAAAAAGTATTTCTATAAAAAATGGAGGAAGCAACTAATTGTTTAAGATTATGTCGCACCAATCAAAATATATTTAAACATAACACAACGAAATATTTAAATTTACCCTGCTTTCTTGCAGAAGTTCTGGATACCCCTGAAAAAAGAAATAGCTTTACACAGGGTCTTGTTAATGGCCAAGAAACCTTATCCGGCCGTGTGTTAAATGAAACAATGGAAGGTCAAAACATGTCTAAGATACGTGACCGCACGAACAGCTAGGACCGTAAGACGGGAAGATTCGAGCCCGTCCGATGCCAACGACTGCTATAAAGTGTAAACACAGCTACCAAATTAGACTTGGTTGTAAGTATAGTTCGAGTTTTAAATGAAAAAATGGCGGACCTTTGTAGTGCGCAGGTTTTTCTGAAGTGAAACAAACCTTTGCGACACCTACCTTACCCTTTCAAAACCCGGCATGTTGAAATATAAAGATTAAGTCAGTAGAAGTGGAAATGGACATATGAGCAGAGGCTGATTAAGTTTAGGAAAAACAAAAGAACACACAAGACAATTGCGGGACGCCACATTATGTGAGATCAAACGTACATAGGCCTAGAATAGATCTGTTAAACAATGTTACCTAAGAAGTTTACTAGGATGCTTAAATTATGTTTGCAACTATAAAAGAGCACCTTAACGGAATTAGCAGGGGGAAAATTAGTGGCCTACTTTGTAGTAGGCTGGGCAGTAAGTCAACTCAAGTTTGACTAAACTTACAGCTCCCTGCCGGGGTTTTGCAGCTCAGTTAGCTATAGCGTTGGCTGCACTAAGGGCTGCTCCTTGCTGACGCGAGTTTGAATTCCACCGAGATCACCGAGTTTTATACAATCAAACCAAATAAGTGAAAGGAATTACAATGACAAGGGGTGGAGTGGAGTGGGTACAACGAAGATTACTTGCTTGTGAATTACTTTATGACGAGGCAGACTTGCTCAGTAATTACCAAACCCTTTCTTTCCCCAGCTATCTGATGTCCATGACTGGAGGTGGCTTCAGACTGCTGGACAAATCTAAACAGTTCATTTACTCCGTTTCGTAGGCTTTAAGCGAAGGCAACTCGAAGCTGATTTGCCTGAGAATACCATAAAGTTCCTCACGATGAAAAATAGCCACTGGATGAGAGTCAAGCGTTCCCGCTACCTACACACGCACAGTACTGGACCGACTTATCCCGTGGGTCGGCCGCCTTCCTATCCACGACTTTAGGCGCATCGACATGGATTGAAGTACGAGCGAGCAAGAAGAACGCGCTGATTTACTGCAAGGCTGGTTGCAGCAATTTTGACCACGCTCCCACTTTTCCACCGATGGGCTGTCCGACTCTATCCATAAGTTGGTGCGCGGGCTGCGTAGTAAATCACTGGACCAATAGGAGGCCAGCTCAGGGCATGACAGACGTTATTTGAGCTACGCGCCCACAAAAAATGCCGTGCAGGCTCGGCCACCAGCCCCCTTCTTCCGAGCCTACCTCCAGGCTTATTGACTCTGCAATGATACCGGGTACAGATGGAAGAGGGAAGAGCGAGAGAGAGTGCGGTAGATGCAGCGCAAGTCTAATATTACTTAAAAAGAATTCACGCCCGATTCACGATCAAACTGCAGTAG
Organism: Ligula intestinalis; assembly: GCA_036362985.1. NCBI lineage: Eukaryota > Metazoa > Platyhelminthes > Cestoda > Diphyllobothriidea > Diphyllobothriidae > Ligula > Ligula intestinalis. The sequence goes on along the minus strand of JAYGXS010000004.1, from coordinate 48,407,868 downwards.
AGGGCTGTGGCGGGGAAGAAAATGCGCGTGATGGCAGGATGATTATGAGGCAGGCTTTTACCTCTGTCGACGGCCTTTGGTTGCGCCGACGGAAGAACTTACCGCAAGTTTTTGAGCAAACTCCCTGGTTTCGATGCCGAACCACTCGAGGACATCTACTGCGGCCATGCATCGGTCAAAGAGAACCTGCCTCTCCTGATCGGAAAGGCCAGCCGCCGGATCAATGAGTGCCATGCAGTCGAGAAGGTCTTGCAGCACAAACTGCACAATCGGTTCTCTCTGTGAGTCCTGCAGTACGTTTTCACTGTAAAAGAAGACGGGCGATGCAGTACTGACAGCGTCATCGGTGATTCATGAGAATTACCGTGCGTACCGTTTCCTATTATATTGCTAAAATGTGTAATTTGTTAATTTGACAGCCCTAGCAGTACACGGACAAATTGAGGAAACTCAAGACTGTTTTTAAGAGAGCTATTCCTTGTGTGATGCCTAGCATAGATTATCCGCACTGAGAGAATCAAATTACGTAATACGCCAGTCTTCCTTTGAAACATTAAGTATTTACAGCAAACATAAAAACATGCATAGAGTTCGTTGTAAGGCGGAGAAAAAAATGGCTGCCTAAGGAGGCTCCCAATGAAACATCAAGACACAACGGAACACGAATGTTTCGGTGCACAGCTGGATTGGTGTAGGGCTACTTCCACGTGAACAGAGCATTTTAAGAAAGTGCGATGGAGATCCACTTTTTGAGCTGCTAAATACGGATAAAATCTTCAGCAATAAGTGCAAAGTATAAGGATAGGCAGGCGCTCTTTTTATTCAATAAAGTACTGCAGTACCGAAAAGTGGGTTGCAGAGCGTAGTCCCGAAATGGCCTGTGTATATTTAGTTACGACTTCATGGAAATGGCTGATTTCCAAACAAAAAATGCGTATAACCTTTGTTAAAAGCAAATTTTGAAACGGGGTTGACTTCGAGATTATCTAATTCGTGATAAGCGCATGTTTTTAATTTTGCGTGAGGGCATGTAGCAGGCGAGAGGTAGGAACCTTACGAAACGCTGCCCACTGTGCTAACTCTGATTACAGATCAAGGCTTAGCTGAGTCACAGGTGCACAGAAGAGAGAAAGTCTTGAGTGAGGCTGATAGTGTCCAGCCTTTGCTCGCGGTACTTCAGTTCTATTTTAGTTTAACTAGGGAAATGCAGGTTAATGCTTTTTAATCTTCCTTTGGTTACAAGGACATGGCAAAGGGAGAAGTCTGATGGTTTTATAGAGCCACTTCTTTGCCCACCAAGCTTTGAAGTTGTGAGTGCTCGCAGTCTGCCCGGGACGCCTTTGTTTGATCCGCTGTGAATGGCACCCAGGCTCTCCGTTAATCAGCGTACACAATTTCCTGATTGGCTGCTTGGGCTTCCCGGAATCCTGCGCGCTCACTTCGCTTTCGTCGCAGCCATTTGGCCTGCGGTTGCGCGCTCCACCGACAGTCAAATTCTCCACGTCCTTCAACACAGAATAAACTGGTCCTACCTTTCTGGCCTCCCAAGTCTTCTCATCTCCTCAGGAACCGAGCCTGAAGATTGCAACTGCTAGGATTTTCTCTATGAACGTAATTTCGAGCAATACTGACAAAATGTACAGTAGTAGGTTTTACAACGCATAAGTGTCCAGGAGAACGATAAAAACGAAAGACATGTGTTGGTTTCTGATGGTGTGGTCGTACGAAGGGCTGTACTGGTTAAGCTATCTCTTAAACCTGTCTAAGATTGGGAAGCTGGGATGCTGGGCAATACTTCTGATCCCGTAGCATGCAAAACCTTTGTATCTTGTCACTGCGTACTTGTCTATAGTCTAATGGAAACAGGGGAAGACTGGAAAAGGTTGTCTCGTAATGCGGTAGCTTGGGCCTTGAACAAGCATGGTTGTACGTCGTTGTGTCTTTTCAATGGGGCTGTGATCTTTGCAAATCCACAGACTTCAGGCATAAATGAACGCATTCCCCAACATCATACACATCAAACATGATTTAAGCAGCCAAGACAGTTGGGATCTTGACATTTTTCAACTGACAGGATCACTCGATCTTCCTTTAAAAGGGTTTTCAGACCGGTCATAGCAAAGTCTCCGTTGAGACTAGTTATATGGGCAAAACGTCAGTAATTCAAGAAATTGCATGAAACTAGGATTCACATCTCTATTCCAATTGTGAAGATAGATGCGAATAATCCCATTTGCTTTAGAACTCTGCAATATTCCTTTACGTTGCGTAATCAGGATAGAAAAGGGAACTGCTGATCCCATGTGACTCTAAAAACGCCAGAACACAGTCGACAGGGTCTGCAACACAGGCTGAAATCAAAACTCATTTGGCGTATCTGTTCAATAAGCAACAGGAGCCGAGCGCTAACTTGACGTCTTCCAGCCTGGAGGGCGTGAGGATAGACTAGTCAACTGCAACATATCAGAGGGAAATTCATACTTCAATCTCTCATCCGCCCTCTCTGACGACGCATTTCCACTTATACACCAAAGGAAATTTTAAAAAACGATTAACGGTCAAGGTAAACTAACTCTAATATTTTTGCTATTTGCCGGTAGGCTTCTGCCGTCTGCTCATAGTTCTCGGGCAGGGAAAGCCATAGTACACGCTCTGCCACGGACAGCTTCTTGATATCATTCATCGCTCGTTTGAGTTCATCCAGCAGAGCGTTCACATAAATGCTCCGCAGTTTCGGCTCTGCCGCAAGGGTCTTGCGCTAAAATCAAAAAGTCGATGAAAGCGTGATCTGCGATTTTGTATCTTCCATGCGAGATCGCTTCTGTCTGGGATGAAGAATATGCCTGATATTGCTCATCATTATTGATAAGTTTTCGTAAATGCGTTCCCGCTGGTATAAGAGAAATAATCAACCATTTACAAGTTTAGGAAAGTTGCTTGCAGGACTAGAAGAACTGTACGTCTGAAATGCATTTCTTTCAAACCCCAATCTTTGCCCATAAATCCCTCTGCGCTTAACCTCCTTCATGCGAAGAAAACCCTCATATTTTCGTGCTTTCTGTTACCCCTTAATGACTTATAATTTCAGTGCCTTCTGTTTCCTCAACCATGACGTCATCGTTACGCAAAGGTATGGTAGATTTCTTATATCATGGACCCTCAACCAAAAGTCTGAAATGTGCTTTCAATTTGAATAAATTCCTTGCGTATTGTTAAAATAATGGTTATCTTCCAAATTAATACCAAAATAATTCACTCATTAAAGCGAGTTTCTTTCTGATTGCCTGTAGAAAGTCTCCTAGAAAAATGGTTAAGTAAGTGATATACAGTTTTTATCATTGACTTTCGGTGCCTTTATAAAGGAAGATATACGTAAGTCACACCAAATGAGGACAAGAGTTTCGACTGAATTAGTTTCGTCAGCCAAGGATTCTTGCAGTCGAGAAAAAGTATATGCGATTCCTGGGACAACAACTCTGTTTGTCTGACCTTTTTTATTCACGCTCTAAACCAGCACCAACAACAGAAGCAGTTCTGGGTAATTTTTTGCACAAGAAGCTGTGGTATTTGTAGGATTCAGTCATTCTTCTACTGCCTACCTATGACAATTAACGTCTCCCTCCACTTTCATCGGGGATGATTGGCTATTGTTTCGCTAATTGCTTTATAGTCAGCATGCAAGTTGTTACCTGCTGAAATATTATTCGCCATGTTGGAGGTTTGTGTGAATATTTCCCGGCTACCTGGCTAACAGACATTGGCGTAGAAAATTTGTTCACTTTTTGCTCCCTGAGGGTATGAAAGCTTTGATAAAGTGACCCTCAGTACCCTATAAGGGATAGAGAGATTATCGCACTTGTTAAAATAGGCTAGGGACGCGTAAATCGTGACTTTAGCAACTCACGGCTCACGCGATAGCCACGATTCTCGCGAGAACTTCCGCCTCATCGAACTTGCATGTAGAGCCGGCTATCGTCCACTGGGCCGTGACTGGCCAAGTGGTGTCATTTTTCGGCACTGCTGTTCTGTGTTCGGTAGTGGGCGCCGCAGCAATCTACTGGTTTCCCCGATTTAATTTCTTTACCAGCAACTGCACCAGGTCAAATAAACTACTCCAAGTGTTTTCTGTCCTGACAGTGGTTTTTTTCGTCTCAGTTAGCTGAAGCCTATTATTTGCCTCCAGTTTGCGTACGATTTAAACTCCAAGTGGTGCGAGAAGGCGATCGACATTCTCCGGGACGTTTTCGACGCACGGAATCGCTCGCCAAAAGTTGGGGTCAGTGCACTTTTTTGAAGCAAAAATGTCAAGCGACTAAATTTTGTCTCTCAGCAATCTCGTCCATTTTTTATCAATAACCTCCTGAGACTCGTATTTTCGCTTGTATCGACAATTCTTTTAACCTTCAATCACTAACTACGCATTTCTTACATGTCTTTTTTTACTTGATTGGTGGGATTGCTAGACACCGAAATGTGTATGGGAACTGCAAAGCCCAAATTGGGTCATTTTATGCCACAAGTAACAACGATAAGTCATTTTATAGCCGTATAAAACGTCGTAAAGCTTACCCTTGTAGGAGTCATTGCAGTCTTGAAGAGGTTGAGGAAGTTAAAAGTCTTTCCAACAGCACCTTTCATGCCAACCTTAGACGGAATAGAGTCCATTTGATTAAGCATTAAGCTCCGTATCTCTCCCATAGTTGCAACATCCATTTCCAGTATTCTGAGAGGGCAGGAGAGACATAAAATTAGCCGCAGTCAACCTACTTAAGTGATATGCGGGGCGTCATGAAGACATAAAAGACTGTGCTGATAGTAGTCTACTCTCGGTGCATTTCTATTACCGATGTCCTATGATTTTATGCTCAAATTGCCAAATCGAATACTCATTACCAGCCTAGGATTAATTTACATACCTGATAACAGTAAATTACAATTTCAGCTCTTTTCCGTTTTATTAAAGGAGAACACCTTTGAGCTCCCTATTGGTGACAAAGTAGCCATAAAATGTATTGATGCAGAATAATTTTTAAAAAAGTGGCAACTACATGATTGCAGACGAAAATCGAGCGACTTTGGTTAACCCAAACGAATATTTAGACATGTCTACTCACTTAAAAAGAATAGTATAGTAATTATGGATAGTTCTGAACGTGAGCGTCAACCAAGGCTTTGCATAGTGCACTCTTATCGTCAAACATCAAATAGATAAATATGGGTGCAATAACATAACCGACAAATACGACTGAGACTGGAGTGTTCATTTCTGGTTTATTATCCACCACGAGCCAGCTAGACACAGTACTTGCATTGCCTGAGGCTCGAGCTCGTGATCGGTCGTCAGAAGCTCAATGCCCTAAGCACTGAGCCTTGGGTTTGTTATACTGTGGCTTAAGACCGGGTACGTTAAAACTAGTAGGGAGGCACCCACCGATCGCGTCAAGAGATGTAATCGTCTCCTTGTGACTCATTCTCAAGGCCCCCAAGAAGCCGCCAGTAGCTGGTGTTATAGGCAGAACAAGATTACAGACAAAGGCGCAGGGGGGCGGGTTATTAGCCGTTTCCAAAGCCCAGCGTGACCAGTATGTCCCTTGAGGCGATCGGGCAGCGCCCTTCTACTATTGGTAATATACAGAAGTGTACTGTAATGGCAGGCAAGCGCTCACCGATCGATGGCAAGACTCAGTCGTCGGTTGTACCTTCAGGAGCACTCTAGAGCACCGCTAGCGGCCGCACAGTGGCCACTAATACAGGCAGAATGCGATTATTGACAAGGATAAAGGAGATTGGAATGGTCATTTCAGGCTTATTAGCCGTCGTCACCGAACCCCAGGGGTAGTTTTCTCTAGGTTCGAACCCTCAAATTTCTTAGATAGAAGTAAGACGCGCTAACCACCACGCCCCAGGCTCCTGATCTGGCTGGTATCGATCGGGAATATGCATAGTTGCAGACAGGCACATACGGATCATGTGTATCCCCGGTCGCAAACGGCAAGGCAAAGAGTCCGTGACACAGTGGTTAGAGAGTTAGATTTCTAACTAAGAAGATCGTGGCTTCGAAACTCGGTGTTCGCCAAGTCTAGGAGTCGGGTCTAGCTGGCTCCTGGCAGTGAATAAACCAGAAATATCCGTGCCAGTCTTCATATTTTGTCAGTAATAATGTATACAGGGTGCCCCAAAAAAGTGTATACACATTTAATTCAATTTTGAACTTGTTCTACGTCATAACTGTATTATTTAGAAAACGTAAAAATATGTAAAAGATTCGTTTTATTGTTTTTCCCCTGGATTTTGACTATTGCAACAGCGACTGAATTGATAGAAGCCATTGCATACGAATGCATCCGAATACCAAAGGCTTTTTCCGTGTTGTGTGCGATTTCATTGCTTCGCGTTGTCAGCAATGTCATTATCAAAATGAACATCAATTTGAAAACATTCAGTGAAAATAAAACAATCGAATAATACTTGTAAATATTTTTTACATTTTTTAATAATAAATATATAATAAGCATTACTTTTGCAATTTTTGGGGACACCCTGTGGAAGTCTGTTTCATTTCAATTTCATCCACAGTTATAAAAAAGAGGTGATCTAAATTAAAAGAGCGGTTTTGCAGATTCTAGAGAGACTGCTTGCGAACTCGTGCTTAGATAGCTAGCTTACTGTATCAAAATTTGTGGATTTCCTACGTTGTAGGAGACTGGGTGGGTAAATTGATCCAAGTATGATTGAATTCACGGCTCCCGATAGGAGCCTCATAGTTCAGGTGTCTAGAGCTTTGACTGTCATTAAGCTTTCCCTTGTTTGCGTGAGTTCGAATCGCACCGAGGCCGCCGAGCTTTTCACAAATGGGTTAAATGAACTATTTATAATACAACCCCGGAGGCTTACATTGAGAGGCGTAGACGTTTGTCTGCCTTATGTGACAGGAATTCTTTCTCCACGTGGTCAATCAAAAGAAGCATTCACCATAATATTTTGATTGCCACTGAAATTCTTGCCGATGGGAACAAATGGATTCAAATTCCAGGTTGTCTAACCGGTGAAAGCCGGCCAATGGAAAATATCTGTACGAAGAATTTTTCTGATGATCTGATTTTGTTTTAGCAACTGGGGGTAAACTGGCATTAAACAACATGTTTTAGGTGAATTACTGGTCTCCCTCTTAGAATTGCAAGTAAAACGCATCAAAAATGTTCATTTTTAGTCCATTTGAGAATTACAGTGAACAATAATTAATCTGAAATAAGACAACTCCGAAAATGGTTGCTGATTTGCTAGAGTAAGAAACATCTGGAATATATGAGAAATGCATACAGGAGAGTAAATATGCTACCGTTAATTTATAGGAGCCAGGTTTACTTGCCTCTAGTGCTCTGACCTTAAAACCCTTCATAATCTGAGGTTGATTCAAATATAGTTCGAGAAGACACTGGCTGTCAGGTTAGAGAACATTAGCATGAGTAAACCACCAGTTCTACTTTGGCAATTTGGAGAGCAGATAAGACATGACTTACTCCTGGCAAGCGTTTACAAGTTCTCTCTTCTGTGGGGTCATTTCAGAAGTGTTGAGAAAGTTAATGAGGTCCTGCGCAGTGGTGAGGGAGGACTCGGGCTTGTCCGTTGGCTTTGAATTTAGAAAGCTCTTCAGCACAGGCATCTTCTTCTTAGCCTCTTCAGAGAAGATGGCCAGGGGCTTGTTAGGCTTAACGACCTTGCTGGGGTCTTTTTGCTGTCCACGACGCTGATGACGCACTACACCCACGGGTTTAATGACAATTTCACTTGCTCTTTGGCCCCTGACTTGCAGTAAATTGGCCTCTGTTGGTACCGGCAAACTACGCTTGGGCTTCTGCGACCGGTGACTCAGAGGCCTACCGACGTCCCAGACTACACCATCCTCGAAGGAGTCCTCACTCACCTCGGAGATATCTGAGAGGGTTGATGGCTTCTGTGCAGGTCCCCTTTCCTTTAGGGTTTCCAGGTGACGCTTCAGGTCAATATCGGGTACCAGGGGAATCTCTGGAGGATGGAGGAGATCCTCATCCTCTTCTTCGAGAAGACTGGACCTGTCCGATCTGTGTTCAGCGGCGAACTTTGAAGGGAAAAAGCAGTTAGAATAAGACTTTGGGCCACAGCTTAACGATGAATCCTGTTTGTGCTTTCACACTTGGATATGAGCCAATCGAGGGCTTCACCATTAGACCACATGAGTATGAGTTTTTAAATAAAACGACAGTGTCGGCTCTGATCAAACTTCAGTTAGTGCTGACTTGGATATGATGGCGCGTACGCAAAGCATGCCTATACATCAGCCCTAAACAGAGGCTTTCGATTTTTTCGGCTTTACTTTGGAACAAGGATCTGCCGATAACCGATAAGGGGTGCCTTATAGGCTCTACCAAATTTAATATATAACCTACTTGCATTTACTTAATTGCCATAGTTACACCTTCCTTTAATTTATTTGTCATGAAATCTATTCAGCGCTTTCCAAGAAAAGCAAAATTGGTGCCGCGGCTGGCAAGCAACAAAAATGGAAAATTTGGAATAACTTTACCTACGCAAATTTTTCTGCAGCAGCTCTCTGGAGGACTTTGTGGCTGAAGGCCAGCTGTTTGCGACAAGGAAATTGAAAAAACGTTTTAAATCGAGGTTCTGAGTAGATCTCACGACAAAAAATGGAACCTGGAATGTGTCTGTGCGTGTTCAATGCCCTGACATGCGCTATGTAGACTTTGGTTAACCCAAGCTCAGGGCAGACTTCTTCCTTCACAACCTCTCAGGTGGTATTACCTCCGTGCGTCAGAGTGCGACAATGTCTGTTTCGAAAATCCTCCAGACTGCCGAGGATGCAGCCCATGAGCAGGTTAGTTCATCGATCAATTGATAATTTCATTTGGTAAAAAACTATCGTGTAGTTCCCATAGTGCACCCGAAGCGTGCTCCACTCCAATACTGGCACCTAGTTTTAGGAGGTAGAATCGGTGGGGCATATTGGGGGACAAATCAGTGACCAATAATCATGTAAATTAAGAAAGTTACTTGTGTAACTTGAGGGGTGTTTGTTGACCTTGGACGAGGTCATTGGGGTACATATTTTAATGGCTCCACCAACGCCAACTGCTTTCGAATATTGGAAATTCACCCTACTTAAAATTTTAAGTAAGCAGTTATTGTACATGTTGGCCATCCAAGCACCCCTCAATGGTTCCCTGTCCTTCATTTGACAAAGTAAAGCGAGATTATCAAAAGTTAACCAAATAATTTGTTCCTTGCGATTTGCACTTGTTGTTCAGGGGTTCGGTTAATTAGGCATAAGAACGTTACCTACGGAAGCAAGAGAGACTGGCCTGGTCGTTTCTGACATTTTAGCCGGGAAAGGCAAGAGTGGATGCGGTAGGTGCAATGCATGTATGCAACCATTTGCAAAAAACTCATGCGTTAGCAACCGGGTTTGCGTCAGACTGCTGAAGCATGCGGTGGCCCTCGTCAAAACCAAAGGTCGAACTGGCTCTTCGCTCGCCAGAATTATGATTTTATTACTCTTATTTTTCGCATAAACTAGCTGCGAGACGAGCGATGAATTATCACAATTAGTTGCCCGCACCTACGAAATGGGCCACGCGTTTAACCTCGCAACAACGAGGATAATCACCTGCAAGACAAGCCGGAACTTGATTGAGACCTCTGGCCTTCGATGCAAAATCAATCAATCCGTTCATTGATCTGGCATCGACATACAGAGCACTGCGCAGTCACCTTCGGACTGGCATCACTGTTGTTTGATCGTCCCCTGCTTCCCCCTATAATTTTTGTTTTGTTTTTTTGTACGAGATTAGAAGCTCAGAAAAGTGGAAAAATTGTTCTGGTACTCAACCAGCCTTCTTCTTTGCTCATGCAAATGCAGAATTTGCAGGTATTAAAACGGCTCTCGAAAACAGCTCCAGCAATAAGGATTAAAAGGTAACTACTGTAGTTATCGGTCAAATGCGAAACAGTTTAGCTTTTCCGAGATCTAAATCAGCTTCTGCAATAAAAAAAACTTTGAAAATGCACCAGTCAATCTGGTAAACTTACGACGAGTTTTAGAATGTAGGGTGTCGCCTCCATACCGTTATCAGCCAATATATTGATTATGCGCCTGCCAATGTCCACGAGGTTGGACTTCTGCGGATCTTCGATGTGAACATGGCGACGCAAGTGGTCAACGCAACGATGATAGGCTTTACGCAAGCAATATAGAACAAAGGCGAGGCAGTCGTCCATCAGTGGAAAGTTCCTAAAAGCGTCAGAGGTTAATGGACGGTAAAGATAGTTTCTGGTGTCACCGTACCCTAGTTAACCATGAATAACTATCTACTAATTGCATTTTTGTAGGCATTTTTTTACCACTTCGTGCAGGCGTCGGCTGTGTTAATCACAAAGGGTAGACAGAGTCCAGTGCACCTTCCATTGCACCTTCACGAAAATCGTTATTGCCATGGGATTACTTATCGACATCGGAAATTATAATTTCTGTTGTGTGATTGTCAGTCAGTTTGTCTGCTCCGATCTACTTATTCCAACTGTATTGGCTTGATGTAGAATTGCTAAAAAAACGTGTTTGCCAAATTGACTTTTCAAATATCTAATGGTGTGTGATTACTTTACGACTATAGAGAACTCAAAAACCTCTACACATTCCCTTAGACGCTTCGGTCGCTTATGTAGATATACAGCTAGTCTTCAGCTCGGACCCCGCGAAGTTCTGAGCCCGATACGTCGAGGACACATTCGTCATGCTAAAGAGGAGCCACGTGCAAGCTTTCAAAGCATTGTTGAACTCGATCTTTCCCTACATCGAGTTCACCATGGAAGCAGAAGTCAATAATCACTTGCCCTTCCTTAACGTCTAGGTTACAAAACTGGAACAAAGGAAAATAAAGACAACGGTCTACCGTAAGGCAACCAGCACCAGGCACATTCTTCTTTTCCAAAGCGACCACCCTGCTGGTCACAAACGCAGTTGTGTCAGAACCCTCTTCCAACGTGTTCAAACACACTTTAGCGAAGACAGCGGGAAGCAGGGGGAGATGAAGTACTTACATGCCCTTTTCAAAGCCAATGGTTATACGAAATCATTCATCCGCAAGTGTCTCAAGAAGCATCGAGTTCATCGGTCGAGCGAAGAAAAGCTGAAATTCTGGCTCGCCATTGCCTATGTGAAAAACATTTCAGAGACGACTGCCCAAATCCTAGAACCTTTTGGGATCAGAGTGGCGCAGAGACCAGATTTTACAATCAGACAGCAAATCATGAATACCAAGGACCCGCTGTCAGCAACCGAGCAATCAGCCGTAGCCTACAGCAAACCATGCAAAAACTGTGGGCAAACGCCTGGGCGCAAGATTGCATGAACATCAACTTGCAATCAGTCGCAAGGACAACCTCTCTTTAGTCTATGGCCATGTGCAACAGCTCACCCACGAATTCGCCTTTGAGAAAGCGAGGACAATCGACAGGGCCAATGAGAAAATGGCCAGACTAGCGTTGGAAAGTTGGTCCTCCATCGGCACAATCAACGGAGCTATCGACTTGAACTTTGCCTACCAAGCGCTTCGCACAAGGCTCGGATCAATTTGGCCATAGCCAGTAGGGCAAACGAGTACGCATGACCGAGAACCAACGCGCACGGAAAACAGGGGTGGAGGTCGGAGGTCATGCGACCAACATAAAACACTGTCTGACCGTTACAACCGCGAGGCAAAGAACAACCAAAACGAACAGCAACGAGTGATCAGTCCGCCGGATGACAGGGGGAGGCCAGCAAGCATATTGTTTAGCCTACAACTACGCTGACCACAGAGGGGACGAAGGTCACGCAATCTCACCAGCAGCCAACCTCCGGGAAACCAAACGAGGTCAGCAACAAAAGGGCAGGTCAAAGTTTACACGTCAAACACCGATGTAATTTGAAGCAGATGGCAAGGCTGGCTTACCCAAGACCACCAGACGCAGCTACCACAACACTCTGACGATGGAAGCGTGAAGGTTTTCGAAACGTCAGTCAAAAATATAATTTGGCCCATTAGCCCGTCCCCTCCTCTTCCTCCCTACCTTTGGGAAATGATGAACGCGATATACAGTAGTATAAGTAGGCTGCGTCTTCTGCATTCTCACCTCCTTTCTCACCGGGACCCAGGATTATGAGCAAGTGAAGAGGACCGCGACAGCTGGCTGGCTGCGATCCTACAGAGTGGGAGCGCCAAAATGGCCACATTAAGAAGGATCTGTTGCAGCCTGCCCCTCAATCCACCTGTCGGTCACTACACACAAACATGAGTTGCGTTGACTAAGAGACCGGTTAGAAGAAGAAGAAGAGTCGACCGCTGGAACAATATGTTTATTCGCCTGAAGTTTCAACATCTGTCGCGGATTCATCCTCAGAGACATGAACAGTAAAAGAAACGGGTAATGCATGCACCGAAGTTTGTAGTATTTATAGGATACCGTCATTACTGCAAACACACAGCAACAATAGACGTTAATTGCCTTCTTGCGCGTGGGTAGTTTGTTGGGTGGCCCACGGACTCTGACCTGTTGAACTTTCATCACAGGCGGTGGGCTCGAGCGTTATGATTGTTCGGTCACCTGGCTTCCTGTTGTTGACGTAAGATAAGGTGGTGGCCTGCCCGTTCTTCAAGCAATGAATATGGATTGGGCAAATCTTTGCACTTGTTTATTCATTGAGGGCCCGTGAACCATGACTCATGTAGTTCTCGGCTCACCCGATTGTCACCTCATGCAAGAATTTCGGCCTCATCAAATTGGAACGTGTGGCCGGGTCTTGTCGAATGAGCCGCAACTTGAGAATTGGCATCATTTCGCCGCACTGCTGCCGCGTGTTCGGCAGTTCGCGTCTTGAGACATCTGCCAGTTTCTCAGACGTATTTGCTTTGACCGCAACTGAACCAGATACTGTAGACGATCCCAGATGTTTCTTGCCGTGGCAGTGGTCTTTCGGCTTCGTTATCTGACGCCTTATGATTGCCTCCGGCCTGTGTGCGACTCAAACTCCACGTGGTGTGAGAAGGCGGCCGAAGGCTTTCGATACGTTTTTGACGTACGGGATAGAACGCCACATCTTGGGGTCGGTGCGCTTTTGTTGGTCAGCTCGTTTGCGCAAGCACCGGTTGACGAAGTTGTGTGGGTAGCCATTCTCCTAAAACATTCGTCCAAGGTATTCTACCTCGGCAACTTTATCTTCTCCTTCGCTGCAGTGCGTCTCAACACGCCGGTAGAGCGTCTTTACGCAACTGCGTTTGTGGCTGATTGGGTGGTTGCTGTTAAAATGCAGTACTTGCATCGTGTTTGTCGCTTTCCTGAATACTTTAGTCTTAAGACCACCACAATCTTTGCGACATTTGAGGACATCAAGAAAGGCCAACTGGTTGTTCTCTTCTTCCTCCATCGTAAATTGGATGTCCGGGAAGACGCTGTTGAGACGTTTCTTGAACGGCAGCACCTGATCCCGTTCGATGACGACGAAGGTGTCATCCACATACCACGCCCAGAATTTCGGTCTGTGGTATTGGAAAACCAGCGACTCCAGCCGTTGCAGGACCGCCTCGGCTATGAATCCTGAAATCGGTGAACCCATTGGTGCATGCATTACCCGTTTCTGTTCCTGTTCATGTCTCCGATGATGAATCCGCTACGGATGTTGAAACGTCAGGGGAATAAGCATGTTGTCCCAGCGATCGAGTCTTCTTCTTCTCAATTGCTTCCTGGGACACGCATGTTCGCTTGTATGAGACCGATGTTATCCCTTCAGGCCCTAAACGAGCTACATGTCAGATGTACTCGATTAGCAGGTGGCCGGATCAGCGCGTTGCAGGTGTTATTCGTATTACGCCCCCATTATAAGTACCGAACATGGGTTGAGGGTTCAAGGACGTTAGTGACATGCGTAGCTGCAGACTCTGGTACCAGTCAACCCTGGCCTTATGACACTTCCTCTCCGTGGAATTTGAGTCAGCCATGGCGGCTCCAACCGCCTGTGTCCGATCGTGCCCTTGGTTTGCTTGGCTCTGTCTTCACACCGGGCACGAATGGGTGAGAGCAGCGAGAGATAGTGATAGAGGTGGCACAAGTCTACTATCACTTAAAATTACTCCGTGCGTAGGTCGCGGCTCCAGCTGTGGAACAGATGGTGGACAACATCGGATGTGACGGTCGAACTGACATCCTGTTAGTTGGCAACCTTAAAAGTCATGGCTTTTAACGCGCCGTCATAGTTTTTAGCGCCCCAGACTTGGTCTAGTGCTAAACATACGCTTAGCCGCCAACCACACTCTATATTTCCTTTTTTAGGCTTCAGCCACTGTCCGAGTTGGTCAGTCGGTCAGAAACCAGACTGCCTCACGGTACGGATTATGTGGTCTGCGCCATACTCGAGAGCTCGTACTTACCGTGGTAAATGGGAAGGATATGTTGGCATGCGTAGGCACAGGGTTTTAGGCTGCACGCACAGAAACTGCGCCACGTTCAATCGTAACCGTAAGGCCCATAGCGGCTGGGGTATATCTCTGGTCCGACCCGCCAAACTGTTAGGGTACAAATCATATCTACGACCTAGAGTTAGGGATACGGTCAGGTGCCGCTCCTGTTACCTCTTTATTTAGTCTTTTGGGACAGACGTTTTCAAATGTTCTGGAGACCAAACTTTGAAGCCCTTTATCCCCACGACTAATCGTTGTTTATTCGTTCGGAGTCCTATCCACATAGTTCCAACTTATGTCATCGACATTTTTTCCTCCAGATTTGGTTTGCCATTCGGGGATGATCTACTAAATCATATAAGCCTACTAACGCAACAAGGCAACGAGGTTTGCAGAATTTAATGGCGTCGTACAACTTTGTGTCCTTTTGTTCAATTGCATGCAAGCATTGCCTATTAATAAGCTAAAAAGAACGCACGTACATCGTTTCTACAATTTTTGTTTAGAAGCATAACAACGTCCGCATAAAACTGTATTGATGAGTTTACAAGTAGTTTCGCATGCAAAAGCATTGGGGGTGTGAGCAAAGGCATTTGGCAACGTAGTAAGCCGAACCTATACCGAAGTGGCTGCTTAGGGTGGAAAATAAAATCCTAAAGAATTCAACCACAAAGCAATTGGTAGACACTTGCTCCACGGTCGACTCAAAGATGGCATTTAAGGTCGTACTTCGGGCGACCAGCGAGCCTCGCTGAAAGCCAGAACTCTGTAAGCAGCTGGATCACGTGATCACTCTCGCATTCCCATGATAACGATCAGTAAAAAAAAACAAACCCATTCCCTCTCCCGCTCTCTCCTGTCACCTCTCTTTCCCGAATGACCGACTGCTGCCCCGTCCTTTGGCCCTCACCCATCTAAGCACGCTAGACAGGCCGTTACGGTAACATGAAATTCCTTGTATCGATAACTGCCTACCTCCCCTCTCTCCCCTACGCTCATCCCTCAGCATGCACACCCGCATCTAAGACCAACAGCTGATGCCTTATTTACCTATCAAGTTTCAGCTTTCTAGGTCGATAGTTCATTGGACAGTTTGTTTTATCTTATTAGTAGGCAATGTCGGTTTGCAGGTGAAAAAGAGGTCGCGAAATTGTATGACTTCATTAACTTCTGCCCGCCGCATTGCCTTTGCGTTGTTCCAATTTCTTCCGGGGAAACGATGCTTACTAATAGTGCCTGTCCAGCTGATTGAACCTCTACAAATGTGCCGATGTGCTAACCAAATCTCTTTTTGAGTGTGTCAGGTCAAAATCAGTACCGACACGAAAGCAGCAAACGCCGATACGAGTTATTAAAATCCTCTCTAGCCTAGTTAATGACCCATGAAGAAGCGCTTGAATTGAGCGACACAAGCTCAAAAACGAGAGGATAACCTACCGCATAAGGTTGTTGCACATGGAAATAACAACAGGCATGTCATCAAAGGGCATGTTCATTAGAGTGCCCGCCATAACTGCAGCAATTCGATTGGGTTCGATGACAATATCGTGTTCAGGGAACCAGTCTTGCAACACGATTGCCTGCAATAGCAGAACCTGGAGAGGGCAAATGAGAACTCAAGATAAAATAGTATCAGCGAGGCAGTTGAAGCATTTGTTGGGAATGCTGCTATTCCTATGATGTGTCACACACACAAGGCGTCGTCGCGAATCTACCGGGCTGCTGGCCATTGTGTCTGCTTAATTCTGATTGGCTCATTGTCCAGACTATGTCCCTCGCTTACCGCCTTAAATGCACTCAGCCTTTGGGTGTGAACGACTTGCTATAAAGTGCTCTGTCTGAGTACACGCTGTCTCTTGCTCGCCCGTCTTCACTGTCTTCTCTCGTATCGAGCTTTGGGTACCGTGGCCACTTAGTTCACCTTTCGTGCTAAGTAGAAGAACCAGGCGCGGGTCATAACAGTACTCTTTAATTAAACTATTATGTTCAGCTTCCTTCAGATTAGTTGCTGTCCTACCTGCACCTCGAATGTTAAATATTCAAAGACTACAGTGTACTACCTGACTTACTCCATCTATCCTGATCTGCCTGTTATTTCAAGTTTAGAGAAAATAAGTGTGTTATCACACTAAAACTACAAAATCTTCATAGGGCAGAATGATACGATTATGTGCCTAATTCGAAAACGGTTTTTAACCGTTACTGTTAGCCGTTCTGAATTTGCTTCAAAGTGAGCACCTTTATAAAATTATAGCGCGTTCATCATCTCCCAAAGGTAAGAGGGGGCGGGTTCATGGACAAAATTATATTTGAACTGACGTTTCGAAACCCTTCACGCTTCCATCGTCAGAGTTTTGTGGTAGCTGCGTCCGGTGGTCTTGAACTATATTAAAATTAAAATTATATTGAGACGATAACCCCATATACTGGCTCATGTCAGTTGAGATCGCCGATAAGCCAGGGAAGAAGTGAGCAGTTCTTCTTATATATTAGATTATATTACTGTCAAAAAGTTAGTAGTCGTGTATGTTTACTTTTACGACAATCCGGCGTTGCAATCTATCTATTTTGAAATTTTCTGCTGTACCAATGCATTTCTTAGCTGTTGTGTAACGAATAGGGGGGTCAAGGGCGTTTTCCTATAGTTCCCTCAATATACCCAACCTGAACTTAATTACTGTTTGATACTAGTGCTTATATTGATATAACCTGTAAATAAATAATAGTATATTAATATCAAGAAAAAATCGACATTAAACGACGTGTCAGCTACTGACCCACCTTTTCTTCCACGAATGTTACTGAGTCTTGTGTGCCAACGCTATCGAGAACGTCTGTTATTGGGGAAAAAATGAAATCAAGGCAAAAGAATTGGCAAGATTTTAAATAACCAGAAATTCAGTGTTTTGTCAAGTTACTTCCTGAAAACTCTTGTTATATGGTTGCTAAAAATTTAGGCACAATCCCATAATTTAATTTATTTTGAAACCCCGATGCAGGCTCAAAGCGAGATAGAATAAAATATTTAACTGCAGTCGACTCCCGGTAGCTGAAATCGGTAAATATTTAAAATTGCCCTGAAAAGGCATAGAACTATCAAATTTACCCTTCAAAACCGAAATATTCCGTAAACCATCATCATAAAATACTTTAATATCGTAATAAAAGTCATTTTGCATCAGTTACCTTAAAATATAGGGTTCACAGATACACGTAAACACATTAGAACACTCTCTATTACCAAGGCGAAAACAAATAAACTTTGTTTATTATTTATCATTTGTTCATTATTTATTTATGATGCGCACAGAATATTACTACGTAAATATGTAACGTATGCTCTACGAAGAAGAAATATGCGAATGCTTAAACAAGACTTAGTGGGAGTCAGCTGTTTATGACTTTTTCGAAAGACACTGAAGAAACCAGACGCTGACTGTAAAAGCGTTTTCAATTCTTTAAAGTTTGCAATGAAGTGCATCCAAGACAGAGTCTATGGAAAAGTTGAGAGTGTACAGGTAATTCCTTCTGAACCTCTCGTTAACAGTAAGTACACTGATGACAGCCCGCTACTCGTGTGTGAAAGGCTGAGAAAGGCCAAGAGAAAGGTTGTTGTGGTTGTTTCGCCAACTTCAAGGTCATTTCGAGTCTTCGGGAGATTAGATGTTACAGAGAAAGCCATCTCAAGGTGACAAAGTATGCTAAGTATTAAGACTTACGAAGGCGGGCAGTAGATAGTAACCAGAGTGATACCATATATCACTGAAAAGTATGAATCTATTTGACACCATGTTCCCTTACGAGTCAACTGCATTTTCAGTCTATGTTGATTGCATCCCGACGGCCCACAAAGCCAATTAGAGATTGAACCGCTGCCAACTTCCGCTGACTGCTTTTTATGCGATATTTAAACAAGTAAATAAAATTCCTTGTAGGATTTGTTGAATTTTAAAAAGTACAAACTAAAAGCGCGAAACAGGGAACTGACCACTGATGGAGTAATTTTCCGAGGCAACTCTGTACATTATGTGCACTAGAAAAAGAAATAAAGAAGTAATACAGGAGTTTTTAATAGCAGGTGCGCTTACAATTTATCAAAAAGGAAAGAGACTATTCTTTACTTCAAGAAAATGTCGATCCCATGTAGTTTTCTGTAATCATATAACTGGAAGCATTTGGGAACAGTTAGTTTCAGAGATTCTGTCAAAATCTCGCCACCGGTGACTTATAACTGAGAGTCATCGTTGTGGTCGGGATGGAAACCAAAAGATTTGGCTACGGTGCTATAAATAAAGCCATAGCATTTACTTCCAACCTAGATTTTGAAATTGAACTTAGAAATCTGAATTAGCAAAGGATTTTGCTTATGCGGTTGCCATCAGATGAGTATTTTTCAAGTTTGAACATGTCACCTTGAAGTTAACATTTCAGCACAAAGGATTGTTTCAGTACTGTTCAATATCCTGAGTGCAAAAGACATTTTCTTTGCAGGTATAATAAAAACTTTCAAACTAAAATAGACTTGCTACTTTAAAATGGAGTGTAAAATGTTTAGGCAGATGAAATCATTTTGTCATTGGGATTCCAAAATAGTCATTCTGAAGGGACGCAGATAAAATTATCAACTCATTGATAAGAGAGTTATCTATGGGTATCATCAAAGTGTCTGTATGTTTCTCAGTATAAACTGTATCTTTGAGGTAACTATACTTAGAGTATATGTTTAAATGCATCCGTCGCGTTCACCCCTTTACCGTTCCGGGAAGTGGCTGTGAAAACGAGTGGCGAAGGACATCGAAATGAGATGAGCTTCCTATGAGTTTAGGGTATGATTTTGCAGTCAATGAGAAGAAATCATTTCTACGCATACTAAAGAAGAAATCCCTCAGCCAAAGTGGAGTGGTTTCACAATACTCGTAATATGTGAAGAGCCAGTCGCTTATAAATAAGTAACTACACCTTAAGACGGATATATTACAATCCCAGCACAGTATGTGCATACCGACTATTTTTTAAATCCTAAGCTTAATATCGCAGATGAGTATTTAGCTGATAAAATGTTATCTATGCGGAAGCACAGCTCCACTGGCTGACACTCGCGTTATGGTTGAGTCATTATAATTACTCCCTTTGAGGCAATTCTTGAGCTTACATTTTGGCGTACTGCTCATTCGCTTGAGTAGTTTTGATTTCCGGGCTTCTGGGTCTAGCAAAGCCTCGTCCGTCTCGAAATTCTGTGACGGTTGCTCCTCAGAACTGCTTTCAGATATTAATGCAATAGAGAGTTCATCCTCGACCTTCTGCTCTTCTTCTTCCTTTTCTTCTTCTTCTTCCTCTGCTTCATCATCAGGCTGGTCCAACAACTCGTCGTCGAAAGAGCCCTCACTCAGCAGAACTTGGCTGGCACGAGTGGCTAGTGCCAGGCCTCCACCGATCTTCCGCCGCTTCTTCGGTGGATGTTTTGTGAAGACGGGAGCAGCGCCTGCGTCAGTCTGCCGCTCTGGTTTAATCTGAAACGATCAGACAAATTCGGTTTCTTGTGTTACTTAGGTAAACTCAAAATACACACTTAAACTCTACGATCCTCACTAATAAACGCAATTGCTAGGTAGGTAGGCGTGAAATAGGCAAGGTCGACAATGGTTGCAGGACGGCAGTTTGCAGGACGAAAAACGGCGGCAACACGATGGCAATTAAAGGAAATTTATTTGCTCACCGCCATCTCTTAAATGGCTATTTTTAGCACTTAATTATATAGTTTAAAAATGCCTACCTACGCACGCTTACCTACACGCCAACCTTGCCCGAACACCAACCTTATGCGTTCGTAGGTTTAATATTTAATACTCGTTACTATATTAATTTCAGTAGACATAGTTCTTTGAAGTTCTCCCTCAAGTTAGGGTTAGGGTTGGGGGTGCTTTCGAAGCTAACATTACGTTTAAACTTAAGGTTAAGGTTAGGTTGGGGTTACGGTTTGAAAGATGGGGGGAGGTTGCGTCCCATATCTTATGTGTTCGCCGCTGAGTTATTCAGGTAACACAAACCTTCGCTGCCCCATACATTTATAATTTTGGTGGATGACAAAGTACTGCAAAGCGTTGACTCAATCCTTGTCTATACAATTATGGAAGAAATAACATGATGATTAGGCGATAGTAATAAATGTACCTCCGCTCTAGACTTGAAAGGAATGACAGGAAGTAATTACTCACTAGTTATTGCATACGAGCTGAATAAAATCCCGCTACGGAAACTTTCATTCCGTTCGAAAGCTTACTAAATGCTTTCGACTATGTACAGGCAATTGCAAATGAAGAATTTTTAAGGTTAGGGTTTGCGTGTCCAAAACAACTGCACGTCTAATACTTTCCCCTGCTTGCAGAAATCAGCAAACCAGCCGTTAATGTGAATTGCAGTCCCAGTTTTCGGTCATAATTGAGCCTTTGCTCCACTCCGTAATTACTAGGCGTGCAGCAGATAATCGTCTTCAACCTCAAATATGTCCATAAGAGGTAATAGTAACTGATATGACCCGCTAAATTGGATATGTATAGAGGAACTCCTCTCGGTCAATTAACAGACACGGGCCTGCGCACGCAATACTCTGGGACGGGCACATATTTCCGTGTCCTAACATAAACCTAAACCGTAGACGTAATTGTTAGCATAATCCTGTCCCAACCCTATAATTAACGTTAATTATAACTTGAGCCTTCAACATGACCCTAAGCGTAACTGTTATCTCGAACCTAAGCCTTAATCGAACCTATAGCTACTTGTAACCTCTCCCTAACTTCCGAGGAATTTGGGGCAAATTCACCTCTACTGGAGACGGTTCCTGCTCCAAGGTCATATTTAGGGGTCATATTAGTAATACTTACCTCATAGAACAGTAGGCTACCTATCAGGGCAACCAATTGAGGAGTTAGCAGAGACCTACTTCATTTGGAAGACTAGAAGTCTGATTTTGCTTAAATTCTTTCATACAAGACCCAAAAATGCTAAACATGAATTCCAATTCTACAAAAGATACTGCAGCTAGTTGTCTGCCATTTCACTTTGAAAAATGCTGTAATATTCTATATTTACTTGAGCCTCTAAATGTAAATGGGGAACCAGCGTCGGTAATTTACTGAAAAGTTTTACATTGTCTTCCCAAAGAACATCTTTCCTTCAAACAAAAATATCTAATATTTCTGACAGACAGTAGCCAGAAATACGTCTTCTAGGACTGCCTTCTACCTTCACCGGAATACTTCTAGTACAATATAACATATATATATATATATATATATATATATTGCCAATAGAAGCGAAAATCCGAGTCCCCGGGCATAAATGAGAAGAAGAGGCGATCACGGGAACCATAGTTTTACTTTCCTG
>JAYGXS010000004.1:48323990-48375613 GCA_036362985.1 Ligula intestinalis | reverse complement strand
ATATATATATATATATATATATATATATATATATATATATATATATAGAGGCAGATTCCTGAGTGAATATATATATATAATTATGTATCAAGTTACCCCCAGATGCTGTCATACCCCACTTACTGCTATTATGACTTGGCCGGAATCAGCCTGGCAGGCGACCACCCGTTGGGGACCTCTGACCACCACATGAACTTTGTTTAGTTCGGAAGCCTATTCGATCGGTGTTCGCTCATTCCTGAGTGAATATATACCCGATCAGCAGTGACAGCAAATGGCAGGTGGCGAGGCGCTGATGAACTGCGGTTCGATGAAGTGCTTATGACCCATCTGATAGACACCAGTGGTGGACCAACTGCGCCGTCTGTGAGTGCGTTTGTTTGTGTTGTCCGACCAGCTTGTGTTCAGGGTTATGCTTGGCTGATGAAGGCTAATAAGCCCGAAACAGTTCTGTATCAAGTAACCCCCAGATGCTGTCATACCCTACTTACTGCTATTATGACTTGGCCGGAATCGGCCTGGCAGGCGGTCACCCGTTGGGGACCTCTGACCACCACATGAATTTGTTTAGTTCGGAAGCCTATTCGATCGTTGTTCACACATTTCTGAGTGAATATATGTATATATAACATCTCCAAAGTGTACAATACATAAAAGAGATTTCATGAATAGGCGTGCGCTGCAAAACACGTTTCGCCCCCATCGCAAATAATTGGCAAAATGTTGAATGTTTACTTGGACGGCTTGCTTCTGACACAACCAACCGCTACGTACTTCTGAAATTTCTCGTTTAATCTTTGCTGACGAAACAGTGCCACTACCAAAAGGCTAACGTAAAGATGGGGGTTACTTGCCTTGGGTCTGCTGCTGCTCGGTGGTTCAGTAATTTCCGACTCTTGAGTCGCCGGCGGTGGCTGGGGCAATAGCGGCGGCGGTGGGGTTTCAGACCTAAGGGCATCTGAAACCACAGCCTCATAGTCGGTGCTACCGGGTTCAAGCATGATCAGGTCCGTGGGCTCTGACGTTCCGCTGCTTAAGTCGGAGCTGTCCGCTTTGAAATTGCGCTCCTCCTCCCGCATGAGCCGCTCGGTTTGTCTTCTCATTTCCGTTTCCCTTCTGGTTGATTCCTTTGAACAGTGAACGTCCCATAAAAAGGCATACACACTTTATTATCATTGCAGTGCTACTATAAAGGTTTCAGCAATATGTTTGAAGCAATATTGATTTCAAAGTGGGTAAAGGGCCTAATACCGGCTCATGTGCAGGATAGAAGTGTCCGAGAGTATGGTTTAGTACCCTTAAAAAGGTTTTATCGACTGCTGAACTGATTCAAATGCAGTTCAGATGACCTCTTCATGTAGGGGAGTTTTTAGGACCTTCATATCGATGTTTTTAAAATCCGACATCTAGAAATTTAACAGCTGGGCTTATAGGGTACGCCACGTAATCTAGAACAATTTTCAAGGTTTCGAACTGGCAAGAGGTCTACTTATACAGAAGAACAGAGCAAATTTTAAAAAATGCTCATTTAAGGTAAATACTATTTATTTTGGACATCTTAGAAGCTAATGAAATCGTAAGCTATGTAGAAGAGGGTGTAGGAGCCTGCCCCCTCCCCCCCAGCGCTGTCATGATCACTCATTCTGCCTTCTCTGTCAACGTGGCCAGTCAATCGATTTTGGCGCATCGTTGATAACTGGTTCACACTGGACTCACCTCTCCACTTGTGATGACTGATCTACTAGGCGTGAATTAACAGTCAAGTCAGTCAATCGATTTTTGCGTACCACTGATTACTGATATGCGCCGGATTTGTGGTCAGCGCTGGCAGACACACACTTCATCTCTGAGGCCTGGTGAACGGACGCAGAAAGTAACTGGCTCCCGATTCAGCTTGTACAACTCCTTCTTGCTATAGTAAAGAAGCTGTCCCATCAAATCTGTCTTGTCTACCTTGATTTGGAGAAGCCTTCTGTGGTCAACGCCATAACTTGCGACAAGGGTACTCACATAATATATGCCTGGAAAACATCAATTCGATACAGTGCTTACTGAAAATATGCATTAGCAGGCATACAGAATACTACAGAGTTGTTTTTTCTTGCCTTAGGTTGATACAAGAGCTTAAAAATATTAGCAGCATGCAAATATGTGCAAAGGGACCCAAGATTATTTTTCACCACCCAGTATTAGAATATCGACGAGGTAGCCTCTACTGCTGGAAAGCAAAGTTCATTATTTAAATTAATTATTTGTTCGTTTTTGTTACGGAGGCGGGAGCCCCGTGCACTCACGGCAGTCGGCGAAAAGGACCGCCCGGAGTACGTCACGCCCGCATACCAGACGCCCACGCCTACGGATATGCCGTGAGCCAAGAAAGCCAGACGACCACCCACATAGCAGGAGCAGTGGGCGTTGTCAGGATTATTCCAGAATGTCTGAGAGCTGGCCACACGCTAGGAATATTCTGGAAAAAGACCAAAGCCGCATAAATATGCCGGCGTGGACAAGCTAAAGGACTCCGACGACTCAGCAGACCCCGCACGCTACACAGTCTTTGTGTACGGTTGGATAAAGTCATTGCCAGGCAGGACCGCTCCTTGCCTTCTTCTACCTATTAGTCGGGTTCGAAATACCGGGCTATAACTACTGGCGACGCCGAAATAACTGGGCTATAACAGTTTTGCTGTGCCCAAGGCAAGTTCTGATGAATAAACGTCTCGCTGTCCAGTAGTGTTTACAAAATCCTTCACATCAGGTTGGTTTTTTCAATGGCACTATACCGTACCACCAGCCAACAGTCAATGCAGTTTGCAGCTCTTTCTTTTAGACATAGAAGTGAGATTTCTTATTTCGGGTGCGAGTTTGTACTCAATTCAGTATAGTTCAGTGTATTTAGGAGAAATAGGCATTGCCTTTGCGAACTCTTTGTTGGTCTAAGTGAGTGGTTGTCACAGTGTGACGTGAGATGACTGCATGGGTGAGAGATAAGTGTTAACGAAAGTCAATACGATGCGCAATAAATAGGCCTTATTTCCGGTAAGCAGATCTAGAAACTGAAAAATGGGGTTTAAAAATCCCCTCGCTCTCTCTTTTTATGCCACACGTAGGAACTTTCACTATTGATTTGCAGTGTGTTGTGTACCAGCATGTAATGCTCGCAGATAACCACGCGGAAGGTTAGCAGTGGGCAAGAGTAACATTGCTCGATTATCCTGTGCCAATATACTCAGTAAATCAGTTGGCTGTATTTCCCAGCGTATTGCAGCTCACATGCGTAAAAATAGCTTCTAGCGGCCTTCAACTATCTTCTTTCATCCTAGCCAAGGTAACTAGCCATTTGCTCCTCAAACAAACGAGAATAATGGCTAAACAAAACCAGGGAGACTTGTGCTGGCGGATGTGCTCCAAGGCAGAGGGCGACAATTGAGTTCCAGTAGCGATCAGTGAGCATTCATCAAGGCATCTCATTGTCTTCCACATTTATATCGACCAAAAATTCGTGTCGTATAACATACTCGCGAAATATTTCAGTCCCCGCTGGATGAACAAGCTTGTGAACAAGCTTCGTACCGACTGCATCCAAAAACATAGCTGTATATATATATGATTATTTAGTAATGAACATGCTCCAATAAGTATATAGGTGTACACCGATGTGGTCCAGGATATACCAACCCTGGCTGTTTCGTCAGGCGAGGGACTTAACACTTCAAGTTAATTTCTCTCAAGGACGAAACAATTATGTTACTCGCTAAGCTTGAGTAACCAATGCATTACCAGCGAACGTTAGGACTACAGTCGTTCTCCCTGGCTCACCGGTCGCGGGTTCGAAACTAGAGAGTAGCGGCAGTTTCTGTGGCTATACCGGAGTTGGCCTTCTGCAGCTGACGACAGCGAATAAGCTAGAAATACGCATATACTGCAGTCCTAACGTTTGCCTATAATACATAGGTTACTTAAAGTTAGCGAGTAACATAATTTTTTCGTCCTTAAGAGAAATAAACTTGAAGTGTCAAGTCCCTCGCCTGACGAAACAGCCAGGGTTGGTGCATCCTGGACCAGGTCGGTGTACACCTACATACTAATTTATATCCCGATTGACAACCGGCAAGACGTCGACCCGATGGCTCAGTGGATAGGACGTTCAACTCTAGCTCACTGGTCGCGAGTTCGAAACTCGAGTGTAGCGGCAGTTTCTGTGGCTATACTGGAGTTGAGTATCTGCAACTGACGACAGCTAATAAGCTAGAAATACGCATATACTGCAGTCCTAACGTTTGCCGGTAATACATTGGTTAATTTCCCAATGATTTTGAATAGGATTGTTTATTCAAATTTTTCTACAGAAAACGCGTCTAAAATGTGCCACCAAATAAGCATATGAAAATGCTTGAATTTAAATGACATGAAAATTCTGGGAGAAGACAGTGCTTCTTAATTAGTCATGCTTTGCAGGATGTAGTTTGTGCAGATGACCGAAAAGGCGCCCGGTGAAGAGCCGGTCACCCGACGGGACTGTAATATCTTAGGTTTATGCTGCAGGATATTTCGTTTCGAATCGAAAACCAATATCAGTAATTCAGCTCACGCATCAAGACACTAAATTGACACGGGCGTAAAGGCCGACAGAGCATTATATGCAGCAGAAATTAGTTAACATAACCGGCAGTGACAAATAAAGGTAAAATGGCCTTTCTTGACTCATTAGCCGCTATCAACTAGCTATACCCAAGCACAGGGGGTACGCCCTCCGAGGCTCAAGGGTTAGAGCGTTGGACTTCGGATAACTAGGTTACGTCTTCAAGTCTCGAATAGTGCACCACCGGGACATTGGCATGACTGACTGATGACGACTAATGAGACAGAAAGGGTAACTTTGGTCTCACCTGTCCTTGCCGGTAATGTTCACCTGCTTACACTGCTAGCTACTGTGCGGCTGCTGGCGAGGCTCGAGAGTGACCTGCGCGGCAGAACGAGAGGACTGAATTCCATTGGCGATCGGTGAGCTTTCGGCAGTAGCAGCAGCAGCAGCAGCAGCAGAAATTATTCCCACAGACTGCCTGACTTGTCTGGGGTTGGATACTATAGTGTCGAAGTGTTTAAGCCCCAAATTTGTTCTTATATCCCTGCGTGCTCGCATTGTGACTCTTAAACGGGTCACGCCATACATGTGCCGGGCACGCCGGGTCCATAGAGGGTGGGGGAGGCGTGACGCGCGTAGGTACAGGCTCACGTCGTGACATTCCCCCCCCCCCCTGCGCCTGATCTCGATCCGGACTTCGGTGTTCGGAAGGTTTTCCTGACACCAGGCGCAGGTGGATGAGAGAAGGGAGAGTGCGGTAGAGTCAGCACAAGTCTACTGCAAATTAAAGTTTAGTCACGCCCAATTCCCCGGTTCTGCGCTACTATGCTGGAAAACCCACAATAGACCTTGTCAGGTACGACGGTCTAGGTATCGTGTAGTCACACTATTTTGCATTCTGGGTGGAAGGAGTGCGCTCGGATGAAGCCAAGGTTACAATCTATTGTACGGATCACCAGGGCTACCAAAGCCCCCCCCCTCGAATTCTGCAATTCTTGAACAGTGGCAATAATTTTTACCAATTGATCTGATACAATCCATTAAATTTACCTAATTTTTTATTTAAACTTATTTTTCAAGTATTGAACGCTACAATAGTTTGCCAACCAGTTCTTGTTTTTGCTTGAAATATTTCTTTGATTTTATTTTCTCATTCCTGTAATACCTCACTCGTATAACCTTTTTCACCAGCGGGTTCTGTATTACAGAATTCTGGGCGTTTTGTTTTCTTGCATATCCATATACTAAACTGTTACCGAAGCTAAGATCACAAATATCCTTTTACCTTCATGTAATGATAGTAATTTACTTCTTATTTTGAAAAATAATGGCACTCACCAAACGTTCCGCTATGTGTTTCTGCAGTCCAGCGCATAGAACGGCACACTGATAATCTCGACATCTTTTGACAGTATCCAAAACAGCCTCCAGGTCCTCTGCGTCAACTCCTGTCACATTCAAGATCTTTTGGATTGCCATGGTGTCACCACCTAGGGCTCGTTTCACGAAATTCTTCGCTTCTTCCAGGCTTGGAAACACGAGGGAAAGAGCCTCCGCAAGTGTCTGAACAAGTGGCGTAAAAAGATCCAGGAAGTTCTTGACTATTTCTATGTCCTTCGTTGCTTTCTTTAACCTGGCAATGGCATCTTTGGCTTCAGCAGATTCGGGATCGGCAGTCCGATAAACCTCCAAAAGAGCCATTACCTCTTGTTCAGAGCCGAAGTGCATCGAGAGATAGAGGAAGAGCCAGTCAGGAGTCAACACAGACGCTAGAAAACGCTGATAGTCAATCCCCTGTCCCACATACACTTTCATTTTTGTACAAACGGCAATATTGCCATCAAGCGCCTGGCTAATTTGCAGGGCTACTTGCTGGTCGTCCTTGAAGAGGCTGCGCATTCTGGCCAGAACAACCTTTGTCTCTTCATGGGTCAAGGTACCCATGCTCACATCGTCGGAACGGCCGTCGGAAATTAGACCATAGCTGGTCGTTCTACGGTTGCGCACATAGGCGATGAGTCGTTCCTGCTCTTTTTTTCTTGCCATAACTAGGAAAGGAAGGGAGGCGAAGACAAAATAAACCAAATTCAGTACTAAGAGCTTGTAGAAGACACCGATCTCATAGGTAAACCCTCTGTTTTAGCTACCATAACACACCTGCTTACTTTATTAAGGCAGGCAGGTTACGTTTGGGACTGAGCTTACTGAAATTTTTAAAGCGATTGGTTAAGATCTTAAGCATCTTCAAACTTAGAGTTCAGTCAAATTTGCTTCCCTTCACTACCCAGGGCTAAAACTGAGTAAATAGTATTAGCGTCCCGGAGAACATAATAATTAATATGCAAATATAAGCCGCTACAGTAGTCGCCGGTTATTAAGTCCACCTCGGGCCCAGACCAAATTGGGCTTAATAAGCGGCGGGCGCACTAACCGGAGAGTCCCAGTTCTTGATTAGCAAACACAGGATAGGCATTATATATTGCATACGCACTGTATTATGCGTAGAGCACGCAGAGGGATGAGAATCTCACTCTATCCTGTTGGCAGACTGGGCTTTGTAGCCGGCGACTGGGCTCATTAGCCGGCGGATTTTGCTCTGAAAAATTCCGTCCCAAGCTGATTTGGGCTTAATACGTGGCTGGGCCTATTAACCGTGGGTTTAATAACCGGCGACTACTGTACCAAGGACTGTTTGATTAATTGTTATGTTTATCCTTCAACAAACCCAGTCGTATTATTTAAGTTGATTGGACAGCAACGATAACATCATAGGGCTGTCAAAAAGTTACATGATTATTGATTGAGTATATGGCTGAGAAAAATCAAAGGGGTTCAGTTTTGTGGATGCTTCATAAGATAAGAAAGGGCAAGCCGACTTTGTAAAGAATGGTACACGTTAAGTGATTTTTCGAGCATCACAGGAATAGTATATTTCTGGCATACACGAGAGTTCGATCCTCAAGCCAGAAGATGTTTACCATCTGCTCCACTACAAGGTAGTCGTAGGGACAACGACTTGCATGTAGCCTGGTTTAAACTGATAGAAGACTTGCGATGGATCTATCGCTCTCTCCTCTCACTTAGCCACCTTGGCCTAGCTTCAAGACAGACCTACCTAGACTTAGAACTAGTGTACGCCGGAGTCACCGTGCCCGTACTACCATACTGCGGAGCATTCGGTGGAACTGGTCAGAATAAACGGCGGAACTACCGATACGTCGTATTTACTAACCCCAATCTACCCAATTATCGTGTGGCCTTTTCCAAGCACTGTGAGGCGGGTCCTTCAATGCAGCAACTGCTGATTTGTAGTAGGGCCGTCGAAGGGAATGTATTAATAATAATAAACTTCTTGCAAGTTCTCAGTAGGTCGAAGTTCCACCTATTCAAACACATATTTTATTATGCTAACCAGTGGGAGTTATTCTAATAGTTCTCTTGGGCTATGATGCGCCGTTGTTCCACTGCACTACTGCAAGCCGCAGTATTTGGAAAAGCCACCAGCACGTAATAAATACTCCACTTCAGTAGCAATCACCCTCTGTCTCACAAACGTAGTTGTGTTCGTACTCTTTCCCAAAGGGTTGAAACACATTGCAGCACGGAAACTGACAAAGGAGTGGAACAACAATACCTACGTGACCTCTTTCGAGCTATTTGGTGCCTGAATTCTTTTATCAACCAGAGCAAACATCGAGTGGACAGACGACGGGCAGCAAATCCACAACCCGAAGTCTAGAAGGCCATTCCCTACATAAAAGGAGTTTCTGAAGCAGTCTACCGACTGCTACAATCCGCTGGAGTAGGCATAGCCCATCGACATCAGGCGACAATACGCCGCCGAGTGATGCAATCTAAAGACAGACTGTGCCCCACTGAAACTTCCACAGTGGTCTAGAAAATACGGTACAATGATAGAGACTGTAATTAAGTTGGAGAAACGGGACGCAACTTGCAGACCCGCCTACAAGAACACACAGTGACGGCCCGGAGACTAGACCCTAACTTGCAGCCTGCCACACATATCGGAGAGACCGGCCGCGACTTCAATATTCAAGGAACGACCATCGTAGGCCGAGGAGCCTCAAAAGCTGAAAGATTGATGCTTGAGGCATGATATTCAGACGCAAATTCTGCCAATAGGCATCTGGACCTCCATGCGGCCTACAAAGTCCTGCGCCATTACATAAGTAAAGGACTGGACACGGTCAAACTGGAGTCAGGATTTGCAGACGAAGAAGGCTCTGAAACGCAACCACTGGAAGAGGGAGCAGGATTGTCAGTGTTCTTCGCAGCCATTGTTGCTTTTTCCACAACCTTTTTCACATATGTCTGAAGTCCAGTAAAACAAATACAAATGGCCTTATTTCTTTCATATTGCACATATTTCACGCATTAAGCCTGCATTAATTTCGTACGAACCCTTTAGCCACGAATACCCTATGACATTTGGGTTTCGGAGGATTTTTGCCATTGGTAGGCCGCCTGCTGGATCCCTACCGAGAGATGCGTTGACTTCGGAGCACGGTTAGGGTTCTAGTGACGACAAGTGCCTCTGTCCTGATACATTTCAAATGAACACTCAACCTCGTTGGAGTTAACTCACTTTTTTCTTCTATCCTCTCCATCATTTCCTTCTTAGTCCTCTGTCTGATGAGTGCCTTGGAGACGTTACGTTTCCGCAGATCTTCCGCTGTGTCCTTAAGGTCTTCTTCGTACTCGCAAAGAGCATCCAATTCCATGAGGTGAGGTCTGTCCGTTTCAATGGTTGTCATTCTGATGGGTTCCATCCGAGGGGTTTTCTTAGTTTTTTTTCTCTCCTCACGTCTGCGTTTCATCTCCTCGATGACCCTGACAACGTTTTTGGCAAAGGCCACCTCAGATGCTGATTCAGACTACACCGGCATGAAAAAATTATAAGGTAATAAGAAGAAGAAATAAACAGCGATAAAGTCATCTTCTTGTTAACTTTATATTGCTACAAACCCTCAGATATCCTACGTTAGAGTTGGATCGTTGGGCTCCTAGTTCCGCTAAGTCAACTGGTAGTTCACATCTATTTCAGTTCAGTTTTATTAATGAAAAATAGATAAACGCCTTTTAATTTCCTATTGGTAGCAAAGTGCCTAGGAAATCTATTGAAACAGATGAAAATTTTTAAAAAAGTCGTCGTTTACAGTATTGCAGGTGAAAGGCGAGCAGCTGCCGCTTAACCGAAAAGAACAACACTGGATGTCTCCTCCCTGTTCACAAACGTGCCGGTCACAGAAACAGTAGATTACATCTGTGACTTCATTAGCTCAAATCACCAGGACATAGGAGTGCCAGTAAATGCACTCAGGGAATTGCTACTAAAATGTACCTTGAATGTACAGTTCCTTTTCGACAACAAGATGTACAGGCAATTAGACGGAGTAGCTATGGGCTCACTCCTGGGTCCACTTCTAGCAAATATATTCATGGGCAAACTAGAGGCTACGCAACTTAGCCACCAGATTAATAATCTGGTGTACTATAAACGTTACGTAGATGACATATTTGCTGTTGCATCAGACCAAACCGATTTTTCAGCTCTAATGAACAAAGTGAATCAGGTGCATCCGTCTATCAAATTTACAGTAGAAGTAGACGAATCTGGATCACTCCCATTCCTTGATGTATTACTGAGTAGAAGGGCTGATGGGAGCATTCAACGGAAGGTATATCGTAAGAAGACGTGGTCCGGGCAATACATCCATTTTGCCAGCTTCGTACCGTTAAACTTCAAACATAATTTAGTACGATGTTTGACGCAAAGGGCGAAAAGGATCTGCTCGAATGATAGCATAGAAGAGGAGCTAAGGGTTGTTGAATGTGTATTTCGACAAAATGGGTACCCCAGTCGTTTTATCGCTAAGCACATGGCTGAAAGGCCACAAAAACCTGCAATGCAGTGAAGAAGCGAATATTTATCAGGGTCCCATTTCAAGGGGATGGACCAAGCGAACTTCTAAGGAGGCGCCTGAGTCAAGCTGTAGCAACCACCTTCCCAGCAGCCAACGCCCACGTACTTTTCTCGACCACTCCCATCCTATACGGAGAGATCAAGGACAAACTGCCAGCCCAGACCACATCCATGTGCATATATTCATTTACCTGTTCCTGTGGGGTGGGATACATTGGTCGCACGAGTCGGCGTTTGTCCAAAAGAGTCCGAGAACACATCCCAGCATGGTTAGGAAAGGGTCAACTAAAGGGTGTTAACAGTTCCATTCTAGCGCATCTGGTAGACTCTGACCATCGCGTGGATGCCAAAGAGGCCTTCAGAGTTATCTACAAGGTACCCTCAAGCTACTCAAAATTTATTGGACAGCGTCTCTTGGCTACGGCAGAAGCGGCCGCAATCAGGCTACGCCGACCCATCCTTTGCGCCCAAAAGAATTTCGTCGCGGCACTACAGTTACCATGGTCAAAAGCTGCTAATCCAACAGCCAGCGGCTTAACACCTCAACCGACTACCAGCTCCCCCTAACGCGGATCAAATGTTGACCCCGTTTTGACCCCCCATTCCCCCTCCCCTGACAACCATCCTTCCTTTTTTCTACTAACCCGCATAGTCCATTTACTTAATTATCCTATAAATGTAAAGGCCTGATGAGAATTATCGAAAACAAACGTATGTTCGCCAATTCATCTTCTAAACATATATAGTTTAATAGTTTAATAGTTAAAAGTGTAATTTTATAATTACCTGATCGCTCAGCTTAGCATGTAACTGGTAAATAAGAAGATTGATACACGTCTGTTTTTTCGTAAATCTGTTGCACGTCCATTCGTCAGATCAAAGTAGGCGATTGTCAATGAGACAACACTGACTAACTCACTGTTTCTTGAAGTCTGAAGACCGAATCTGCACTTAGAGACAACTGAATGGACTCCACTTCCAAGTCACTCCTGTCTATAATATAATATAGCTAGCCAGTGGTGGCAAGTGCACGGAAAACGATAGGATCAAACGAGACCACTAATAATATACCTGGACCTGCGCTACTTCGATGTATCTGTAAGTGCTAGAGCCTGTATAGCACATGTGTATGCTTCCTACGAAAGGGAAACGTTAAGTATACAAGGACACTGTCCAGTGTTGTTCCGAGTTTCGCCAATGTTGGTAAGCCAAATTTTTGACCATTGGCAGGGCTCAATAGGGAACCTCAAGTCCCAACGGGACGAGCGTGTTTCTATAATGCTGAAGCCACCTTGTACTCTAACAACTGCATATCCCGCATGTCTGGCTTTCGTGTGCCCTAACGCGTGCGCGCCAGCCGTGGCAAGGTCGGGACTTGTCTGGCTCATTGGCCATGCATTTCGCAAGGCCAGTGTAGGGGGAGTTTTTTACGCTCAGTCACTTCCGGACACGGTGATCTACTCGCCGGACTGCGCCTCTGGACTCCGGCCCATTCATGGCTGGACTGCACTTGTCTGGGAGTCCCTTACCTATAACTCATATTCTACTCCTTCTTACCTTATTAAATCATTCATAACACTCTGGCCTTTCACGCCTTATCCTATCCAATAGCTTATAAATATTGGGATACGTTCCGTCGTCTTTTGTCTGGCCGAACCACATCTTATCCCACAATGCTATCAGTTAGCACCAAAATATCACTTTGCCGAATTGGATTAAACTTCGTGGACATCAATACTATATCGCATACTATTCATCCTGATACTACAGTAAAATGCTCTGGTAAAGCGCTTACTATGGGCACTTTGAGTAGCCACGTGTGTCATAAAACAATTCCAATGGAGATACTGTATTCATAATTAGAGTACAAGATCAGGGGGCTTCGATGGCTGGGTGGGCAAGAGCGTTGGTTATACTAAAGCTGCCGAGTTCTTCATAACTGGGTCAAATGAAGCTCTGAAATCTGTCAAGCCTACCCTCATAATTACATTACACTTTACGCGCATGGGGCATCTAGAACTGAGAAATTATTTATCCTCGACTATCTTTTAGCCTACAAACGATGAGCAGTCAGTAAAAAAGATGAATACGTTCGATTCATGTAATCTAAACAACCGATCTCATGCAATTTTAACAATAAATAAAATGTGTTTGGATTGGAAATGCTTACTTGTGGATTTTATAACATTTATTACTTTGTTGCATAATCTCAATATACCTCAGACACACCAGGAGTGTCTTGTTACCTCTTGATGGGATCTCACCTGATAACTAACGATGACTAGCCAAAAAATGTATTGTTTATGGTGTTTTTTCATGCCCTATTGAATGCATCTATAGTTTCTATAAGGAACAGTTAGGAAAACTACCCTTTCTCATACTCATTTCAGAAAAACTTACGTCTGCTTCAAATTTTCACGCGATGAACGGTAACTTCTTCGTTCCAAAAGGTATATAAGTGTGAAAATTTTGAGACTACAACGTTCATGCAAAGCGCATCCTATTAATTCCCCTTTAATGCCCCTCATGATATATACGGTTAAGCACACATTCATTTCAACATTATATGAGCACTGCATATTATTGCCAATGCAAGCGAACATGCGAGTCCCAAGAATTCATATAGAAGAAGAAAATTCGATCACTGCGACAACACTTTTACTCGGCTGACGTTTCAAAATCCGTCGCGGATTCTTCATCAGAAACATGAGCAGAAAGCAATAACACCCAGTTCTGCTATTGCTAAACGCAAATACAACGGCAGAGCTGGCTTAAAAGTATTCGCGAATGAGCAAATCGTTTCACACCCAGCTATACCTTCCTTCGAGTAGAACATATGAATAATACAAAGTATGTTATCGAATTAGAAAAACGAGCACATTTTGTCAACGTTTTCACTAGCATCGATTTTCATTTGTGCGGGAGTCGAAATTCTAGAGAACAACTGAACTCTACATAAGGGAGCATTTTTTTATTAAGTGATGTTATCTCGAGAGACCAGAAATATTTTCTTTCAAAAGCCGGCCTCCTGGCGTGTTGAAAAAATTTTGGAATGATAGGTATTACAGCTTCATAATAGTACTTTGTTCCTCATCTAAAAAGCATTTTCAACCTTTCCTTAGCTTGGATGAGATCAGTCACGACCTGTAACTAGACGTTTCAGTGTTTCCCGCTAATGTTTTTTTCGATATTTTGGATTTTAATCAAAATACAATAGCAATAAAGAGAGATCTGGGACGTCTTATTAGTGCTCCCATCTACTTTTCTCCGTCCTTCAACATAAGGTGGCGACAGGGTCGCGATAAATGTATAATTAAGGTCAAAAGGGGTATCAAGTACATTGGAACTTACAAGGAAACGCTCTGCCAGCGCGTCTAGCTCCCGTTCGGCTAAAGACATGGGGCTCTCCAGTGTTATCTGAGAGAAAGGCAAAATTGCAATATTGTAGTTCTTCCAAGACTCTGGAGACTTTCAGACCAAATAATACATTAGCCTTGCTTTCCTAACCATTCTCTGCTTTACTTATTGAAAAAGAAGCCGCCAAAATTGCCCCGCCCTTAATTCTCACCCCCCCCCCTGACAGCGTTTTAATGGGGTAATTAGGTTAGTGCTAATTTCTGACCGAAAGGCGTCAGTGAGGAGCACAGCTTATTTTTCGTACGAGTTATAACCCTTGCGACCTGCATCTCAAAAAAGAGAACAAAGGCACTTCGACATTATCAAGGGATTGCAGTGCCTGCAAGGAGGTCATGGAAAAATGTGGACCCTCTTTTGTGCTAAAGCAACTAAATCGCCTCACAGATTTCTCCTGACTACAAACGGAAAGTAAATGTTTTGTCCCGCCTGTGGGGATAGCATTTCTGTCCGTGGTCAGGTAGAATGGAAGTGAACTCCACTCCGATGGGACTTGGACCTGTTACGAACGAGGCCACCAGACCACGGATTCGTGGCTCTGTAGGGGTCTAAGTAGTGGTTGTACCCAGATCACTGCAATCATCAGATCGAATCCCAGGTTGGAGGTAAAAGGCAAGAGTCACCAGAATGAGAGGTTTATTGTATACAGAACTCCCAGTTGCAGTTGCAGGTAGCTGGCTGGCCGGCTAGTAGCCCAGGGTTGGTCCAGCCAGGCCTGAGAGCGTTGACTGCCTGTTGTGTGGGGGGTGATGATAGTTGCTTTAGTAGGATTGTGAAGCAAGTTCAAATGGCTTGTTATTAGTGTGTTGCAAGTAGTCCGAGGGGATGGTGCCTGCAATGGCTCCCTGCTGCGTTAGCCAGAGGGGTGGTGTGGAGCTGTCCTTAGGCGGTTGCGACTACTCGGGCAGGCATGTACGAGTGGAAGTCGGTCAAGTGGTGGTCTTCAGGTCACCAAATCGAACAGGCGTTTGCGAAGGCACATGACGTTGGGGCAGCTGGCTTCGGAGAACGAAGGGGGCAGGAGGAATTATGGCTCTCCGCTACAGCACTACTGACTGCGAGTTACGTTTCCTGATCATTTGGACCCAGACTCCAATGACCATTCCGGTCTCCCTTCGCTTTTTCGGATCTACTTCATCATATCATCTGGTCACCATGTGACGATCTGAAGGGTTTGCGTTGCGATCTCCTGGGCAAAGCGGAACTTAATTGTTCCTCTACTAGATCGGTGAAAGCACACTCATCCACTCCAATCTACGTTCTTCTCGGTTGCGGCCTTACGTATGGCCATTCCTGTCTTCACTGCAGTTTTACCCACTACCGTTGTTTTATATGCCAGAAGGCAAATAGCATTACCGACAGAGACTAGAATGGACAGTTCTGGCTCATAAGCCGCCAGCAGCCAGTCATACCCAACCACAAATCGTGTATTACTCGAGGCTCGATTCTGTGACCCTTTGATCAGAAGTCTAAAGCTCTAACCATTGAGCCACGTGCTCATTGTTTTGCCGGGTTAGATCGGGATATATTAACACTCTATGATGAACGTTCACCGATTGCTAGTGAAACGCACTCGCTATCTGCCTATCTGTTTTGCGGCTGCTGGCGGGGCAGAGCCAGACGAGTGAGTTTCGTTAGCGATCTGTGAACGTTCCTCGAGGAGTGCTGAAGTGTAAGTCGGTTGCATTTTCGTGACTATATTCCGAAAGTGATAACCTCTGGGTGACTTTAGGCTGAACGCAGTTCATGGACTTACCTCGGATGCCATTTCCTTCTGTAGTCTGGTCATATAAATTGAGTTCGGAATGTAGCCTAAAAGTAAGTCCAAAGCGGTTTCAATTTAGGCTCACAGTCACTTCAACAGTAACAAGCAAGGTAAATTTCTAAAGTGAAAATGGAGCTGTTCAACAGAACGAACTTGTCGTGCTCTACTTCAGTGGACCTCTTATATTCGGTCAAATATTATTTTAACGCAGAAACTCTATGTCTTCAGCCAGCACGCAGACTAATTCTAGTGGACTGGAAGCTAATAGAGAAGTCCCAGCACAATTCTGCAGCCAAAATAACACGAGTTATATAGGGTATCCTACACCCACGGGACACGGGGAGAGAAAACGCCCGTTATTTTGGCGGTGTTCTGCTCAATAACAGGGGAATTATATTCAGAGCTAAGGCTAGAATTAGGTTTGAAGCCGAGGTTAGGACTATAATTAGGAATACAGTAACCGTTTGGATGAGGGCAAATGTCGAGGTTAGGTGAGGGAAATATAGGAGCTCCCTGTAATTTAACGCAATGCTGCCTGTCTTACCCAGGGAGAGGGGAAGGGGTTCTTATTATACCGGTGTCCTGCAGCAGGAAGGGGACTACTTTGATGTTTGAGACAAAGGACACAAGCATTTGCTCGATCAATAGCATTGAAAGCGAGTTTAGGGTTGTTGAAGGCATTTTTTGGAAAAAATGAGTATCCTTAACGATTTATTGCTAAGAGTATGCTTGAATAATCGCCAATACCCTCAGTGTTAATAGCAGAGAAGAAAGGAATTTTCATCAAAAGGGACGAGCCAAGCGAACTTCTAGATGGCGCCTGAGTCAAGCAGTATCAAACGCCATTCCAGCAGCTAACACTCATTTACTGTTTTCAACTGCTCCCATTCCATGTGGTGAAATCAAGGACAAACTACCAGCACATACCAACGCTATGTGCATTGATTCATTTACCTCTTCCTATGAGATACATGATCCGACGTTTATCCAAATGGGCACGATTAAATCTTCTCGAATGGTTAGGGAAGGGTTAATAAAGAGCAGTAATAGTTCCATTCTAACGCATATGGTAGGATTAGATCATCATGTAAATGCAAGCGAGGCTCTCCGCGTTGTCTATAATGTTCCCTCAAACTAATCAAAATTTATTAGACTCCATCTCGTGGCTGTTGCAGCAGTGACTGACGTCAGCTTATGCAAACCGTCCTGTGTGCCCAGAAGAATTTCGTACAGGTGCCGTAGTTATCATGGCCGAAAGTCACCAGTTTAACCGCTCACAACTTATTACCTTTGCTGACGACTGACAACCGCACAATTTTTTCTATCAATTGGCATATCTTATTGAGGTAATTGCAACATAAAGGGACAGGCCTGAAGCGAATTCAGCTAAAGTGCATGTACGGTCGCCAATTTGGGCTTTTGAATTTTTCAATGGGAATTTCCGCTACTTTAATGGCTAATTTATAAAAAAAACTAGGAAACTAAATCACTGGATTGTTTTAAATTTACGAAAGTTATCATTGTAAATATTAGAAGCTAAATTTACGAGCATATGTTTGCTTTCGATAACTTATCTTCAGGCCTGTACATTTATATGGTAATGAAATAGATAGGCTATGCTGATTGGTGGAAAGATGTCGTGTTGCTGTTGTCAGAGTGGTGGAGGGGGGTGGAGGGAATCGGGGTCAAAATGTCAGTGGCTAGGCGGACCGGCGGTTGAATTGGGCACTTGTCCGTCTCTGGAGTGGGGACTGGTTTCCAAGGCCAGTGATAAGCCAGGGAGAGTTTAGTTATTTTATGCCCATCTAAATGTACAGGCCTGAAGAGACTTTATCGAAAGCAGACGTATGCTCGCCAATTTATTTTCTGAAACAAAATTGATTCTGAAGAAGAAGATGCGATCACTGGAACAAGGACTTTATTTTCCTGACGTTTCGGATTCCGTCGGGAATCCTTAGTCATAGGTAATCGTAAACAGGTCTGAGACATGCGCATGTCTCAGACCTGTTTACGATTACCTATGACTAAGGATTCCCGACGGAATCTGAAACGTCAGGAAAATAAAGTCCTTGTTCCAGTGATCGCATCTTCTTCTTCGGAACTGCTGCCTGGAACTCGTATATTCTCCTCTATTGAAAATTGATTCTATTTAAGATATTTCTGAAGCGTGCTGAGGAACAGGCGTGAGGAAGGAAATTCAGACATGTGGGCCTTTTAGTGGACTAATAGGGTACGTGGCTACGTCATGTTTAAGCAGATTTGTTCAGATCGTCAGATGCTGTCTCTGATAGTTGATTCGGTTTGGGATCCGAAGGGTTAGGAGCTCCCTTATCCTGGAGTTCCTGTTAGTTTTGTTAGTCTTACGTTAGTTTTTTTCAGTTCAGTTTGATACCACAAAAGTGAGATAAATATACCTAGATAATCAATTTAAACTGAAAAAAACTCACTAATTTGATGAATAAACTACACTATAACTAAACTAAATACTAAACTAAAGTAATACCACCTGTCCCGTAAGACAGAATCCTGGAGATAGGGGTAGCTAAGATGGGCCATCAACTTAGCGTTCACTGGTCAGGAAATTAGAGCTCATTTCCAGTGCTTAGATCTTTTTCCTTTCACCTGCTTCCTGGAACTCGCCTCTTAGTTCTCTATTACGTCGACAAAAGTACCCTTGCTCAAGGTATTTCGTTAAACTCCTCCCTAACAATAAGTCTGGCGCGTTTGAAACTAGTTCGATTGCCTGCAGACATGATTACATAATCCTCTTTTCGCGATAACGGCTAGACTGCAACGACTCGTGTGACACTTCTCACTTCTTCGAAAGTCTGGCATATTCTGAATAGGAGGTCATTTTTCACGGAATACGCACAGGCAGGCTGTTTAGCGTTTTCGGTCAGTGGCTGAACGATCATTTTTGGCAGTTTTGATTTTGTCCTGACGCCGGAACCTGGTGAACTTTAGAACAGCGAGCGGGTTGGAGGCTGCTAAAGCATGCTTTATTATAAACAAAAGCACACACTAGATACGACTGCCCCACCCAATGAGATTGTGGCAAATTTCACTGCTTACGATGGCCGAACTATCAAGCAGGTTTCAGGCACCAAAGATCAGATTAGTATAATCTTAAAATAGCATTAGAGTTTTCGCATTCACTTAGCACAACTAGCCAATTTGATAAAAGTCAAAATGGTCGTCCACCTTAGATATCCCATGCCCTATGGGTACTTTATGTTTTATTATTTTCAGTTTATTACTTATTTTGGTTTGGTATGGCTTTTATTTTAGATAGATATCGCCAAATTTAAAAATATATGCCCTAATAAGTATTATATAGTAAACTAAAATTAAAATAATCGGACAGAATTCTGGGGCAAATGGTATCTTACGTGGGCGCTCAACTGAACGTTAACCACATATTTTGCCGCTGATCATGGCTCACCCAAATAAAACTTGCCTACTTCGCACCTTGCTGAGTTTCTAGACAGGTTTGCTGTAGTCTCCCGTAGCTGAGCTGCATTTTTACGCCCGATTGCAATTGCACTGGATGAACTGCCCTTTAAGCATTCGGAGGACCACAACTATCAGTAGACATTCTACGCACAAGTACGTTTTTTACGTACGCAAAAGACTGACTGTGGGGTAGCTGTGGCAGTTGCCAAAAACACCTCATGGTAAGTGCGAATCGGCTCCTGAAAGTGAGCGGTTTTAGTAGACTAAGTTATAGACGGCTGCGCTTTACAGAGAGTATTCACTTACGTGATCCCCTTAACAGGATAGAAGAGCAGAAACGTCCTACAAGGCGGTCCTAAGGACATAAGTCCAGAAAGGGTAAATATTATAGTGTCCTAGCTCTAATACTATTATTAGCACAACCCATAGCCCTAATCTTGGTCACAACTCTGCCCTAAACCGTAGCCTAAATGTCAACTCTAACCCTAACCTCAACTCGAAATTTAAACCTAAATTACCGTGAAACTAACCTCGATCCTAAATTAAAACCTAACCCTAAACTTCACCCAAACAGTTAATCTGTAGCGGTTCTGCGTCTCCTTTCGACAAATCTTACCCATTGTGGTAACAATAAAGTTGATATCCACCCTAGCACCTAGCACTGTGGTTACGTTTAGTTTTATAAGCTTCACTTTAGGTTTAGTTTAGTTTTTAGTCTATTAGTTTAATTGTAATTTTAGTTTAGTTAGATAGCGCCGAAGTAAGATAATTATTCTTGAATAATTACTATATACTAAACAAAGCTAACCAAACTAAGCTAACTAAATTAAGCCATGGTTAACAAAACTAAAACATCAACTACACTCGTACACATAATTCTGGTGGTAGAACACCTTTGCCCCTTTGTCTCTGAACTTCGGCGCGAAAACACCTTTACTGTAGGTGGTTTCTACTGCTATGCTCAGCTTAGAGGGCCATAAAAGTCAGCCTTGCTGAGCATACTTCTGCCCAGAAAAAACAGTGGTGTTGTCTCACGCTCAAAGTATTTGAAACTTGGCAGTTAGTCCTTTCCGTGGAACACTAATTCGTTAGAACGAAGTGCACGACCTACAAGCCACACGTGATACTGCTTAAGCAGACATGACCTAACAGTGGCGTATTCATCTTTAGCACCCTTTAGTCTATCCATAAAATACGTTGGCTAGATTTGAAACTGATTTAAATAGGCCACGTTTTACGTCAACCC
Organism: Ligula intestinalis; assembly: GCA_036362985.1. NCBI lineage: Eukaryota > Metazoa > Platyhelminthes > Cestoda > Diphyllobothriidea > Diphyllobothriidae > Ligula > Ligula intestinalis. Next base: position 48,355,206 of record JAYGXS010000004.1, on the reverse strand, counting down.
AGAATTTGTTTTGTTAATAAAGGTGCAAGGAAATAGCAGTGAAAATGCGATTCTCGGGTGGTAAGTCAGAAAAAGGATGGGCATGCACCGAGAGGGGTTTATTGTGCGTCTGAGGTTTTGGGTTGTTGTTTCGTTTTCCTACTTTCAGAGACTGAACATCCCGGCTCATGACTCCCGTTATATACCGTTGTATGCTATATTATAAGGGTGACTTTTCATGCCGTGTGAGAGTTGAGTTGAACAGATTGTCATAACCATGGGTCTATTCAGTCCGTCCACTTAATGCCCCCCCGTGTCGGTTGGAGCAGCGTGAACAGGATTCCAGGCATCACGAGCGCTGGCCGGGACGCCCGCCACTGGTCCTGAGACCGCACTGTGATGTCCTCGAAAGTGGTCAGTTATGCCGACAAGCGATTCTACTGGGCGATTACAGTGGTCAGAAGAAGGAGGAGTGTTCACCGAGGGGCGGTTTATTGTGTGTCTGCCGTTTCGGAGGTAGTCGTTTCGTCTACCCATCTTCAGAGACTGAACACTCCGGCGCATGACTCTCGTTATGTACCGCTCTTCATTTTCATTTACGCAGTCAACCAATAGTGGTTGAGCAGTTGTATGTGACTCGCGTCTCACTGTCACTCGTGTCCCCGTTGCCGACCTCCCCCGCCAGGCACACAATAAACCGTCCCCGGTGAACGATCTTCTTCCTTCTGACTTTCCATCCGGAAGTCGCAGTTTCACAACTACTACTGGCTGCAATGGCATTATGTCCACATTGCTGCTAGGGCGTATATGACCTGTTCGAACCTGGATTGGAACGTAGTGTTGTGGCGAGAAAAGATGAAAATGTGATATCGTCAATCATTGTGGGGAGGGGCTTTCATTGTGTGTGTGAGATTTGTTTACATTTGTGTGCATTCGAAAGTGTTAAACTCGTCCATTTCGAATCCTAAACTTCGTTTGACAGTGCAGGCAGTGGTCTGGTGTTAGCGACGCTGGTTCGCGCTTTTGCCGTTCTATCAGCCTGATTTATTAACACCATGTTTTCCGAAACCTTTCGGCGTGTGCAGCCTTTGTTAGACTTTGGGTGGTCATTTCCATGCAAACATCTCCATATTTTACTCGTTAGCCTCTAGACTTTGTTTTTTCTATCGAATCAGTAGGCACAGAGTGAGATATCAATTCATAAAAACCCTTGATCCATAGCAATTATTCGTGTAGCCACCACCACCGCTGCAGCCGCCGTTATTTTTCACGTTTATCGTTAGTAGAAGTGTTTAATTTAGTCTCCTCCAAACAGCAAACCCCCTCACATTTTGTCCGTTTTCTTACTCCCTTCTTTCCGCCCCAACCGTCTCACCCGTAGAACGGTGTCGAGATCCTCCAAGCGACAACGCCGGACGCACATGCGGTGCCATTCCCACCATCCTCACCAAAAACATTCGGATGGATGACCTCACGCTGCACTGGGATCTCTGGGACACGAGTATCGCCACTGACCAACAGACGACCTGCTCCTCCTCAGCTGCCTCGTTCGGCCGCTCGCAGCAGTCCTCACGTGGTTCCTCGCCTGACCACCACATCTCCGCCTCAGAGCCAGCAGAATCGAGCACAAAGGTATAGCATGGCCGGTCGCCTTTTCTCTCTACGTCCCATTTTATCACCATTTATATGTCTAGTGTAAGGATTCATGGCTAGGAAGGGGGTGTGTGTTCAGAACTAGAATATGCGATCGGTGGAACGAAAATTTTCTTTGCCAGATGTTTCGCATTCTGGTTTGAACCTCTCTACCTCTCATGACAGACGGTATACTAGAGCTAATGGCGCTCGTTATATACCACTCTCTTTTTGGGGACGAAACAAACACTAGCGACGTGGCCGCAGACGTAGCACTAACGTCGGTCAGCGGAGAGGTTGGCAGCGGAGACACAAGTGACAGTGTGAGATGCAAAGCAAACACACCGGTTCAGTCAGTATTGGCAGGATACGCACACGAAAACAAAATAACGCCATACGCCAAGAGCCACGAGTCCGCGTATTCAGCCTCTGGAGATGGGTAGACGAAAAAACTACCCGAAACGTCAATAAACCTCGTCCGGTGAACGCCCTTCACTGTTCAAATTGCGAGGTCTTAGAGGCAGAGCCTAGTTTGAGGGCAAATATTGCTTTTTCGTAGCGAGTAAAGTCGGAAAGCGTTTCACAATGGTTGGTTCACGCAAATGACAGCGCTATAAACTAGTTGCAACGAGTGAATTATGGAAGAATGAAGATCGCTTACTCTATGGCCGGGTGTAGACACGGTGCGCATAAAGCTTCTTTGTGTTTTTACTCGTGTAGATAAAACTCCTCAAGCCAATTCCATCTTCCCGCGATTAAGGCATATAGGTTTCTCTACATATTAACACTTTTTCAACATGCTTATACCCAGAGCACTATGCAATTCCCAGGCCATAAAAGACGCGTTCAATGTCGATAGCTTGTAACCTCATTATAGCAGGAAAGTGATCTGCTCTTCAGAAAGTAATTATGAACACGCGACAAACTGGTTTATCAGGATCAAGAGGGGATCAAGGGGATCAGATTCTAGTCTTAATTGGGGACAGAGAAATGCGGTCATCGGGTAGACGTCAACCAAGAATTTAGAGTCGTCTATAAAGTTCCGGCTAAACACTCTAAGTTCCTGCGTCAGCGGATACTTGCGACGGCAGAAGCAGTCGCCATTCGCCTCACAAACCCAGTTTTATGTGCACAGAAAGCATTTGTAGCGGCTCTAAGGCTCCCGTGGCCAAAAGCCCTTTCGACATCCGCCCTCACGCCTCTTACTACGTCGCGAAACAATGATGAGACAGCGGCATCAAGCATCCAAAGGTCACCGACACAGTCTCAAGACGTTGACACCTTGCGTCGTCACACAACCCAACAAAACCCGAGACGAGGACCACTGGATGACATTAACTAATTGTCTGACTCCTTCCCCTTCCCCTCTCCCCCCACCCCCATTTCTCTGTCCCCAATTAAGACTAGAATCTGATCCCCCCTTGATCCCCCCTTGATCCTGTTACACCTCTCTCCCCCTTGTTACTACTGATTGGTTTGCCTAAAACTGGTTTATCATTGAAAGCTGAGACAGCGGGTCTGAATAGTTCCAGGCCCCGGAGGTATCTTGGTGCATCTATATTCTAGGAAAACCTATTAGAAAGATGGATTGGGTCGCTCCAAGTGATGACTGATACCCGAAAGACGCTTAATCAGTACATTTAGTTCAAGAAGATAAACTGATGCAGACGGATACGTTATCAGAACAACCATTTACTCCTTAATTCTCCTCGACGACGATTTTAGGTACCACTGAACCGTTTTTTTCAGAAATGTAGGCCTCCAGACAGAGAAAGAGTAAATAGTTATGTATTTTGCTGATCGCTATGCTACTTCTTTCGACAAAGGTCCTCCTGTTAAAACTTGATGTGAATACTCCGCCCGGAAATAAGTAGGGAGTGAAGGTAGTCGGCGAAGATAGGATAGTTTGATTATCCCTGGGCCGTAGAAACCCTAACTTTGGATGCAAATCCTGCATCACTTTGCTTCAAAACGTTTGTCAGCAGGACTTCGGTTCAAATGGCACGAGCAACAACCGGGATAACAACATTGAGAGACATAACTTGAAGACTTTTCGAGCAAATTAATTGCTGAGCCTTCATCTCTTCCACTGTTACCTGCTCTGCGCTGATAACTACGCTTGCTTTGCAAAGGCGTTGCAAATGCACGTAGCTGCTATGAACAGCAAATAAACTCAAATCAACAGTTACAGCCTTGCAGTATTCACGAGGCAGGTATACTCATCTAACTCAATTTTCACAGAAATTAAGTTGGAAGCGCTTATCTGTTTTGAAACATTTTCTGAAATAAGTCGAAAATCAGAAGCTGTAGTCTGAAATGGGCAGAACAAATAAACTGCATCGCCTAAGTCTCGCTTTCATTTATTCCAGGAAAAGAATTGTTGAAGATAAAGACGTTTTTCGGCACAATTTTTTGCAGGACAAGTAACCAAGTATAAAAAGCACGAGAAGTCTTGAACACTTACCATCTGGAGCTAGGATGCGTGCGGGTAAATTAAGTATTCCGTAGAGTAGATTCTTTGACTTAGCTGGTGCAGTAAGCAGGTCGGCATTAGCCGGAAACGCTATGTACTCCTGTACGGGAACGTGACTCTCGGCAATGGGAGTCATCTGCGACCTGCTTATTGGGAGGGAATGCAACGGTTCCTCAAATGTACGTAACGCACCCTTCCATTTTCCCTCTTTGTAACTTCCACTGTTCCTTGGTATTTTTCTAATTACCTTTTCAAACGACGTATCTGTAGCCCAGGAAATAGACCGTGATGACTTTCGAGAATTGGGTGCCGACGACATTCTTGTGGCTCCCGGTGCACTGGCTTTCTGCCCAGCGCAATTTAAACAAAGGTCAGTTTTCGAATGGCTTAGGTGATCGATTAAAGTCAGAAGACCTGTCTGCGCAGGCAACGCTCGATATCTGCCCGTCACGAGGAGTGAACGCCGAGACGATGCATTTGCGGCAAGTGAGATTTAAGGGTAAGCGCGTCGTAAAAGTTTTGTCTTCTCTTACCTGCTGTTAAAATATTTTTTTAAGAATTCATTTTTTGGTGGAAGAAGTAACATTTAATAAGATTTCTGATATGAAAAGGTTACAGTAGGTGGGCATGGAACTTGGAACTTGCTGGTTGTATATTATCCGCTATAGCGGATAAACAACGCTGTTTTAATTTAAAAATGATCAAACCATACACGATTTATTTCTATACATTTCTTTCAGAATGCAGCTGGATTAAAATGTGAGCTCATTCAATCTAATAATTAGGTAATTCAAGGAAATTTAAAACTAAATACTCGTATATACGTAGCGACGACGCACTCATATGCTTCGGGTTCGTTTAGCATGTAATAGTTGGCTGAGTACGCAATGCTTAATAATGCAAATTAAAGATACCTTCTGTTGGTTCATTTGCATATTTTTATAGGGCATAATGTGCAATCATCGATAAAATTCAGTCTCTAAATGTGTAACGCTAATCTTTTAAAACCAGCCGGCAACATTTTATTTAGTAAAAGTAAGTCATTCTTGATCACGACGCTCTGTAGTATCGGCGCGGTTTCTAGCACAACTCTCTCATAAATTGACAATTAGCGGGTTGGAAAGATTTTAGCGAACGAAATGAAAGTTATCAGCTTTGATTTACAGAGATAGAAAGAAAGAGAGTGATAAATACGCTTTATTTTGAAGGTAGCACCCGACGTTTTAAGTAAAAAAATGGCATCATTCACCGCGACGACGAAAAAAATCTGCAAAATCTGCAAGTTTACATAAAATCCACATCTATTATGGAGACAGGTCTAATCTCCGATTGTGGATTTCCGTTTTTTGCCATGTGAGCTAGCCTTCTAGGAATGGTAGTGCAGAATACCAATAGTAATGAACATGCGAGTTCCAGGAAGCAGATGCAGGAAGCAGGAAGAAGATGCGACCACTGGAACAAGTGTTTTATTTTCCTGACTCTTCGGATTCCGTCGGGAATCCTTACTCATAGACAAAGTTAGGATAATCGGAGTCATGCTCAGATAGGGGTAAAACCTGCACAGATTGCACGGTATTGATAGTTCGTAGCGGTCATCCGCGTGCGTACTATAATTATCCGTCTGTCTCCTCTAGTCACCGCTTGGGGTCTTAATTGGTGCGCTGGCGGCTTGACACTCCACGTTCGCCTCGTTAATGGCCGCGATATCCTTATCCGTGTTGGATGCGAGCTTGGTAATTACGCGACAATTATGGTCGTTGTCGTCTGAGTTGTTGCTGGGCCCGGCCCTTCCCACGTGACTGATTCTCTTGCTCAGGCAATTTCTCAGTACGCAGTAGGAAAACGCCAAATCATTGCGCTTGTTGATGGACTGGGGGCCTGAGAACTATCACAGTAAAATAAACCCAATCAACTGCGATCTTCAGACCATAGTTACTTAGTAGAGAAGAAGTCAGTGGAAGGTCAGAGAGTTAGGAATAGTTTATTGTGTACACAGAGGAACGGAGGATAGGCGAGAAGAAGATTCACTACGAAGAGCACGACCATTCGGGCGGCAGGCCATGTCCGAAGTGCGGGAATAGGTACAAGGACCCAGAACGAGCATTAGGTGAGTTAACTTCAGGCTGCTGATTGGCCCGGCCAGTGCGGGGTGCGTGCGTGCGCCCCAGCCGCCCGAGGGCAAAGGTTACGCCTCGAAGGCGTATATCGGCCATCGCGCTGGGTCGAGCGACTAAGCGGCCAATATTGTCCCGCGAGACCACATCTGAGGCATCTCGCGTTTGGAGGAGGTGGGCTGCTGCACCGCTACAGAACCATGACTCGAGCAGCTCGCGGCTCATGCGGCTGTCACCTCCTGCGAGGATTTCGGCTTCGTCAAACTTGAAAATATGGCCGGGTCCCGTCGAGTGAGCTGCAACCGGGGATTTGGCGTCTTTCTTCCTCACCACCGCGGCAGCGCTGTGATTAGGGCTTGCAGTGTATGATACGACCGTAACCGACGTATGTAATACAGATTTTTACGAATTTCAATGAAAAAGGATTTAAATATGAAGAGAAAATGAAAAATTTGATGTCATGGTAGCACGAAGATACCGAAAAGAGGATATTTCATTGAACAGGATGTCTACGGATTCAGGACTGGAAGAGGGCCGCAATCAGGAAATGCAATGGACTTGTCGAAAGGAGAGATCGTCCACTACAGAAGGTTCCCCAAGTCAAGAAGTCAGTAAGACCAAATAGGTAGGACAGTGTACTGTGAAAAGAAGCTAACAAAAGGCTCTGCAAAAACAAGCTGCGCACCGTGAATAAGCCAGTTGACGTGTGTCTTGTCTGTGCGTCCGCGCAGAAGTCACGGGATGTTGGGAGCGCCCGCCAGCCAATCAGAAAAAGGTGCTTAGCTCGCCAGACAAAGGGCAAGACATGAAGTTGACCTTAAGGCTTCACGCGACCGGCACGCCAGCATGGTTCGCGCAAAAGCATTATGGGTCACGCTGGGCGCTGCGACGAATTTGGCCATACGCGCGCGAGTGGCGGCGCATAGATTGATAGCGGCGAAAACGTGTGAAGATAATCGCAGGACCGCCACAGACTAACGACCACACTGAGACGTGGTCCAGACCATCTTTCAGAACTTGAAGATGTGTCCGACTTTTGGGAGAATGACCAACAACCAGCATAATTTGCATCCAAACATCCATTTGGCCATCGTAGGCCGTCAGTGTGAGAGGTGAGGGGATTCGATAGAACCTTAACGAACTCCGAAATTCTCAGGAAGAACCCTGGATTTTCGCTTGTCGCATTTTTATGTGAATACCACAAGCGCCCGAATATGTGTCAGCGTCTATTGTCTTTTGAATAGTTTTGCCGAGCAAATTATTCATTCGGCCGACATGCCTCCTCGCCACTTAACCAGCCAACCACGTCCTCCATATGCTTAGCTGACAATTCGGCAAAAAAACAGATCTTGGCAAGGACGCAATATACGACCCCACTCAGAGAACGAATGATAAGTCAGCATTTAATATGCGACTCTATTTGGTTTGGCTTATTACGACTGCAATCATGACTGATTTAGCCGGCCTCAATGATGTCCCCTACGGTGCTTCGCCACTCGCGACGATCCGTAGCCGCAGACCTGGACAATTCGACCCATTCTCTTCGCCAGCGCCGCAGACCAAATACCGAAGGTCCAAGAACCATTTCCATGTTCTGACGGACTGAGTCGAGTCAGGTTTTGAGTTGACCCCCTCTTTGACGTTTCCAATTAGGCAACGGTTTCAAGTCGAGGGCAGTAGAACTGAGCTCCTGGGTTTGACGACGAGGAAAGTGTCCAAACCACCTCAGCCGTCTTTTCTGAATGGTCTGGGATATTCTTGTGATTTTGTCACAGCGAGTGCGGACTGTCTCATTTGAGACGAAATTTATGTAGTTCACTCGAAGGATGCTCATCAGACAGTAGTGGTGAAAGACTTCCAGTTTCTGCCAATACAAGCGAACATGCGAGTCCCAGGAAGCAATTGAGAAGAAGAGTCGATCGCTGGGACAATAGGTTTATTCACCTGACGTTTTGACATCCATCACGGAGTCATCATCAGAGGCATGACATCATTCGAGGAGACCCGGCCACACGTTCACATTTGATGAGGCCGTAATTCTCGCAAGAGGTGACAATCGGGTGAGCCGAGAGCTACTTGAGTCAGGGTTCAAGGGCCCTCAATTTATAAGCAAGTGCAACGATTTACCCAATCCATATTCAATGCTGAGACTCAATTTGGCCAAAGCAAGTCGTCACTTGGGTAACGGGCAGGCCACCGCCTTATCTTACGTCAACACCGGGGAGCCAGATGACCGAACAATCATAACGCCTGAGCCCACCGCCTGTGATAGAAGTTCAACAAGTCAGAGCCCACGTGCCATTCAACAAACTATCCGCGCGCAAGAAGGCAATTAACGTTAATTGTCGCTGTATGTTTGCAGTAATGACTGTATCCTATAAATACTGCAAACTTCTGTGCATGCATTACCCGCTACTGCTACGGTTTCCTACTCATGTCTCTGATGAAGAATTCGCGACGGATGTCGACACGTCAGGTGAATAAACGTATTGTCTCAGCGATCGAGTCTTCTTCTTCTTCTCCTTCTCACTTCCAGTTTCTGTTCATTTTCCACGCGCACACAGTTAATAATAACTCCACGCATTGTGCTCCCTAGGGTAAGCACACGTTGCCGAATTAGTAAGGTCCTTGTGCGACCCGATAGGCGCACCGATTTATCGAGTCAACTGGCAATTATCTGAGCCGCGACTATTAGGACGCCGCAGTAGTTTCTAACTACATCATTTTAACTTGTTAAGTCGATTTGGTAAACATATGTTTTCAACAATTCTTCATCAGGCCAGTATATTTGTAGGGAAAATGAAAATTGTACAGCTAGACAGGATTTGATTACAACTAATCGTTTTTACTCCGCCCACATAGCAAGGTCGGCGTGCTGTTTTGTCAGAAGACACTAACACAAGGACTTTCACCTCCATGGCTGAGCCGGACGCCAGGTGGTGATCGCACATCGCCCCCACGCCCTAGTGACAGTCTTTTTCCTCATGCGAACAACAGCACTTATCACTCCATGTAACTGACCCCTGACCAATGCCCACAGCTTAACCCAATTCTTGCTCTCCCCAGCACAAAGGCGATCTCGCCATGCCATGAAAACGATGAATTGTAATCAAGGTACACTTATTAACCATGCCCAATTGTACAATTTTCATGATCACTGCAAATTTAGTGGCCCGATGAAGAGTTGCTGAAAACATATTTGCCAAACCGACATTTCAGCTCAAACATGTAAATATTAGAAAAGTCGTGTTGGCAAACAGCTGTTTTCGGTCATTCACTTCAGGCACTTACAGTGACATGGAAAAATAGGCGACTAAAGCAGGCAGTTCGGTACAGTGCTAATATAGTTCTTGAGGTGGGGGGGAGGGGGGAGGGAGGGGGTAATTAGTCATCTCGTGGCTCCCTCGTCTCCTGCGAGCCTGACTCAGCATGTCGAGGACGTTGGGTTGTCACGCGTGTAAATATTTGCAGAACGCCAGTTTCACTGTGGTAATTAAAGATGGTGTAGCGGTGCTACAGCCCACCTCCTTCAAACGCTTGACGCCGCAGCCGTGAACTTGCAGTGACAATCTTGTTCGCCCATTCACGCTCGACCCAGCGTGATTGCCGATGGCGAATGCGACCTTTGGCCTCACGCGATCGGGGCGCACAGACGCACCCCAAACTGCTCGACCTATCAGCGTCCCGAAGCCCTCATGGCCAATTAGCTCTGGCCACGGGCTCTGCAGTCCTCTAGTCAATTCATGCAGCGACGGACTTGGGAATCCGTCTTGAGCGGGGACGCACGCTTACGGGCCCTCACGGCCGGACAGAGTAGCAACTCCCTCCCGACACTTATGTACACAATATATTGTTCCTTCTACTCTCGCCTTTCCACCGTCTTCTCTACAATCTCCTAAGGAACCAGGACCTGAATGACTGTAGCTGTTAGGGTTAACCGTCTTAGCCTTAACTCCTATAATGGCACAGAACCGGCCAAATCCTTGATCTCATCGAGGGTCCGTAAAATAGTGGGGGAGATCAACCAGGAATGTGATCACGCGCAGAGGTCAGCGTGACTTAAATTCATTGGCTCTCGGAAGCCACACAGGTGTCGGAACAACAAACTTTGTGCGACCGTTGGTTTAATCGAGGTCCAAAGTGTGCTTCATGGTGCATGGACGGTGACTTGCGCGTGAATGAGTTTTCAGTGATTGTGGACTTGCACTGCATCAACTACACTCTCTCTTTCTTTCATCACCTACTTGTGCCCGATGTCAAAACTGAGCCGAGAAGATGGGAGGCAGAACCGGTCGCACGTGGTTGGAGCTGTCCTGTCATAAAGGCCGGTACCCGGGTCTGCACCTAAGCGTGCACCTAACGATTTGTCATGGGAACGTAACTCGGAAAACGCCTGCCGTACCTTGATATGGCCCATTGTTGGTCCAGCTTACCTATATTGTAACCCGTTTAGGGGAAACAATTGTGTGCACCTATCGTGTGATATTAAGGCTAATAGAGTTGGTCCTAACAGCTACGATCTTCCAGGCCCGGTTCCTTAGGAGAAGAGAGAAGGCTTTGGAAGGCCAGATTGATAGGAAGGGTTGGAGGAGAAGTTGCCACCCTGTCTGGTATGGCATTCGACCGTGAGGGCCGTGTGAGAGCACGGTGTCGTCATAGCGGCCGACGCGCTGCCTGCGTCCGCTTCCGGTCGGGGCAGTATCAGATGCATTCGTCAGCGCGGGAATTGTCACAAAGGCCCAGAGTGAGCTCTGTGTGAGTCAGCCTCAGGACGATGATAGGCCTGACCTGTCCGGAGTGCGTATGTACTCTTCAGTCGCGCGAGGGCAAAGGCTGCACGTCGCACGCCGAGATGGGTCACTGCGCTGGATTGGGCGCAACTGGGCGACCAAGATTGCCAATATGCGACCTCGTCTGTGGCGTCTTGCGTTAGGAGAAGGTGAACCGCAGAAACACTACAACCCTACTAACCTAGCGACGAATACTAACTCTTACGATCACATCCATAAAACCCTCATTAGTCCCGGTGCCGTAGTACACGCTGAAATATCCTTTGTTGCCTGAGCGGGACAACGGACTACTTCAAGGACGTACAGGTGGCCTGGACATAAATGTATGCGTAGCGAGAATGACTTATGGTTCGGTACCTCTTCTTTTTTTTCTGAAGAGACGAGTCCGGATGGCTGGGGATTAAATTGGTTCCTGAGTCTGTGTGCTGGTTCTTATACATAAAACAAAGACTTTATCCGAATTGGAGCTTGCATGACTACATTGACAAGAAGCAATAGTACCTTGGTTCTCAGTGCCGAGGGGGACCGAACTATCTCATGGGTTAATAATCTAACAAGTCATGGCTTTTAGCACATCGTTGGGGTTTAAGACTCATCATATTGGCTATACTAAGAAGAATATGCATTGAATGCAAGTTGGATCGCCCCACACTCTCCCGCTTCTCCAATCTTGAAATAATTATTGTTAGAACTGTTGGTCTATTCGTTTTGCAGCTCGAATAACTGTTGATAATGCAATATTTCTTAATGCTATGCTGCGTTTCGTCACCCAAATAGACGCACCCGAATTCAGTAGCTGTGCCAAAGGACAGTCAGGTAACTCAGTTATTCTTTATGTGGTTATTCGAGGTGCTTAGACGAGCAATCGTTTGAATGACACAGACACGTTGCTGCTAGTTTATAAGGGGTAATAAATTAAAGAACGAGGGAGCCAATAAGGACACAGTGCGGGGAACAGATAGCGTGGGGTGGGCGAATGGAGGCAATTCTGTGCCGGAAAGGGGAAGTAATTTGCAAGCGTCTGAGGTCAGCGGTGGTGACAGCTGTCAGCGAACCAGAGGGGGAGGGGGCAATATCAAATGTCAGCGGCTGGGGGTATGCAAATGGCTTTAGAATGTGCCGGTCGGGCAAAGGGGTGTCACCGCAGCCGCTTCTATATCACCACGCGAAATGACAACTAGGTCAGGTGTGTTCAGAATAGCCCGGCCCGACGGCTGTTGTGTCTCGTCCAGTTTCTTGTAGAAGGCAGTAGCAGGGTAGGGACAGTATTCAAGCGAGCACTTAAGTGGTGCTTGGTCGGGGGACTAGGTTGATCGCCAGTGTGCAGTCGACTGGAACAAAGGGGTCAACACTAACATTATTGTTGGAGGAAAGGGACGCGGGTACGCAGTTCAGAGCAAATTAAATTCGAAGATGACATTGACATGGTGAATGTCACAATAATAATAATAATAATAATAATAATAATAATAATAATAATAATAACGGAAACGTTCAGAAGGTATATATGTAAGGCATTAGTCATACTTTCATTTCTGAGTGCGTAATACTGAACTAGTAATGATGTACGCGCTGAGTATCCTACCACGGAGAGAGGATTTATTAGCAATCAGGCCGGTATGTGTGCAATAAAATTGCTGAGGAAAATAATAATTTTTGACACAGTCAAATTGCGTGTCTCTATTTAAACGACCTGCTAAAATTGCGATGATGTTCCTTTCCACCTACGCACGCTTTGTTTCATTTCCAGCAGATGACAATTAAATGTACGCATTTACTTCATCCATATCAAGAACATATACCTCAAGAATGTTTGCGTATTTATAACACAGACACAAGTTTGAAAACTCGAAAAGAGACGATGCACCCGCCGTATTCCCAAGGTGATGACTTGCAGATCGGTAATAAATTTGACGGGACACGCTAGCCCGTTGGCCGTGTTAGCTGACAACGGTTAACTCACGTGCAGGCTTCCACCGAAACCTAAAGTTCCCGAACTATCCACCCTCAAAAAATTAGATGCTACTTGCATTATCTGCCCGATGAACATCATCTTGCTTTCTAAGTGTACAGGTCTGAAGAGAGCATAGTGAAAACATTTATTTTCCGAACGGTTTCCTAAATCTGCTAATGGAGGCTCTTGTTGACATTGGTTCATATGAAATGTTCCTTTCTTCCCGAGTTCAAGTCCCAACTGCAGGCTAACGCATCTTCCACATTTTCTTTTAAGTACATCTCCAACGCAACCACTGTCTTAAACGCGCTGGCGCCCGCATTCAGGAGATAAGGGAAACCTCAGATGCTTACTTACATCTATCCACCAACCCACCAACCCCCAACCTGACGATCATATAAACACTGCAATTAACTGGCCATTTTTAATCTCCATGTCACTGTACCGGCCTGATGCTGAATGACCGAAAACAATTGTTTGCCAATATGACTTTACATTTCCAATTATTCAGTGCCCTTGACACATACAATATTTTTCCCATAAAAAAATTCCCTAGAAAAGGCCTTGGCACCGACCTACTTGGCTCATTCAAAAGCAATTTCAGCAGTTGATATAAGACGTCCAGACAAAGTGTGTTCGTATATCAAATGATTCGCTGAGAGGACTTACCTGTAGCCAACTGGTATGCTTTGTATAGAACTAAGTTTTGTGGATGGAGAACATCGAATGTACGTTGAGTATCTTCCAGTAACGAAGAAATCGCTACTAAAAGAAATATTATCCGTAAAAATATGTGCTATTTGTAAACCTTTTCCTCGAGGAGGTGTTATTACCTATCCGGATTGTAGGATGGACTACTAGCTTTATGCTCTGCCGTGGTTCTCGTGGCCTAGAATGTCGAGACTATGGACAGACGTCACACCAGGAACAACCATTCCTACCTCACTGCTATTATTTTAGTGGTTTGACCCCACAATATTTGATTTCTGTGTTTCGACTGGGAAACCGATGCGAGAAAAGGCAGACTTCGGCAAGTGTTCTGTTAGCTATACTTTCTTCCATACTCAGTTTCTAGTGTTATTTAAATGACAACAGTTATCCATTTAAAGGGTAAGCCTGCATAGATGATTCACCGGACAGTGGCTGAAGCCTTTTGCTCAGTACTACACTAAGTAGGTTTTCCTCATGTGAACATGTACTCCCAGGACCGTGCCAACCTAAACAACGAAAATACCATCGCGAATAGGCTACGTTTTTGGAAACACGGTCATCATAAAGTCTTTAGTAGGTTAGAGATACCATGGTATGTGGTCACAGCGCCATAGTTTCCCTTTCCAAAACAAATTGATACGAGTTTGGATCCAAAGCAGTCAGGAGTATTTTATAAGGTGTCAACTCATTCCTTACTGTAGGTACACTTGTGGCTATCAACATACACTACAGTGAAAACACAATTACCTGCTTCTAATAACCTTTCCGCAAAGACTTTTTGGTAAATCCCACGAGGGCTGTGTAGTATGCACCTTTTTAGAATTGTTCACCCTTGACGGCGATTTTCACCTGCATTAAATAATAAATCAAGACGCTAATAACTGTCTTTGTAAGCTCGGTTCAGCGCAAAAGTCATCTTTGCGACTGCGAACTAGCTTTCATTATTGAATAGCTTAAAACACTCGTAGCTTCATGGATTTCACACTCTTGGTTCACGAATTTTACAAATTTCTTGCCGTGGGGCTCTTGCAACACCAAGCGAATTGACGACATGATCGGCTTTTTGAAAGCCCTTTCAAATCATAGCCTTAAAAATTATGTTCCAAAGTATACAGGACAGGGGCAAATGGAAGCCTTCCGACACATTTTTTTCCGGTGCAGCAAAAATAATGACGCGCACGGCCAGGTGGCTGTTGGCACTGATTGTGGGACACTGCAACCAGTCGTCATCATGGCATGGCAAATTTCGTCAGCTAACTTGACGATCATTGGCTTGTCTCAAGGTCGGCCTAAGAGACGTCCCTTGGGCATGACTAGTCCTAAGCCAGCCATTGGGACGGACACTAGTCGCGGAAACTACGCCGGAGAACGCATATTCAGAACCGTGAGTCGCCCGTTTAGTTTTGCCAAATCCAGTGAATGAAAGGGCTATTTTGAATCAGGGTATTCACACCTCCTATGTAGGTGCTTCGACAGAGAGCAACTTAGACACAGTTATATTTTGGATTGTATGCTTTCGCATTTGAAACCTTGCTCATTCTACTTTTACTGTGACCGAAGTAATTTTTATTCAAGTTTTGGGATTCGGTGTATAAAACCCTAATTGTGAGTCATATATGGCAATCGCAAACAGTTTACTACCAAGTCGACTTTTCTTATAATTGTGACCACGTAAGCCGAACGATATCACTTCAAGAAAGCTTACTTCTTCGGTGTAAAAGGAATATATGTGTGCCTGTGTCTGGACTTATTCCAAATACAACAAACTTCACTCGGTATGGCCTCACAAGCTGAAACCGAGTGACTTAGACTGAATAGTGAGAAGAAGGGTTGGCAAACCAGGTAAATAATTCAAGACAGTTGAGTCCATGGATTAACAGTGCCAAGATACCCACACGAGGTTAAAATAATTCAATAAGTGTGGACTAGGATATAAACAACTTTAAATTTATTAAACAGTCCGCAAACGTAAAACTCCTGGCGAATCCTGACCCAGTCCGCTAGATGAAAACTCGGTGAGGGCCTCATACTGTCTATTGTATTGGGTGGAGAAAAGTTGGCGTCTCATGATTCGACAAAAGTAATCAAAGAAAATCCATTTTGATTAATATAACTAATGATCAATCAGTTTATACCGTCGGATTAGCTTGAAGAGGACTAATCGCTAGGTTTTGAAGCGAATAAGTCTTACTTTTGAAGGGTAACGCCAGTCGCGTGAAAGTAGTAGGAGGTGGGGAGCAGTATTGAATGCCGAACAAATTCCTCCCTAGCGAGACATTTACTAGAACTGACACATTCTGGTTACATCTTGGGTAAGGTTAGTTTAGAAATATTACCAAAGGAAGCCAAAACCCAAGAGTTCGGCTTAACGGGACCAGAGGCAAAATTAAAGCTTTTTCTTTCGTGTAGATATAATATCAATTGAACCACGTATATGAGAAAGAACCAGACGTTACAACTAATGAAATGTTACTTTATTAATAATATGTTTTTGTTATATCTGAGCGTTTATGTATCCGCTATGCATGTAGTATCATATTTGTAAGTACCGATTTTCTAGTAGATTAAATGATACCTTATATTTGGCAGCGCTACATGCAAAATAAATATTTCCCATATTAATATCGTTCACGTATTACACAATTCAAGGGTTACGTGATACAGTGGTGATGCCTATAAGCTACTCTTACCCCAATTTATTCTATGGGACATAATATACCACGTTCCAGAATTATTTTGTGAAAGTCGAAAATATCTTAAATGGCACTGTATATTTTACCACTTTAGCGGCGTCAGTCTTCCCTTATAGAAACAACAAACAGAAAAAGTGGAACATTTCTCTCATCATAATTATATTATGCTATCCTAAGCATCGTGAAAATTGGGTAAACACATCCTCAGATGCGCATATTTGAGAGATCCCGGTCAATAATTTGAGAGCTAAGAAGAACTCATCAGAGCAGGTTTAGTGAAGTGCTGACATTTCGAAGAACTTAGTCGCCTCACTATTGTCAAAGATCCAACTGCACTAAATTGAACAGAAATGGAAGTAGCATGCCGTACGGTAGCTTGTCGGCTGACTTAGGGCTGGTCGATTTTTATCGTTCACAGCTTCGGCCTTCTTGAAGTCAAAATCTCGATGGCAGTTAACGGAAAAAATCGATTTGCCTGAGGCCAACACACAGATATCGGCACGCCACCTCCATTTCTGTTAGGAAAGTGCATTTAACTCGTTGGCCATGATAAACCGAATCAGGTCTCCGATCCATCAGCATTTCAACGAACTTGCTCTGGTGAGCTCTTCATATCTCTCAATGTAAGTGTACTGTTTATACGCTAAAACCTCAAATTCACAGGAAACTTATAGATCTAGGAGTGTTCATATAGTTATGCATTTTGAAATATGGCCCGCAAGAACTCACAATAACAGAACACACTCGCTTCCTTTGAACAAATAGATGCAGACGTCTTGGCATCGATCGCCTATCACTCGCAATCACACAGCCACCTACTGAACAATGTGAGTAGTGCAACAATAAAGTTACACATTTGCCCTTTTGGGGCGTGTGATGAGCCTGAGAGGAGCGAGCATAGTTGTCTTGCTTAGTCACACAAGGTGCTCATCTTAATCAGGCCCTACCTGATGCACTGCTTCCATAGGTAGCTCAGCGAAACTACAGTACGCGCCGGAATTCATGCAACATGCCGACATATGTGAAAGATTTATACTCTTTAGCTAATCGTCTATTCTTGAAGTTATCTCGGCCACGATAGGATGTTGGCTTTTCTACAAGCTTACTTTTGACCGATAAAAAAACGCATATCCTGTAAAAAGTACTTACTTAATAGTATGCGTTTTTATCATTGCTTTTGACTGCCTTTATCATTTCAAATATGTTTTATGGAAAACGTAAACGAAAAAAAATTATTTTATTTACTCGTTTGGTAGCAAATTACGCCTTCTTTAAATTTAATACTTTAAGAAAGGGTATCTTTTGGTTTTTAAAAAAAGTGATGAATTGCCGAATAATTTTTAAACCTCCTAACTGCTACACTCGAATTCAAGGTTTACAAACTGCGCACTGTGTACATCCTGTTTAAGGAAAAGTAGGTTTTCGCCTACAGGTTGAGGTAGGAGTCACATAGTTCGTAGGTGTGGATGTGAAGCCTGCTTTATACAGTGTAAGCAGCGAACTTTTTTAACAAGCTTCGTTCTGACCACTAGCAAAACGTATCGATTCTGAAAACTGGATACTTAAGCGGTATACCTTTTTAACCTTTATTTTGACTGCCTTTATAAATTAAAATATATTTTATGGAAAACAAGCACGAAATAATAATTTCTTGTACCTGTTTGATAGAAAATTACGCCTTCTTTAAATTTTTTACTTAAATAAAGGGTATCATGCGGTTTTAAAAACGTTACTCATTCGCTGAATAATTTTCTAAACTAGTGACTGCTACACTCGGATTTAAGGTTCAAAACCTGCGCACTGTGTACATCCTGTTTAAGGAAAAATAAGTTTTCGCCTAGAGCTTGAGTAAGATCATACATGGTTCTCATAAAATGTTGCCATAGATGTGGAGCATGCTTTTTACAGTAAAGGCAGCATTAATAAATTGACGAATACGATGTATTATGGATGAACACCTCAGAATGGTAAAAAAGCGTATCATTAGAAATTTTTCTGAAACTGAAGGATACGCTTTCTTGAATTACAAAATTCAAAGAAAGCGTAATTTCAGAAGAAGAAGATGCGATCACTGGAACAAGGACAATTTGGAACAAGCGTAATTTGCTACCAAATGAGTAGAATAACTTTTGGATTTATAAAGGCAGTTAAAATCAATGATAAAAACACTGATATTTACGAAGTTGCTTTAAGAGTGCGTATGTTTTGTTAGTGGTCAGAACGAAGCTCGTTAAAAAGCCAGCATCCTATCATAACTGACATATCTTCAGAATAGACGACTCGATTATCAGTATCACAACCTGAGACAATGCCAGTTAGCGAAAGGGTTTTAATCTTTCGCATATGTCGGCATGTTGCATGAATTCTGGCGCGTACTGTATACTGAAGTCAGCAATCCAAATGTGAAAAAACCTGTTTCGGTTCGGGGCCAGTCGCGTTTTAGCACACGCAAGTGTGGGCTTCGTGTCATTTTGTGTCCTCATGGAAGGGACACGTGTGCTTTCAGCAGTTAGATGCGAGTTGCTTCTAATAAACCGAGAGTACAAATTGCTTGTGCTGGGATCTTTCAGACAGTAAACTGTTTGCCTTGATTCCGAGATGATCTGCACGTAATTTCTCAATATGCGTTTGATTTTGCGATCCGAGATCGCACCCCTTGCATGTGTGGATTTCAATGACAGCAAAGAAGGAGCTACTGGTAATTAGCATTGCCAGCAAAGACACTAGGGACTGGGCCCTCCATTTCTGACTCATTAGTTGTCATCAGCCAGTCATACCCAACCCCAGAAGGTGCCCCACTCAAGGCTCGACCTACCGGCTTCTTGATCAGAATTCTACCACTCTAAACCATTGAGCCACGGATTTGTTGTCTTGCCGTTAATTGCCGCACACCATCGATGGCTGGCTACTCCCTAAACGTCTGCATCGTAAACCAGTGCCCGCACTCCCCCTGATTGTAAATACAGTTTCACGATTATGTGGCTCCGAACCGGCTACCCTTGTAGGCAGTCAGTCCTGCTAAGTTTCGCCGTGATTTAGGCCACCGGCGTCATGAATTGGCCAGTATTGCTTTTAGAATATAAACAGAATGGCGATGGAATGTTACGCAATAAAGGTTGTCCATCCCCCTCTTTCGTCCCGCGAGGTTGGGCCAGTAGGGCGAAGCGATGGCAAGACGTTCCTCTGTTTACTACCGGCTCTCACACACACATACGCAACGCACTCGCACTCACGTATTTTCATTGTCGGACGTTGTGTGTTTATATATCTACAGGTGTTCAGTTGAGTTTTTTCACTCAGAGCTGACAGAGGTGCGCAAGACCGCAGCATGGAGAGCATTGAATCCGTTCTGGAAAAGAATCTTACCGATGAGAAGGAGAAGGAGGATGTCTACCGCATCCTCTACGGTGGCAGATTAGAGTAAGCTCTCCCCCCCATACACACGACAACTTCCTAGAAAACTTAACCTGCCGATCAGTTCCTGTCCAGCTGGCAGTAGTACGGCCAAGGTTGCTGGTTATGCCTTCCGTCGGGCAGAGGAACAACTTCGCTCACCGCGCCTTGTTCGTATCGGAGCTATTCAACACATTATGCCTCTACCTCCCACAGCCAAAGTTCAGGACCAAGTGAGTCGGCCTTATGTGTTCTGACTTGATTACCCTGCCAGATTACTGCAGTTCACAAGAAACTGGGGGACCTGGTCGATGCTGCTGCACAGTGCGGTGTGAACGTGCTCTGTTTCCAGGAGGCCTGGAGTAAGTGTTAATTTGCTTACTTTTTACATGCATAGATACGCTACCTGCCCATTTTCTTCAGAAAAACCTCCGAGATCGGATTTTTAATGTTTAATAACATAGCAAGCGTCATTCGAGCCTCGATTTTACTATGCTGTTTCAGTTTTATGCATAAGACTAGTTCTTAACATTTTTCTGTCATGCCTGTTCGCGCACAGGGCTTCCTGCTGTAGAGTAATTGTAGGATATAGAGCCAGCAGGGGAGAAGCTAATTGCCAGTTACAAGGGGAGTGAATTAGCATTCGTCGGCTTGTCTAACCCTGTCAACCGCTCGTCCCCTGAGACTTAGCTCAACAGCATATATTCTCTCCCCCCCCTACCCAGGCGGAGCGTTTGAAAGCAGCTAACTTCACTTTCCATTGCAAGGATTATCGAGTATTATACGAAAAATAGCGCAAATTCCTAAAGCTTCATCACATAGGTTGAACTAGTGACCGACCTTACGTAATGCTAAACAAATTCAAAATATGTTTTATATTAGGAATGACTGTTTAAGTGGATTTGTAATATTTGTAATCGTTGAGCATAATTTCAAGATACACCAAAAGCACCAGAAAGCCAGCTTTTGGATGAACGTGCTTTTGGATTCCTGCAAAACTTCCACACGATAAGAACTGACTCCTTACGTATTGTGAATATTTTTAATAGATTTTTGATGTCCCTACGCATTCAAATGCAGTTTATAGAAAACGTAAAAAAATATCTTTTCTTTTATTCATTTGATAATAAGTCGCGTCTTTATCAAATTTTGTACTCACTGTATAGGTATGCGTAGGATTTTAAAAAGTTTATCGATTCGCGAATAATTTTGAGCCTGGTACGCAGTGGCATTTGCTCGTTGGATTTTCGGTCCACAAAACAGTATACTTTCTGTGAAAGGAATACCATACATTCCTGTCTGTCAACAAGAATATAAAATAAACTGCTCATTCACTTTATCAATGGATGTGGACTCCACCGTGTACCTCATGTGCGGCATTCATAGACGAAAAAACACGGTGCAATTTTAATAGACATGGTACATTCTTCAGCAAGTTCACAATGCGCAGCTTTTTAAAACCAATAGTTAGCATTTCTTTGAGTAAGCATTATAAAGAAGACGTGATTTTTTGTAGAGTGAGTACAGTGAGTACTATTTGGCTAAAATATAGTTGCATTTTAAAGGTATTGAAAGTCTATAGAAAAAGATACACTACAAAATTTGTCCTTTTTGTGTCACTGAAGGGTTTAGAAAACCAAAAAATGCGTTTTTTAAAAAAGTCGGCACCCTGGTCTGCCTAAAGTATCTGGGGATTTCGCTCCATAATAATGGATACCATGCTGTACTGAACCATTCTTACTCTAAAAGGCATTTTTTTAAAATTTTGGTTACCATCGCATGAGATCGGTCATTGTTACCTTTCTCAGGCTTGCAGGACTGACTGCTGCTTGAGGACCCTTTCACGTGTCGGCTTCTCTACGTAAATGTGCGCCAGGACGTAATATATAATGGTGGGCTTGAAAATTAAAAGTCAGTCTTTTTGTCCGGCATACTTCTTCAGCGTACATTTCAGAAGTTTGATTAGCCGGACGAGAATGGCAGTCACACAATGGTCGAGAAATTTATTCAGAATCTTACTGAGTAGT
Source organism: Ligula intestinalis (assembly GCA_036362985.1). Classification (NCBI taxonomy): domain Eukaryota; kingdom Metazoa; phylum Platyhelminthes; class Cestoda; order Diphyllobothriidea; family Diphyllobothriidae; genus Ligula; species Ligula intestinalis. Next base: position 48,333,440 of record JAYGXS010000004.1, on the reverse strand, counting down.
GCCACAGTTAAGCACAGCTTTCCCCCTTCAAGCTTTTATATAGATAGACTTGCAAAAATCCAACTTTACCACATTTACTTCTCGCTCTTGTAAGTTGCGGTTGAAGTGCATAATTTGTTTGGGTAATTTTTGAAATTTTAGTCAAAGAGACCTAAGTTGATGGATTTAGTTTGTGTAGCTAGTAATACATGGATGTTCCCTAGTGATAATTTGCTAGGCGCCTAGATAGTCTTTATTGCCTCCCGATCACTCATTCTTACTACTGTTACGACAAGATAAAATTACCCTAACCTGAAAAGGTGTGCCACGAGAGGAGATAAGAGTAGATTCTCTATCTCAGGAAATGTCAATCGAAATTGCAAAACGAGTTTACCCTTCGAACAAATTACTCAGGTAGCGTTGCAATGGTGATTATCGTACAGCCTAATCTTGGGATATTGCAGTCACGTCAGTCAGACTATACAATTCATGGGCAACATCAAGGAACGGACTGATACGAGGTATTATGAATAGACATTTCACGCGTATCAGAAAAGCGTGTAATTAAATGTTTGTAAAAACAGCAATACACCATTTCTTAAAGCAAAAAATTTGGAAAAGGGCATTATTTACTACCAAACGTGTACAAGAGGGAATTTCTTTTGGTGATTTTTTTCGATGACATACACTGTTACTCATAAGGATATGGAAAACAAAGGAGAAAAGGGTGCGCTTTATAAGGAACCATTGTGTAGAGTGTATGCCTCTTGTAGACGATCAAAAGGAAGGTCGTTCAAAAGCCGGCATCTCCAAGTGACTGAAATATCTTACGATTAAGCCTTCCAATAAATAAAACTTTACCATGTCTACGCTGTTTTCACATGTGGTTGATATAGATAATCAATTTGATTAGGACCTGCCAGGTTAATAAACCTTATTCGATACACTTAACTTGTGTACATAATAGATCAAGGATGTCCTTAGATTATCATTTGCCAGACATCTAGGCAATCACCAGTTACTTCTGACTGACCATTTTTACTACCGCTGCTGCAAAATACCTCTCCCTTTCAGAATGAAAATATATGCCCTGAAATGGGATTATTATGCATATTCTTACCTTCACCGCAGATAAGGGGTTTGCTCCTGCAATCGCATAAGTATTTTTTTTAAAATGCCGTTAGCAAACCATAAAATCACAATGTGGGTTATCCGCAAATAAATCAAGAAAATCACTAGGTTTCCCCCTCCCTCTTCATGTGCTTTTCCTATTTCCGTAGTCTGTAGTGATAAAAAAAATTGTGCCTAGTCGTAAGGATGTTTATGCTACGTACGCGCAACTGCGAAAAGCGTTTCCGTCACCATCTCCGACAGTTACACAGTCTACCCCCTTTTTCTGGTCTGACTTTTAAGAGGAGTCTAATGCTCACGCGACGTCATCGACTTTTTTAGCTATGCCATTTGCGTTTTGTACCCGTGAACGCATCCCCTGGTGTGAATTTGCCGAGAGCGCTGAACACGGACCCACTACCAAGCTGCTTTCAACCGTACGAATTTCAGCTTCATTCCTTTACGCTCTATAGTATGCGAAAAAGTACGGTATGGTGATAATCTCGCCGATACTTGAGCGAGATCATGAGCATGGTGAGGTTAATTGGAACACTGCAGGTAAATTCTGTCCATTCTCTTCTCTATGGTCATCTCAGTTGTCATTGACCATAATGGTAAATTTATCGGCAAGTCCAGGAAAAATCACATTCCCAGGGTTGGCGATTTTAATGAGGTTGGCTTGGTTTTTCTGACTTTCGTAAACTTATGCCCCTTTAGTCAACCTATTACATGGAGAGCAACCTGGGTCATCCCGTCTTCGACACAAAATTCGGTGAGCTCCGTTATTATATTTACTGAAAAATTTTAAATAATTTAACACGCACTGAATTCATTGCACATACCTACGTCTATTTTGAATGCGAAGTGCTCTTTATTTATAGACAGGCAGGATGTAGAATGCGTCTAGCTTTACTTATCTGTCCTTTACCTGCGAAGTAACGAACCGTCGATTTTCCCATGAATGAAATGAGGATCACTAAATGCTTCATGAAGCGATCACTAAGGAGCCTTCAAGGACCATCTGCCCTGTCTTTGAAAACCTCTTTAACTCCACGCGCACCTACCATAGCTTTATAATAAGTTGTAGTTGGTTTTATTTTTTTTCTCGGTACAGCTCGGCAGTCTTGTCATAAATAGTAATCTCAAAGGTGAGGGCGTTAACCCTGTGGGCGGCTTACGTCCAATAGAATTGTCTTTTAAGTAAACTAGGTGTCGGATATGAAAGTGACGGTTGCTACCGTGGGGGAGAAGTACTCAGTTTTAAATTCCTGCTGTTGAAGTTTATTATGAAAAATAAATCCCAATGCGGATTAACTGACTTCCGTTGACCGCTGGGTTGTGCGCAGAGGCCTTCATGTAAGAAGCAGACTTTTTATTTTCCACAATAAATGTACTAGGAGAAAGGAAGGCTAGTAGTTGTCCAAATTAGTATCTTAAGTCTTATACAGTCTTGCGCATATTTTCAATGCCTCTCGAGATTTAATCGCAGGCCTTAAGAAGTATGAATACTAAAATCTCTTCTCATGTAGGAAATGACATATTTCTAAAATGAATTTTTGAGCGAGTTAGGTTTTTGTGTAAAAAATAACTACACCTGCATTACTTAATGCCAAACTTACTGCTGGACTGTTGTTCCAGCTTTACGAATTATATGCCTTGAACTATTCCCTGGAGTCAAAATATTTATCTCTAGATCATTATGAGGCAGTCCAATGTTTATAACGTTTATTAAGGACTACATGTCACGTAGAGCACTCAAGAAGAAACGTCAGTAAAAAAAAGCCAACCTTATGCGAGTCCTGAGTTGAGAGTTCCAATTGTGTGCAAAATACCGACTCTTTTTTAGCTATGCCATTTGCTTTTTGTACCCGTGAACGCATTCCCTGGTGTGAATTTGCCGAGAGCGCTTTGCAATTTTACAATTAACAAATATCTTTTCTTCGAACTCGCACATAATATGAATTATGTTATCTATACAAAATCACCAAAATGGATTTTCTTTCACCTCTTTAAAGCTAAATGTGGGGGCACTTATACAGAGGGCAAAATATAAAGACAGCAGAATTCACTAGTCAAGGTGTCATTTATTTTATTTATTTTGCAAATGGCCAAATAATGCTCCCACAAAAGTCAGAATTCTGCCATGTGTGACCTGAGCTGGGAGTCTGTGAAATAAAAACCCGTACTCCAACCTCCCTTAAGGACATTCGAGTGAACATTTCGTATCTTTTATGACTTACTGCACCGGTTGGCGAGCGAGTTGAAATATTCATAAAACGCTGCCCATCATGAAAAGGGGCGAAGTTTGGTTGATAGTTACTCGATCGATGCGTCCACTCGGGTGGGTGCTAACCTCTGAGATAAGGGAACTTCCTCACTGACTCTGCAATTTGGATAGTTGGGCTTCGAACTATTCAAACAACTGACTCGTATGGCAAATAGGAAGCCACTTTTGCGAAAATGGATGACACTGAAGCACAATTTCTCTATAATTGCCACGGTCGGTTTGTTTTTTTCTCCGGGTGTCAATAGCCAGTTTTTCAACAGTTGTCTGCAATATTGCGAAAGTCCAGAAAAACAGATGACGAACACATTTCTACTGTGAGCAGATGTGTAAGAGCAAGCACGTCACACTTGTTGTGTTAAGAATGTTGCTCGATCCCATTCTGTTCACCCATCGGACAACTCTATGTTTATCACTTTAAACAGTACAAACTAGACACAAAGCGTCAAACTTTGGATCGCGCTTTAACGAGAACAGCGCTCGGTTTTAAGGATATGCCTGGATATTGAAAATTTTCTTCGTATTTCGTCGGAACGTCTTTGTTTTCGACTCGGCCATGAGCATGAATGGGAAAATTACATCGTCTTTTTTCTTGTACGCGTTCTCTGGGAGTTTCAGTCTTCCTAGTGACATCCTAAAAAGCTTAAGTAAAAGATCAGTGTCAGTTATGGTCCAAATTTCCCAATGTGCCTCTGAGAGCGGTTTTCTAACAACTTTACGAATGTATTTTTGGCTGTCTTATTGTCAAGAAATCAAACTTCATTCAAAAAACTGTTCACTGATTGAATTATTAGTTTATATGTGAATTCTTTTTGATGAAACTACTAAGCCGGTTCCTCAGAAGTCCACTTCCCATTTTACCTTTATCCTCTTCACCTCAAAAGGCAAAATTGCCATTAATATTTGCTACGGACGACATCATCCACAGAATTGGATGATGTACGGCCTCAATGGTGCCGAAATAGTCTTCAATCCAAGTGCCACCGTGGATGGACTGAGGTGAGTGCGTCCTTTCTATATTGCTGCAGTTAAAAATTCAACCATCTAAACCGACGGCATCCACTGAGCACGCAGCACCAGTCACTTGCGCATGGATTAGGATAAGGATGACCTACACCCATGGTCCCCTACCGTGGACATGAGAACAAGAATCATTCACAAAACAGGTTTTTTCGCGCCCAACTCCAGGGACCATATGGTTATGTTTATGGTTAAGGGTAGCGTTAAGCTCAGGGTTAGGTTTGGTGTTATAAATTATTGCTTGATACTTTTTCTCAGAAACTACCTATTAACTTGGAATAAATCAGCCTATAGCAAGATTTATAGGCGTAGACTGGAACTCGGTATACATATTTGGGCCTAGAGTTTAGGGCGCGTTTAGGGTTAAGATTAGGGCAACGGTCGGGGTTCAGAAGGTTCTCTGGGCGCTTACCGATCGAGTGGGGAACTTACTCTTGAACCTCGTCAGTAGCCGGACAGTCGTTACTGATATCTGTCCTGGGTTTGTATGTGGAGGGGCTGATAAACCAGAAATGGACAGTCCAGTTTCCCTAATCTTTGTCAGTAATGGTATTTAGTCTAGTGTTAGGACTGATGCTAGTGTTAAAACGCGGGACTATATTCACCCTTCCTAGAATTATGCCCAGAGCCAAATTTATTACTCGGTTCAGGCGTTCCTAGTTGAATGTCCGGTTTAGGAGGGCCCTATATGTAATCCCTGCCTGAATGAGTTTATAATGAGGCCCGTTTATCGCAGTCCCGTTTTCCTCACTTATCCGGCTCCGACGGCAATGTCATGGCAGGACGATCGGAGGTGAGCTCGGGTGCAGTGGATGATCAGGCGAAACAGCCCGTCTACGCGTGTCAAACATTCTTTGTTCCGCAATGCATGCATCAAGCTTTCCTGAGGACAGCTCGTGTCTCAAATGCGCGAAAGTACCCTAAAAGCCTACAGCAGAAGAAAGGCATTGGAGCCCAGCCTGACTAAGCACCCAGACGGATTGTGTTATCCCGTCCAAGTCCGACGCATGTCGGTCTCACTCTCCTTTCTTGCCCCAGACCACTCGACGGCCTGGGCCAGTCAACCATGTGGTGCTAGGATTGGGCCCTAACATGCGACCTACTTTCGGGCCTGCCCCGACACCCCTCCCCCCCGCGTACGGCGATGGTGATTGGCCTGCGCGGCCCAACGGACGCACGCCACACTCCCCCTCGCCTCCTCCATTTTGGCCCAGTGCCTTCGCAGTGTGAAGCCTCCGTTGTGTGCGTCTAGCCCCGCGGTTTCAACCGAGATGCACACGCAAAGACGGAGTCCAACAAAGCGGTAGAGCGGCCGGACAAAGAGGCTGATGGGGCATTTATTTTAGCGCGCGTTCATGCTTCGTTCTCGCAAACGCAAATTAGCAGCGTTTAGCCGACGAGCAGGTCAGTAGCATAATCTAACAGAAGTTTCAACAACGTTCTGTTGATTGCATCTGCAAACTGCATCTGCCAGCTGGCGGTGTTGGAGGTCAGGATTGGCAACCCTCTTGGAGACGTAAAAAAGAATACAGCAACTGTCTCGTGCCGTCCATTCATTATGTCCCTACCTCTGTTATTGTTTCGTTAATGGTCTAGGCACCCCTTAAGTTGTCCTCTCCTCACAAATCCACTGCTCGGGTCTGAGAGGACGAAAATACAGGACCGTAGAGGCCTATATCTGCGCTGATATTATCTGCAGCATTTCTAGAGAAATTAGAAAACAGAATTTTCCAATATATTTATTCATCATTTAGTGTGCATTTGTGTTTACGCTGGAGTTCGTTGATAGCAAAATCGACCCAAGGGATTTCCAGTACTTGGCCGATGCAGGGGACATTGTTTTCATTAAATATGATTTGTGCGCTTCCGTGAGTGGAATATGTGCCAACACAGAGGATGCTGTAAGGGTTACTTATGTATTCTTTGTCTTGGCTTTAAACCGGTGTAATTTCAACTGCTAGGACGAAGCTATGTTACTTTTCATGAAGCTGGTTAAACACTCCTAAACTGTCTCTTCTTTGCGCCTTGACATATTCAGATTCTGATAGTAGTGAAAATGCGATTACCCCATGGCATTTTGGAAGAAAAGGCTTTCAGTTCGAGGGGCTCATTGTTGTTTCGAGTATTGACTTCGGCTGTTGTCTACTGACTATATTGCAGCTGTGGGGAGTGCACTTACGGCGGAATAATTGTTCGATCGTTGAAAACGCGAATGTGTGTCTCGTTCGCCCTTTTCAGGGTTGAACCCAAAGTCAGAAGGAGCAATCCATGTCACAATGATGGGATGCACTTTCAACGTTGACGGCGTTGAGACTGTGGACCGGGACGGCAAGTGCAAGAGGCCTATATGTACACTGATTGCTCAGTTAACCGCCACCCATGCTTGCTTCGCCCTCTATCTGGTTTCACAAACCTATTTGCTAGGGGACAATCTCGGCCGCCAACTATCGCCACAATCAAGGGGGGAGGGGGAACCACAACAGACGCGTCTCCGTTGCGTTCCCGCCCGCCCTCACGGCGGCCAAGGTCAGCTACATCAATTTCCCTACGGTTGATCTATCTCCCCTCTCAATCTGTATTTTTGATGACGGAGGAGCCCCTCCCGACCATGCTGCTCCGACTCCTCCTCCTCGCCGCCGCCGCCGCCGCCGCCGCCGCCGCCGCCGCCGGGATTCAGGCCCACACGGCGGGGCTCCTGATCCAACAAGGGCTAGTAGCCAGTCAGCTAGATGATCAAGAGGGGCGGGGGTGAGACAGGTGATCTTAAAAAGGGAGTGCGGTTTGCCGCCCCCAAAGTCGGCGTTTGCGAACTACGCAGCAGGCAATATGTTTCACAAATCGAGTATTCGAAAAATCAGACCCTAAATAAACTACTCTGGTAGATTGGCGCTCATCGACCGGGTACGGGACTCTCTCTTGAGTCTCGACAGTAGCCGCACAACGGCTAATAGAATGGCCAAAAATAGTCCTTCCAGTCTTTCTAATCTTCCTGCCTATAAACCAATCTCGTTGAACGCCTCTTCGTCTTTTGGTGTTCAGACATATCCAGTACTAGCCTTCTTCGCCACAGCTACTGGCCCAGTTCTGGTTTATTGCTTTCGAAGTTACTTTGAAGCACACGCGCGTCTTCGATTAATCATCGTTTCATGATATGATGGGGCTTCACGCTTGGGGCTTGTGGAAAACTTTATGTCGTGGACGAGGCAGGGAAGATTTTTAGGATTCATTTAATCGACCGGGTTGTTAACAGACAGGTCTGGCGGTAAAATATTTTTTAAAAAAATATCTTGTTTCTTGAGCTGCTGAATTCGATTGCTGTTTCAGTGAATCCCTTTGGCCAATTGAAGCTCGCAATGCAGCTATTGCCAACAGCTACTTCACGGTTGCGATCAATCGCGTTGGCACTGTAAGTTGCTACCTTTTTTGGTCTTTATTAAGAAAGAGAATGTTACTTTTGTGATAACAGGAGATGGGACCCGAAGACCCAAAAATAAAGCTGAACTGGTTTAAAGAAGATTTCGCTATGAAGATAGGCCATTCAGCTAGCTAAGCAGAAGTCAACAAATGATTACTTAATAACAAATTGGAAAGCATTGCATGTAAGCAACTTGTGAGATTTAGATTTATCAATAAATGTGTCCTTAGCAGAACACATTTACATATGAGCTGCATAAAAAGAGCAGTTCGAACATCGGGAGCTTGCTCAGCCAGATATTTTGTTTGTGATCTGTAGATTACCAATAGAGCAGCGGGCGGAGTATGTTTTTTTGTCTAAAACGCTTTCCTGTTTCTAATGGTAGGTCAGCAGTACTGTTCTTACCGACCCGTTGAAGCAAAGAGGTGGGTTCCAAGAAGTATTCGCGAATCTGGAGACAAGATCGCACGAACAAGGGCTGTTAGGTTCAGACTCGAATTAATAATCAGAGATAGTATAATCGCAGTGGATTAAGTTGATAGGTGAAACCTTTGTCGCTGCGATCGCCAGACCCGGTTCCGTAGGGGAAGCGAAATGAGAAGGAGGGAATAGCACAGAATAGGTAAGAGGAAGTTAGCTGTCGGACGAGTGTACAACCGCTCCCGAGGGGGCCGGTGTCGTAAGTTTGTGAGTGTAGCAGTCATCATAGCGTCTACAGGGCGCTCTTTGTGTGAATTAACCACGGGGAGATGATTGGCCAGATCGGATTGGGGCATGCAGGCACTGGTGCGTGTGCACTTGCTACCAGCTGCGACAGGTTGAGCGTTACACGCGGAGTAAGGTCCCATCTTTCGCGTTAGGCATATTTTCATCTAGAACTAGGAAATTTTCAGTTGATAAAAAACATCTGAAATCCCACTTTTCACCCCACCGTTCTAAAACCCGCTCAGCAACGTGTTCAGATATCAGTCAGCCAGCCAGCACTTCCTCACCGTTGTTGTCCCGTGGATTTACAAATCTGGTGGTTATTTTGGAGCACAAGATCAGCAGTTCTAGGACAGGGTGTGGTAGGATACCATATTTTAAGCGCACTTTATAAAAAAATCATTAAATATTAAGGAGGATACAGCGATCGTGTTGTCTGAAAGTTAAAACAGTCGTAATTTAGCTAGACTGGATGCTGCTGCTGCTGCTGCTAAATGGATCATAAACTTTAAATGGCTTCCCACCGATGGCAATTTACGCGGTAGACGGATCGATCCTTTCTATTCGTCTTCAAAAGTCGAAGTGGTCTGTTGATATCTGTATAATCTGTGTGCTACCGGTCCGTTTCAGGAAATTTTCCCCAATGAGTTCACAAGCGGTGATGGCAAACCCGCGCACAAGGATTTCGGTCACTTCTTCGGGTCAACCTACGTAGCTGGTCCGGACGGCTCACGAACCCCGGTTAGTTGTCTGAGCTGCTTTGCTGACACTAAGTTCCCTTTCAGGTGTTTCTGATCGGAAAGTTTTGAAACAGCCAGCGACAAACTTTACAAAATAGACTAGGCCCAGTGAGCCTTTCCCGCCTGTATACCAACTTGACTTGCACAAGTTACTACTACTACTACTACTACTACTACTACTACTACTACTACTACTA
>JAYGXS010000004.1:48296736-48323980 GCA_036362985.1 Ligula intestinalis | reverse complement strand
TACTACTACTACTACTACTACTACTACTACTACTACTACTACTACTAATACTATCACCACCACCCCTGCTACTTGTACTACTATAAATATTTTTGATACTTCTGGTACTACTATAATCACTGTTACTCCTACTGCCAACACTAATACCACTATTACTATTACTATTATAATGCCTACAAGTCTATAATTAATTTATTTTTTTCGGAGAATTATGGATGACAGTTTATCCCGCTCACTTGTTAATGTTCTCTTTTTTGTGCGACTAGGGCCTTGACCGTGTCTCCGATGGCCTGCTAGTGGCCGAAGTCGATCTGAACCTCTGTCGCCAAGTCCGTGATCAATGGGGTTTCCGCGTGAGTTCTGTCGCGTTTTCATTTGGGTCAACGGATGCCGCCGTAGCCTGGAAATCAATACTAGATTTACGCATTCTACATTTATTAGTTAGTAAGATACGTAGCACCTAAGGATTTGGAATTTTGAGCAAACATTCGACTGGTCCGTATGTCCATGAGGTGGACTTAAATGACAGGACGAATAGACCAGCTTGGATGTTTGTCTCGGCGTTGTTAATGAGAGAACGGCTGATGCAAATACGCCGTGAAATCGCTCCTAGTATTGTATTCACTGCCGGAGGGTTTGCTATCCAGATCTAGAAATCCTGGGATTTAAGAACGCATCTGCCTTATTAATAGTAAATTTGGTCTCTTTATATCACACTATTTAACACGGGAGTCGCACACAAGCTTGATACAGCCATTTGGTACTGAAACGAAAAGGCTAACAATCACAACAATAAACACTTGGCGTCGTTTGTCGGATCTGGGGCAGTCGCGGGCAATGCAACTGCACAGGATAAACTCTAAGACTGCCCTGAAAGCGCATACCCGAACACGTGTGTGTTCGACCATCGGTTTCGATGAAGTCCACCAAGTGAACCAACAGGTTGGTACAGTAGGTGACGGCCTCAGGGGTTATTTTTAAGTGATACAGGACGTAGTTAGCGGCTCCGCACTCTTCACCTTCTTTAATGAGTCTCGAAGATACTAGACGGGTCAGGCGTGGGCTACTGTATCAAATGCAAGCCAATACACTGCCTAACCTAGTCTTAAGTGACAGTAGCCTTTTGCGCTGGTACTACTGTACTATCTATCCTTACTCACCCATAGTAGGTGTGAACACGAACCCAAGGAGGCCGAGACTGCTACGGATACTACTGTATCTATTACAGCTGGCTAACGACGTAGCCGAGTTTCAGAATCAGTACTATATCTGACGCTAAAATTTGTCGGAAGTGACGCTGGTTTGAGTAAGCTCTGGGGCGCATACCCCTTTGTCTCAACAAGGAATGTGACTCTGGGTTAGAACTATTTCGTGTAAGCACATGCGTTGACCCTGAGCAGAAAAGCGTTTGCCTTAGTTTCCACCCTCTCAACTCTATCCATCAGGCTGAATTTTCTTAGATACTAAGATACTGCTGCTATAGGTACGTGTCTATACTACGAGTGCTAGTTTCTATTACTCATGTATGGTAAGGCCAGTAGATAATATACTATAAGTATTTCTTGTGTGTGCTTTTCAAGAATTCGCACCCAATATGCACTGGCAATCTGTGTTAGGTAATAGTGATTAGTATTTGAATAATAATAGGGCGTTTGTAAAGTAATGTACAAGTCCTACCATACAATTATATCATGCAGTTTGCCGTCTATAGCCCAACAACAGACCTACCACAGTATCCATATATAGCTTGGACTTTTCAGAACCCCTGCTCGTATCCCGTTGACCCCAGCACGTTGTGGGAATGGGGGTTTAGGGTATTCCGAGTAGAAACCCAACTTCAGTAACTGTCAAACCAGAATGCTGGAAACCAAGGCTGGTACTGCTACTGATATTTCTAATACTACTAAGTCGGGGTGCAGCTGGTTGGTAGCATTTCTGGTACTATTTTTGACTGCATTAAGTTATAGCCAGCTAGACTTTAAAATGAGCTAGATTTGAATTTGGTCTAACTAATAAGGCACTTTAACTGCTGCTGTCACATTTTACAAAGTTTGGACCAGGATACTGCTGCTAGAGGTAATATGCCACTGTTAAGAGCGTTAATTCTAGCAATCATATTTGGGTAGTAATATATTCTTAAAATTGTATCGATAGAGAAGAAGAATATGTGATCACTGGAACAAGGACTTTATGCTCCTGACATTTCGGGTTCCCTCGGGACTCTTTAATCATAGGTAATCGAAGAACAGTCTGAACATGCGCATGTATCGATAGTTGACATGACAGTCTAAGTCAGTGCAGCAGGAATAGGGAAATATTAGTGATGCTGGTAGCAATAGTGATAGTGGTAATTCCTATAAAAGTATTCAAAGTTCAGTAGTAAGACATGCATCATATTTTATCAATTTATTATGACAGGTGGAGGTATGAGCTTAATGCGATGCAAGTACGGTACTAGAGGACTACAGTGTTGCTGAGATTGCAATAGGCTAAAGGCTTGACTAGGCTCTGAGGAATAGACTGTACTATCAGAGCTTAGGAGATCTAGCTGAGAGACTGGACTGTGCTAAGAGGTATATTTGTGTATAAACTGTATAATGAAGTTACAACCAGCTAGATGCTACTTATGTGTATTTAATAAAGCGAATTTAATGCTATGGTTAGGACAGCTAGAATATACTAAAAGAATTAAAAATAGCAAGCTTACGCGCATCCTAGGCTTCATGCGGGCACATGTTTTCGCGTCTTCATCTAGTGATTGTGTGAGATACCCGTGTTGTCTTGAGAGCATGCGTCCTCTGTATGAGTTTGCAGATCAGCAGATTTAGGCAAGGTGATTTGGCCGGACATCTAGCAGATTTGGTTGTCTTACGAGCTATGTAGTCGTTTACGTCGATCGAGCGCCCTGATTGGGTTTTGAATGGCCAATGACTGCCAGATTTGTAGATTAGCGAGTGCATACACTTAAAGCCCCCTAGACTCCTTGAACACGTTGAACGTGCTTGTTTGGTTTTCCATATGTAAGGCCAATGGAACCACCCTTGTAGCAATGGTCTAGTTTGAATGTGGTTAACCCCTAGATAGCTAGCTCGGGGTAACTTCTGTTCAGTAGGGGCACATCTTGCTCTAGAAATTAGCTAAGCTGGATGAGAAAACAAGCATCCAATATTTTGCAATAAGCATATAAGGTGGGAACATGAGCCTACGATCGTCCTCCTTTTCGTCCGAGATGCATGTGTAGTACACACGGGTATTTTCCTTTCACTGGTTGTGTCTAGTACGTCGTTCCTCCACCGTGTGGGAGGCAAAGATCAGCAGGTGTGTGCAAATTTGCCATTTGATGGCAGTTGTGCGGTTATCCCGAGCGGGTTGTCTGTTTGGAAGCTGTTAGCGCGTTTTTGACGGATATTGCCGATCGGGCACTGTGATTGGCTTGCGAGAGGCCAATGGCTATCCCCTTTGCAGATGAGCCTGTGTCCGAGGAGGCCCTAGAATTATAAATGGAGGCCCCTCTTACTCTAGGTATTAGCGCTGTAGGTTAACAAAGTGTTTCCCATATTGTTGTAATACCTGGGTGAGAAAGCAATCATCCAATATTACACTATAACCACACCAGATGGGAATATGTGCTTACCATCGCCCGTTTGTTTGCCATAGATGACTAGGTAAGACACCCGTGTTTTCCCTTCGGCGTTTTTGTCGAGTACGTCCACCGTGTGCGGAGGAACGTAGGTCAGCAGATACGTGCAGATCTGGCAGCAGTGGGAATAATTGACCCCAAATCCCAACTCATGGCTCATTTGATGAGATTCAGTCAAACAGTTGAGTTCGAAGAGGCCGAAATCTTCGCGAAAGGTGTCAGTCGCGTGGGCCACGAGCTGCTCGAGTCATGGTTTACAGAACCCTAGGTTTTTAACATGTGCAACGTCCTCCCAACCTGATATTCAGAGCTGACATCAAAGTGGCCAATAAGCCCCTCGGGGAGTTCATTTTTCAACGCCAAGATCCGCAGTAGCCTAGCGATTGCGGTCTCTTATGTTCGAATTATCCCTATCTAATACTGGCTCTGAAGAGGGGTCCGAACTGGAATCCGAAACGCCCGACAAATAAACTTTGTCCCATCGATCGCGTACACTCCCTCTTAAGCATTTACCGGGACTTCCATTTTCGCTTGTTTCAATCTTATTTGCAGCCTTTAGTCCGGTCGGTTTCATTTCGAATGCAGAAGAATTAGGAGTTGTTTTGGAAGTCGAGGGCGTTGTCTTCAGACTACCTGCCCTTACTCTTTTGAGCGTGAAGGTAGACATGTGTGCTGTCGTGTGGGTGTTTGTCTACCTGTTCTCATTACGCGACACATTACAGGTGCTTCCTCTGGTACCGTCAGTTAATATTCTCTTGGGCTGACACGACAGCCTTTATTTCGGGTGGGAGGCAGAATTAATTGCGGGCTGGAAACTTAGCCGGTCCAGTGTGGAGTAGGCAGCCTGCGTGATCCTATCTCTCAGTCCAGAAGATCCTTCCAAGTGCCCAGTGCGTACATGCTATTTCTGACGAGTGTGGGCATGACTTCAGTTTTCCAGTAACAAACCGACTGAAACCCGTTTCTCGCCGTTCACGTGGCCTCTGACTTGAAATATCCTGCTTGATCTTATTCTTTTGTTCCCTTTTAGATGACACAAAGACTTGACCTTTATGCCAAGAGCATCACCGAATACGCAAAAAGCGCGGGTTACAAACTTTAAGGCAACTAGGTCGAAGGTTATTTCCCCTCATTTTTCATTAGTGCATAGTGTAGCAGTTTTTATAATAAAATTTCGACTTGTCTTCCCAAGCCTACCTTTTCTGACCCCCGCTTATAAAAACATGACGGTCAAAATCGGTTATTGAAAAAAAGAAAATAAAACGATGGAAGGCATTCTACCTTCTTCAACCACTAAATCGGGGCGAGATAATTTAGTGTTTGTGGGGGTAGTGGGCGGTGTCGTTATAAACTCCACTGTATACTTTAAGGAAAGTTATGCAAGCCATCGTTAGAAGCGTGTGTAACGCAACGGACTCAGACCGAACTTCAAACAAGATGGCCTGATTTTTTTTGAAAAACAACGCCATCAGGATTTGGCAAAGAGTGCCCTAAACATATCAGACAATGGTGCTCCCAAAGAGAGAACATAAAGTTTTTGGAGTGAACTTGAGGTTTTCCGATGAGACAGCGGCCACCGTCAGACTGTAGGAACCATACTTAATGCAATCGCTGCAGTATGCATTTCAGTGCCAGCCTGATGAGGGGCGAGAATTTTCGCCCGAGTCATGGACCAGAAGCTGTTACCACCGTAGAGTGGTGAAAACTCGGTTTTCGATCTGCCAAATGCTGAGTGTTGGTGCATAAACAGTCGTCCTGTCCACGGAAGATTTAAGACCCACAGGTTCTTCAGGATATTGCAGACGCCATTAGTTGAACGTTACCAGGAGTATCTGCCATTCCTTTTTTGGTGGTAAACCACAGAGTGGAGGTGTCTCTGGTGAGGCATAGATTCGTGAGCAGGAATGGGGGCCTACTGATCTACTCTTTTCAAGAAGCAACCAAGCTCCGTGTTGGCCAAAAAGGCCACGAACATGGGATCAGCTACCAGGCCGAAGTCGGTCAAGTTCTGATTGCAGAGAGGAGGGAGGGCAACCAATTTTGGTCAACTTGTAGTGACTAGCTCGCGTTGAAGTGGACTCCGCTAGAACCTCACGACTGCGGTTATTGACGTCTGCGAACAGCAAATCACAGATTCCGCAAAACTGGTCCGTAGTACGGCGACGAATAGCGTGCCTGTAAGCGTTCCCGACGTGATCTGTCTGTCTGACCAAGAACCTTCAAGGTCGACCTAGCCCGTGAATGCTTCCTCTCTGCCCACTGGCCTGAATACTGTCAAACTAACACTTGGACCCAGCTGGCCCTCCTGGCTGGTCGTGTGCTTCCAAGTCAGATTTCTTCCATCTATTCTCCGTTCCTCTGTATACACAATAAACTGTTCCTTCTATCCTGGCCTTCCCAAGACTTCTTCTCCACTAAGTAACCATGGTCTGAAGATCGCAGTTGCTAGGGTTTAACTTACTTAACCCCTACCTATGTGGCGATAGACTGACACAGTCTGTTTCGAGCTGATTCTGCCTTCATTCAGCCAATCATAAGCCTGACTACCAGCTGCAATCATAAACAAAACATGCGTTCGTACAGAGCGGAGATGGTGCAAAAGCGGAGTCCGGCAGAGGAATAATGAACAAGTCATTGAATTGAAGTTTATTCGAGTCTCGTCACTTGCAATTCGCAGTTGTTACTGATTGCATTAGGAATGGACACAAGCCGCCCTACTGGCTTCCTGCAGGAAACCAGCTCCGTGTTGATCGCAACGGTCGCGAACAGGCAACCGAATACCGGACCCAGTTATAAGTCTGAAACAGACCGTACCCATCTACTGGCATACTCTTGCATCCCCCCCCCCCCCCCCCCCTCTGAAATATGTTGATGAACAAAGAGGAATTTGGAGATAAGGACCGTTCTGTGACTGACGTGCACGCGCAACCGCGCATAGTACGCGGAGTCAGCATAGTTTTCGCTGATCTTTGGCATTAATCTCGGAGCTGCAGACCGATAGTGCTTCTGCGACACTAAAGGGGATCTGGTGTGCCGACCACGCAGTTTAGGAGACTAGGAGGGTGGCGAAGAACAGTTGCGGACAAAGTCACAGAACAAGCGTGCGCACAAAATGTAGTCTTTTTTTCTTCAGACTTAAAAAACACTCTACGCAGTTGGATACAAAAGTATCCAGGCCGTCGGACAGAACAAAGTCTAAAGCAGGCCCTGTCCTTTCTCTTTTCACGATCCAACCTGCTCTTTTGGTCAACGTATCATTTTCGGCTGTGCCTGCTTTGCATGTGAACAGGAGAGCTATCCGGCAAAGGTAGAGTTTTTGTGATGATTGCGGAGGCTGCTGCGTCCCAAGGCGTATTCTTCACCCCTTTGCGGTTGATGTTATCTGGTTTGCTGAATCATCCAGCGTATCCAATGGCTATTCAGACAATAACAGCGCGACAGTTCTCGGAATTGCTACTTTTCAACTATGCTGCTGGAGGGTGGCCTTTATGCGCGGGCAAATTACCTAAAAACCTCAGCAAACATTGCATGACCCTATCTGTTATTGCTCTCTGACTATGTCTTTGATGACGAATCCGCGACGGCTATCGAAACGGCAGACGAATAAAAGTATTGTCCCAGCGATCGAGTCGTCTCCTTCTCAATTGAATGAAATGTTAAAACAACCCGTGTCCATCATGCATTTTGATTAGATTGTCCATTGAAAAATTCTTCCTCACGGCACTGAACGTTCGCAGATTCCGCTCGAAAAAATTTGCTTGAGGACATGATTAACTGAGTTATAATTATTTGAGTTAAACAACTGATTACAATTATTTCAGTCGTCATGGTTCTCCATTATACAGCCAGACATCGCAACTGGGAGGTAGCCTGTAATTCCTAGAATAGAACTGAATTGCAGAATCAGCAAGCCTGGAATATTTGCCCACATCAGCGTTAAAAAGAAACAATTGGCCTACACATCCCGGAAACCAGACCATAATTACTAAAAAAATTGTGTTTTGGGATTCTAAACAAAAAATATCCGCACTGTGTTACCTCTAAACTTGGCATGAGCAGATTGAAAATTTTTGTAAGTCCTATTTCGAATGAGTTAATCCGTTCGTTGGTGTTTTGCTGAACCTATGGCGTACAGGATTTTCCGTGGTGCTGCAACAAGCAGTCTGCTTTGGCTTATTGATACCAAGGGGGTATACTGCTGTCGTGGAGCGTGCCATCCGGAGGTCATCTTGACCAGAACTCTTTCACTGAAAAGGCCAGACGCATTTTTCAAATCAGGCCTAGTAATTTGGCGCAGTAATCATTGTTTGCACAATAGACAGGGCTCATCGGAACAGATTTATCAAAATGCTGAATTTTCGGAGAAATTGTTCGTCTCACCACTGTGGAAGCGTTAAGCGCACTTAATCAATCTGTACTGGAAGCAGCGTACCGTTATCTGCTTGTCGGTCGATAGCTGATCAATGTTCTGTTTTCAGTGCGTTGGGCTTTTGGGGATGTTTTCGGGCATTTTATCTGCGTAAATTATGAGTCAGTTCCTGGATAGGGAATGGTTAGGCCTCTGCTGGGTTAAATCGGTCTGGTGGTTCTTTCCTTTTCGTCGACTGAGCTTCATCGGGCTGTGTCTACGTGATGTTTTTAAGTTCTGTGTGGCCGTCCCGTCCTGAGATTTGTGTATGTAATGACCTGAGATGTTATCAGTTGGAGAAAGGTCAGAATGTTTGTTGATGGCATTGATATCTGAATATCACACTTTGAGTGTTCAGCGTTCTATTGCATCAGTCTTAGATGTTTTCTCACCTAAAATCGAAAGTATGACCAATTTCTCCAGCGAACATTGCAAATTGAGAGTTCTAATCTGACCTCTGAGTTGCAAATTTCCGCTCTAGTAGGCAGGCATGCAATTTCCGCTCCAGTAGGCAAATCTTCAATTTCCGCCCAGTTTCCCCGATGTAGTTACACTCCCCATGATTTAACTTTACTTTGTGAATAATTTATGAGGCTTCAGTGATTGGCAGTATGTGCTTAGATGGCACCAAACGGCGACGAACTGGTGCTTTGGGTCGAGGGACTATGCCTACTCGGGTGGGATATAGTCAACTCAGATATTCACTTAATATAGGAAATGACCCTTACAACCTCAGATTTGTATCCATTTGGCCGTCATTTGTTCGCTTGGTGCTGGATTTTCTTTAAGAAGTGGTTAGCAAATCTGTTAGCCCTTAAAAGGTCCGTTAAGTTTTTTGTCTGCTGACGTGCTGCAATGTCACTGATGAACGTTCAACGACCGCTAACGAAACTCACTTATCCCGCTCCGACTGCGCTTTGGGCCTCGTTTCTGTGGCATTTGTAGCAGCTAGTCGTATAGGCAGATATTTTTGTCAGCAAAGACCATGAAGATTGGAATGGCCATTCCTGGCTTATTAGCCGTCGTCAGCCAGTCATACCCAGTCCCACGTGGTGAACCACTCAAGGCTCGAACTCGCTATCTTTAGATCAGACTCTAACGTCCTAACCGTTGAGCCACGAGCTTGTTATCTTGCCTGTTTGGGTCGGAAGATTTTGACAGTTGATTGGCTGACGACGGCTGATAAGCCAAAAAGGGACATTCCAGTCTCCCCTGTCTTTGCTGGCAGTACTATCGGCCTATACTATTAGCTGCTATAGCTGCTATAGTCCGAGAAGTGGGGCCAAAGGCAAAGGCAGAAGAGGACAAGTGATTGCCGTTAGCGGTCGGTGAAAGTTCATCACCGACTGATGATGGCTAAGAAGTCAGAAACGGTCATTCTAGGCTCCCTTGTCTTTGCTGGCAATAATATGTGCTGCAATGTGTTCCGACCCTTTTGAATAGAGTTCTGACAAAGCTGTGTTCGTGAGACAGGGGCTGGTTGTCGTTAAAGTTTGGTATTTGCTTCTCGTCTGTAGCTTTTCGAGACAGGGTGGTTTTCAGTTGTTCCGTTTCATACTCGAGCACAAACGCGCCGAAGAAGGAAATTTGTTGTTTGTTTCGCATTTCATTGTGAGCTTTATATTCGGGTCTAGCGATTCCAGCAGTTACTTGGGGTCCTTAGTGTCGGTTATTTTAACAATGACAGGGGTGTCATTGGCATGAGGAGTTCAGAACTGCGATTGATACTTGAAGGACGGCTTCAGCAATCAGGCCTGATTGTGCGAGAGCCAATGGGAGTGCCTCTAACGTTTTCATACACCTATTCACCATAGGTAAAGTTGGATGTAAGGTAGGTCTGAAAGGCAGAGCAGGTGTCCGGGCTTGCCTCCCTCTCCTCACTCCTATGGAATCCACCCCATCCAGCCTGCTTGTTTGCTGACGTAGTCGTCGAACTGAGAGTACACTTGGAATTCACCAGGTATAAAACACTGTTCTGGGCTACCTTTGCCGATGACATCTCCGTCATTGTTAAAAGAACGGACAGTGAGCACGTCAAGGGATTGCTGAAGACGGTTGACGCGGCTATCCGGTTCAAAACGGAAAACGAAGCAGATGACCAACTCACTTTCCTCGATGTGTTTGCGCACAGGCATGCAATTGCAAGACTGCAAACCATCGGCCGTCGATTTCGATGATGTCTACCGTATACAGAGTGGTGCAGGAACAGAGATTTTCACGTGAATTAGTGTTAAGTGATAGTCGACTTGAGCAGCATCTAGCGCTATCTCTCTTTCTTACCTCACCTGAGCTCGATGTTGGCAAAAGTTGCTTATGTAGTCCCCCTCATATGCTCCTAGTACCAGCATTTGGTCCTACGAAAACGGTGGTTATAGAGTTTCGGGGGTGGGGAAATAGGAAAGGCAGAGAAGGAAATTTTGAGAAGTCAATGTAAAGGGAAAAAATGCAGTTGATGTTGTTTCCCACCGCCGCTGGGAGTAAGTTGTTCCACTTGTAAATTAAAGGTGTGCGCGGCGCTTCGCGCCGTGGACTATACTAATCCAACTCCAGAACGTTAAGTTGGAACTCAGGTAAGTTGAAGTAGACGACCTTCTAACCACCATTTCTATTGTTCAGACATTTCAAGAAACCTGCAATCTGATAATCGGGCTTTTCGGCAGTGCGTTGAACGAGAACGCAGATTAGGGAAATCTACAAATATAACTTAAAAATGCTTTTAAATACTATAAAATTAAAATGCATACAGCAATTATTAAAGGATATTCCACTGCGTGTCCTTCTTCCCCACCCATAAAACCCTATAACAAACGTTTTCATAGGACAACCTGCTGGGAGTGGGGATTAATGAGGGGGACTACATAAGCTACTGTTGCTCCGATGTCAGAACGCAGCCAAGAAGACCGGAGTCGGGATCGGGCACAGGCGATTTGAGCGGCCAAACTCATCCCTGTGCGTGCCACCGCGTCCCCCCATGTTCGGAATTGGTTATCGGCACGGAAATCGAATAAGGCCGGCCAAACCTTGATTTGGCCCGCTTATTGGTTCAGTACATCTATCACAGGGCACATCTACAGGGTGCCTAAATGGCAATCAAGCTCTGTCTCATAAACATAGACGTGTCTGCACTCTATTCGAAAGGATTGAAACACAAAACTACGTTTTCAGAGTGCGTAACATTGTTTAGAAGCGTCCTGGTACCACCCCTGTTGTAGCAAAGGCACCATTACAGTTCAGGTCAATAGAATTACCTCCTACCAAACAGGACAAAGGCTGTTTGTTTACGATAAGCAGTAAACGTGAAAGGTGTCGAAACGTGGCCAGGGTGCAATACGGAGTGCAGCCAAATTTTGCAAATTCACGTCACAGAGTACATCAGTTGTCGGAAGATGGCCATTTTTATTGCTTAAAAGTTTGCTTCGTGGATATCCTCTTGCCTCTGACAGCGCAACTAGTTGTAAAACATGATTCATATTTGGTTCATAGAAGCGGAAACTGGCTAACTGATATCTGCAACCTTTTTTCGCTTTATGAAAAATCAGACAAGCTCCCTTCTATAGATAGTTCATCATGTACTGCAGTCTGCATAGGTTTTTTATAAATCCATCTCAGTACAATGCACCGTAAGGTACTCCTCAATTTTTTCCGAGGAAGAAATCGATAAAACCAGCTCAGGCGTTTGTATTGGTCTACTTGCACTTATGTAATTTTGCAAATTTATGGTTGCGTTTGCCAGCACTTGAGTTCAGTCGTTTTCAAGATTATAAAAGATCCACAACGTTTAGATGCTTGTTGGCTACAAGTTCTTTCTTTTCAGTGTTGGTGCAATGCCGGTGAATCAGTAGTCTTGCATTCCGAATAATCCATCTAAATGATATGCAATTGCCCTTCAGCTTATCGTACTACAATATCTACCCTGATGCATTAGAAGTGATAGTGAGATTTTTAAGGGGGAAAAGCCTATTAGTCACGCTTTTACGTTCATCTCGAAAATTCCAGGAAGAACAGATATAAGAGTGCTAGTCAACCAATTGTGGCTAATTTGCGGGTATTATTTGCTCAGTTGTTGTTTTCTATTGGTTGTTCTATCATTGGCTCCTGATCGGCTCTTATTTCTATGGCGGCAGTTTGTTCGATTGCGTTCGATTTGCTTATATATACTTTGTTGTTTATTATTTTTAATGATAGCGCATTTCTTGTTCGCCATATATTACCTTGTTGCGAGTCCTGCAAGCAACTTGCCTAAGTTTGGAAATGTTTGATTATTTCTCCCATACCAGCGAGAATGCATTTGCGAAAACTTATGAAAAAAAATAAGCAGCATTAAGCATATTAAGTACTGAAAAGGATTACAAGAATTACTAAGTGTTTGTTAAGAAAAATAAACTTTTCGCGATAATCCCCCGGTTGTGGAGACGTAAAAAACAGCTATAAGTTAGAACAATAAACTTAAATATTTTGTTACGTATAAAACTTAAAGCAACTGCTTTGTTTATATAAAAAGAACTTGTCTTTAGTCAAAATATTTTGTACATATTTTAATAAGTGGATTAATTTTTACGAATATCGTGGAATAAAGTCTGTAATCATTTCGCTCGTTTTCAGTAACTTCATTAATAAGTTGATAAATTGCGCTTCTGTTCGACGTTTACATCAAAACCTTTTAAAAAAGATATAACTAAACAAAATTTACCGAAAAAACGAGGTTTTGGATATGAGATCTTATTAAGATGGCCATTTAGGTCATATGTGTTAATGCTTCGAAACAGCAAACTGCTTGTCGAGCATACAAAATGTCTGCTAGATACCACGCGTATTTTTATTCCTAAGATTAATTTTAAAACCTTTTTATAATAAGTAACCTCTTTAAAAAGTGCTTTTATTGGATATTTAGCTGACGATATTCTGTGTATATTAACTTTTTCCAAGATAATATCGCAGGGAAATTGGAGACTTTTGACGATTCCTTTGATCTACCTGAAGATAAACGATTGAATTTGACTGGAGATGAAAGAACATACTTTTCTCTTCATAACGGATTACCTTTTGCTTAAGGAGATTCATTCCACGATCCATTATAAGATTGCGAATGCAAAAAAACAGGCCACGTACATGATCATTTTTTGAAATACTTATTATTCTTCTGTCTGTTTCGTTTCTTTATAACACATAAGCTGAACGTGTATTTTACGAAAATGCATATTTCTACCTGACTTACATTTAATAAGGCCTCCTTTACATCACGTTCACGGTAACATATATGGCAAAGTTTGCTTATGCGCTCATAGATATCGGTGAAGTAAAACAATTTTGTCATACAAACTTATTACTGCACTTCTCGACACAAAACTTAACAGAATAGCAAAATGTAATTTTTAAAACTTAAATTGTTACTTGTTTCTGAAAATACATACGATTCCTTAAAATTGCCTTCACTTTCATTTATCAACTTCGCACAAAACTTTCCAGTTCTGGAAGGGAATATTATTCCACTTTTATGCTTATTCTGGAATTCTTCCACAGCACAATGCATACTAGTAAAAAATTTGAGGCAAAAGTAGCTTGTGCAGCCCAATCCAGGTTTTTAAAACCCCAGCCTACTGTCCTACGGGACTGGTGGGATTTTGGGTTTTATGGGTCGGAAAGAAGGATGGATAGCGGAAGACAAAGTTGCTCAATTAAAATATGTTCGATGGGTACTGAGTGCGAATGGTTACCCGCGCAATTTTGCCAACCAGTGCATACGCAAACGAGAGAAGGAACCACGTCCAGCTTCTCCAAACGTTTGGCAAGCTCTTCCGTATGTGAAGAATGTATCGGAAGCAGTCAGCCGTCTACTCAGCCCACTTGGAATTGCAGTTGCGCACAGGCCATAAGCAACCATCAGGCGTCGGGTCATGAGACCGAAAAACCCACTGCCACGGCAGGAAGTGGCAGGAGTCGTTTACCGGATCTGGTGCAGTTGGTAACAGAGCAACTACGTCGGAGAAACCGGGAGATTACTCCGGACGCGAATGTCCGATCATGCAGCGGCGGTGAGGAAGAAAGACGCCAAATCTCAGGTTGCAGCTCACTCAACGGGACCCGGCCATATTTGCAAGTTTGACGAGGCCGAAATCCTTGCAAGAGGGAAAAATTGCGTGAGCCGCGAGCTGCTCGAGTCGTGGTTCTCAGGCCCCCAGTTCATCAAAAAGCGCAATGATTTGGCGTTCCCATACGATGTAGTGAAAAATTTCCTGAGCAAGAGAATCAGTCACGTGGGAAGTACTGGGCGCAACGACAACTCTGACGAGAGCGGGCCTAATTGTCGCGCAATTATCAAACCCGCATCCGACGCGGACAAGAACGCTGTGGCAATTAATGAGCAATCGCCGCATCAATTAAGGCCTCAAGCCGTGGCTACAGAAACTGATAATTATAGTACGCTTGCGGGTGACCGCTACAAACTATAAATACCGTGCGACCTGTGCATGGATCACTCCTTATCTACGCATGTCTCAGACCTGTTTACGATTACCTATGACTAAGTATTCCCGACAGACTACGAAATGTCAGGCAAATAAAACTCTTGTTCCAGTGATCGAAACTTCGTCTTCTGAACTGTTCACTGGGACTCGAATATTCGCTACCGTTGGCAACACAAAAGTTCATAAATATTATGACAATGTCAAAATAAGAATTTTTTAAGGAATATCTCACAGAAAACAAACACAACAGCGTTTCACAGAACGTAGGCCCTATTAAGCCAAAAGAGGGCAGTGAATGCAACACGCAAACATATTTACAAAATCCAAAATTCCTACCCCGTACACTTATCCTAAAACTAACCCATATCACAAACCTTAGCCCTAAACACTAATCTTTACTCTAAACCCTAACCCCAAAACCTAACGCTAAACGCTCACCCTAAAACCTAACCCTAAACCCTAACCTTCAACCCTGACCCTAAATCCTAAACCTAAACCATAACAATAACCCTAACTATAAGCCGAACCCTTCCCCTAATCCTTGCCCTATACCTTGCCATAGCAGTGCATTAAATGCGTCCTTAATAAAACCAGTGATGAATCAATAAGGCAAACCAAAACTTCACACCTAAGGTATATTTTTAATAGCAAGTGGAACAGTAGCTTCTTTATAAGCGAGATGAGTGGGGTAAGTGAAATAGCAAGGCTGGATAGACGATGAATGGGCACGGTCGATTAAAAAAAAGTAGACGTAAATACGCCTACTGAAACGAATATAGTAGGTATTTAGTGTGTCTCTCGAAAATGGGGCTTCTACGGTTACCAACTTTGGTTCTGTCATACCTTATAGCATAGGAAATTGATTCAATATAAACTTACTCAAGATTTACCCAAAATTCGAAGCTATTTTGGTTCGTACCTTTAATTAAGGTGGCAGTTTTCCAAACTGAAGCACTTTTAATAATCAAATCCACTCAGTTGATCAAAATAACTTGTCCAAATATATGCCAAACTACCAACTTAAATTTCGTCATGAAAGTTGTTTGTAGGACTTGCAGGACTGTAAGTTAGTCGAATAATTCTGCCTATTATTTATTGCTTTTATACGCCCTTTTTATTATTTTCCTTCTTCCTGATATGCCGCACACACATAACCGCTATTACAACCAGTCTGATATTGCACAATCCAGGGCCGTTTTTTACTGTGGTGATATCTATGAAGAACTCTTATCCCTTATTCCATTTAAAACTGCTTAAGGTACTATAGTTTGCCTATTAGCTTTCGAACCGGAGCCATTTTTTACACTTCTGCAAATACCATTATTTTAAAGGGTACGAACTTTAGGCTCATCGATCGAAAGTCTATCGTTACAGTGCTTTTTGAGCTTGTTTAATTGTACTGTGGCGGTCTTGCAGCCAACCGCTTTTAAACGCGAGATGCCTCAGGTTTGGTCTCGCCCAGTCGACAGCGCGGTGGTCGCAAGCGGATGCGTGACCTCGGCTCTAGCCCACTGGGGCACACGGACGCACTCCAGCTCGCGTTGTCCAATCAGCGCTCTGGGACTCTGAACCCTTTTCGGTCATCACTGAAATCCTACGCTTACGGACACTTGGGAGCTTTGAGTGAGACGGCGCGCTCTGTCGTCCTCCAAGCCGGACACCGTGCCGGACGCAGCGGCGGCTTCCTCCTAGCCCTTGTACACAATACATTGTTCCTTCTATTCTTGCCTTTCCACCGTCTTCTCTCCAATCTCCTAAGGAACCAGTGCCTGAATGATTGTAGCTGTTAGGGTTAACAGTCTTAACCTTAACTCCTATAGTATCAATCATCTCCTTGGGTAGTTTGGCGACAATTTATGTGGGTTTATTGCTACCATCCATAGGCGCTTATCACTCTCGCCGATTTCTACTCAAAGAGTCTGCTTGACAAGCAAATGCCCCAGAGACATGAGGGAAATCGTGCGCTATGCGCCCCTCCCCACTCTTCGGATAAAGCTTCTGTTCCCAAGTTCCAGTGTTTGCGTCAATTTGAATGGACACATACGCGTGGGCCGGCTTCCTAGAGACTTGCTGTGACCTTGTGTTAAGCAAACTATGACCTTATGACAACTGTTCCTGTTAACTCCTTTAGAATTACTGGATACACATATTAAAATGCAGAGGTATCGCAGGGACTACAGTTAATAGAGAAAAACCTTGCCGATGTGATCTTCAGGCCATAGTTCCATGTCGGATGAGAAGAAGGGCAACGCCGGGTAGAAGGAACAGTGTACTCTGTACAGAGGTAGTGGCGAATAGGTGGGAGGCATCTGCCTGTCGCGAAAGGGGCTTTGTCCAACTGTAGTTGATTACGACTATTCAATCACTCCTTTCTTAGATTTGAACGTGTTGTGATACATTTTATTAAGTTATGTAGTGAACCTTAACGCCACCGTTGACTCATCACGCCAACGCTGCGGTTACCGTGATGGCCGCCCCCTGGCCTGTCTATTGCGCAAGGACCATGGCCATCTACTGACACACACGGCTTAATCTCGCGCAATGCAACCAAGCACTGGCCTCACAGACCTCAAGTTGGTGGCTGGAGCTGGAGACACTTAGAATTCCGCCTCCGCGCGTCGCGGTTGCGGCGACGCTGCTCTCTCCCACTGGCCTCACGGTCGGACGCCCTGCAAGACCTATTGGCAACTTTCCCCCTAAGTCTTCTGCAAACAATACACTGTTCCGTCTACTCGGCCTTCCCAAGACTTCTTCATATCCTAAGGAAGCGGGCCTCGAAATTGTAGCTGTCAGGGTTAATCGTCTTTGCCTTAACTCCTATAACTGGTGACCCCAATCGTGAGATGAACTCTCAAATAAACTTCTGATGTGGCTGAGCCCTATCATCGTCAGAGCTTCCTCGCATTCAACTGGATTTTTCCTGTGTCATCTCATTTGGCCGCAAAATGGAGATATTCATTACCGAAACTCAGTCGTGCAGCAAGAGGGAGATGCTCAATTGCTCACTTACTCTAGGCTCTGGTTTCTTTCCCATCCCACGGAGCTGTTCCCGCTATGCGTGCCAATACCCAGACCTCCTTTCCAAAATCTGATCCTACTTATACTGCCAACGGTGCCTCCTCTTGTCAGCGAACACTAACATGGCATACTGATTTGCTGTCAAAGTTCAACGCAGCAAACCAACCTCCCTCCTACGTAATCGGAATGACCAATCTCCTATAAGGTGCCGATGCACGGCACCTCCCGGTCGGACGCCCTGCAAGACCTATTGGCAACTTTTCCCCTGACTCTTCCGTAAACAATACACTCTTCCGTCTACTCTGCCTTTCCAAGACTTCTCCTATATCCTAAGGAACCGGGCCTCGAAGATTGTAGCTGTTAGGGTAAACTGTCTTAGCCTTAACTCTAGAATTATACCTGTCCCATTCGATGATACCTGGAACCTGCCGATACACCAGGACGACTCAAATTTCCAAAAATGCTCCAATGAATATGAGCTTGTGTGTTCTCAGGCCAATCTTACCACTTTCTCCAGTTAACTTTGGTCAGCTGAAATTTGCTCTCAATTGCCCTACCTATGTAGAGAAATATTCCATCCTGGAGATCAAAGCCTAATGTCGTTTCCAACTTTGCATTCTAGCTATATTCTTACGAAAAAAAGAGCACTTAATGCGTTTGATGACTTTGTCATACGATTCTGCCCATCTGCTTCCTGCTTTTTGTCATATAAATCCTTTTCGTGAACTCGTTCTACCTAGGCTGATCATGGTAAGCAGATCAATCCTCCGGGCACTTGTGGCGTGCCTCAAATTTCCCTCAAATTCTCCAATTTGTAAAGGTGGAGAAGATGTGTAGCCAACGCTTTCTCTTCTTCCACTTTCTTAGACGATGGCTTCTCATGTGGAGCCGAAAGCTCAGAAGAATAAAATTGCCGTTACAGAGATCGCGTCTTCTTCTTCTTCTCCTTTACAACAAGAACCTGGGGCATGCATATTTGCTTCGCCTTCGAGAATGCAAGGGTAATAGGCCGAGCAAATGTCAAGATGGCTAGACTTCTGCTGGAAAGTTGGTCTTCGACTGGCAAACTTAACAGAGCCATAGACCTTCCTCCTGCTTACCAGGCGGTACGCAAACGGCTCGAGCCAGTTCGAACAAGGCCAACGGGACGGCAAAGAATACCCAAGCGTGGAATAGAACTGACATAAGAG
Source organism: Ligula intestinalis (assembly GCA_036362985.1). Lineage (NCBI taxonomy): Eukaryota > Metazoa > Platyhelminthes > Cestoda > Diphyllobothriidea > Diphyllobothriidae > Ligula > Ligula intestinalis. Next base: position 48,305,260 of record JAYGXS010000004.1, on the reverse strand, counting down.
GAAGATAGGAGAGGGGTCGGTCAGGGACCGGGCAACCAGCATGGAACGCTACCTCACCCTACCGCGCATACGAGGTTGACAGGAACTCATGCGGGTAGCAACAAGTAATAAGTCCGCCGCTGGACGAGGGACAGGCCAGTAAGCGCACTGACTTGCCAACAATTACGACAGCCGCAAGGGGGACAAAGGTCACACGAGCCCCCCCCCCAGTGGTCAATCTCACGGACGGTCAGCAGCGAACAAGCAGATCAAAGTTCGTGCGCTGAACACGGATTTAATAACAGGCATGCAGCGAGGCTGAAACATACCCGGGAAACAGGAACAACCACCACGTTACTCTGACGATGGAAAAAATCGAGTGTCCAAAACGTCAGTCCCAAGATAACTCGGTCCATGTCCTTGAACTTTCTTCGTCGTCTTCGTCGGGGGATGACGAACACGATATCTGCTTCTATCCTCCTATTTGTGTCCCCTTCATAATGAGAAACTTAAGGTCTTTAATTAGCTATTTAGTGGCTGAATATTTACGCGAAAGTGTCCTTGATTATTTACTCAAAGGTGATTTCGATCACCAATTCAAAGAATGAGCATTCGAAATTATTACGGTATTTGACCTGCTTTTTGGCAACGCCAAGCCTGCATATTGGCACCACTCCAGACATGATCTAATTAAATGCCTCCCTTCTGGCAACTCGGATTTGTTCTCTAGCCAAACTTCCCTATTGGGTTCTCCACATTAAATGAATTGTGTAAGGATTTGTACAGCAGAATACAATTTATGATGAGGTGCCGCTTAGCGATCAATTTGCGGGAAATACTCATCTTTTTGTGCTTTGGGGCTCGGTCTAGAGCCCCACTCCGTCATCATTGAAATTCCCGATAACTACTAATAAGACAGTGTGCAGAAGAAAGAGGAGCGTTCACTGGGAGAGGTTTATCACAAGCCTGATGTTTCGGGTAGTTGTCTCATCTACCTATCTTCAGAGAATGGATACTCTGGCTCATGGTCCTCATCTTTATGCCGTATTTCTTGCGTGTGCCTGTTCTACCAATCATGTTTGAGCCACTGTGTATCTCTCGCCGCGTCCTCAATCTCGTCGTCTGTCGGTCTCCTGTCTATCGCCGTGTCGCTTATTTTGGTGTCGATCCCTTGTGTGTTCGTCCCGTGGCCTTTTGTGACACCATGACTGGTGCTCGCAATAAGCATGTTGGCCGCGGCGTAGGCTGAACGCGTGGTAATGCTGCTTGCGCTGGTGTCAGCCCCCTGTGTGTTCGTCCCGTTGCCTCCCGTGGTGTCTCGAGTGGTTCCCGGCATGCACACGTTGGCTGCGGTGTTGGCTGTCCGCGTGCTAATCTCTCGTGCGTTTGTGTTGGCCTCTTGAGCGTTCGGTCCATCGTCCCTCGAAGAAGAAGATGCGATCACTGGAACAAGGACTTTATTTTCCTGACGTTTCGGATTCCGTCGGGAATCCTTAGTCATAGGTAATCGTAAACAGGTCTGAGACATGCGTATGTCAATTGGTTGGCGAGCACGACTTCCTTGCAATTAATATTCCCGATCACACTCGATAGGATAACGAACCTGTGGCTCATTGGTAGAGCGTTTGACCCAATGACCAAATATCCCGGATGGTGGTTCCCATTTGGAATTGGACACGACTGGTTGATAATGGATTATAAGCCGGAAATGACCAATCCAGTGTCCAGGAATTGAAGCGAATGTTCGCATTCCAGGAACGTGTACATTCTGAGAAGAAGAAGGATGATCGAACACTGCAATCATAATTTTATTAGCCTGAGCTTTCGGGCTCCTGCAGGAGCCCATCGTCAGAGAATGGGAGAGCAGCGAAAATGAGGTAGCTGGTTCTGGCGTTGGCACAAAACAGCTAGAATTTTTAACGGGTAGAAAAAATCAATGCTTGAGTGGTTCTGACGTCGACTCGCTACTGCGGCATTTATCAGTGCGTGTTAGTGGGCGAGATCGACGTGGTGGTTGGGAATATTTACATAAGTAAAATCATCAACGAAAACAAGCAATATTCTGTAGGGGAAAGGTCAATCATAAGTCATGGGAAACGGGGGCGGGAGGGAGTGAAGGACAGGACAGGACCACCAGTGCCGTGAGTCTGGAGATACCTGCGCTGGGCAACATATGAGGGCGCCAGCTCGATGCATCGGTTAACTGAGTTGTCATCAGACGCCCAGGCTTCAATCAGTTCTCGGCCATTCTTCCTGCTTGCGTGAGCAATTATCCTCGCAGCTGCGAAGTTGAACACGCGACCCGTCTCGTAGGTGTGGGCGGCCGCTTGCAAAGATTAATCACCCCGTCGAACGGCCGACTTGTGTTCGCGCATGCGCAAACCCAGCATGCGTCCAGTCTGCCCCGTGTAATTTACAGAACAGTTTAGCCATGGTATGTGATACACTACACCCGCCTGCTCACTTGGATTTAGTCTATCTTTGATCCTTATGACCCGGCTGCGCATTGTAGCCTTGGGACGATGTGCGATTCCAACAACTATTCCCGCGAAAATACGCTCGGTCGCTTCCGACACGTCTTTGATATACGGCAGCGTATGCCAAATCGTGGGGGGTTGTTCTGTTGGGGTCCTTAGAGGGCGGGCACGTAGGAATCGGCTTCTGAAGGTTTTAGGATAGCCATTCTGCATAAACTGGTCGCGCAGATGTCAGGCCTCACGTGCTCTTTCTTCCGGGTTACTGCAGTGAGTCTGGATCCTTTTGAACAGCGTTCTCACACAGCCTCATTTTTGAGCCATCGGATGGTTGCTGTGGAAACTAGGAAGCCGTGTGGTGTTCGTTGCCTTTCTGTAGGCCCTCGTTTCTATATTCACATGACGAGTACGTCGAGGAAGGGTAGCTGCTGATCCATTTATTCTTCCTATGTTAAAAGGAACTGCCAAGTCCGTTATACTAAGCGTGATCAAATATTTTTTTGGCCTGCGGTTATCTGTAGGAAGTTAATCACGAAAGAAAATTCATTAAAAACTTAACCATGTTTAGCTTTGATAGGCCCTGCTCCTTGTCGTTTTTTCTACTTGTGTTGCCTTATTTCTTCATAGTCATCTAAATGGCATGATAAGGGTAGTAATGACTTTCGTTTACAGTCGGCCATCGGCTTGACGACGGGTATTTGTAACCGTAGAGCCATTGCATGAACTGATAATTTGTTTGTTGATTTTACAGTTGTCTGCAATTGAACTCATGACTGTTTAAACCAAGTCCATGTTGCAACCTGGAAAGCTGGGGGAGAGAGCTGATCGATTAAGAGGGCTGTGGTCTGAATATCATGTCTCGTTCACGTTGCTTGCTCTTAGATTGTATAAAAAGACCTACTGTTAATTATTTAGTAGACAAACAAGAAAATGTGTCTGGACCTAGGCCAATAACCAACGTTTGCAGACGAGTGCAGCAATAACAGTCTGTCCAATGTTTGTAAGAGTAAAGTAAAAATCGCTGTGTTTCACAAGCCTCACTCGCTCATCATATTTTAGAAATTCGGTGGTTTTAACTACACATCCTGGTAGAGGTTTGAAAACTCGGCAATCATTAATAACTTTCTAATTTCCGAATGAATGAATTTTGTGAATAAGTGTGCAAGCGATCTTCAGCGTTTGAAAGAAAATATGATGTTTCAGTTTAAGGAAGTCAAGTTAAGCGAACGAACGTTTTCGATTAATTCATCATCAGGCAATACAGTAATATAAGGGAGGGTTTGCCTAAAACTTTCGTTAACTCTACCCTCCCTTATATTACTGTATTGCCTGATGATGAATTAATCGAAAACTTTCGTTCGCTTAACTTGACTTCCTCAATGTTTCAGTTTCACAGAGCTTCTTGCTTTATGCTAGAAACCCTTTCCCTCGATTGAAAGCCGAGCATAGATCCGGATTGAAGTCCATAAATTCGGCTTACTGAAAGCACCGGTACCTTGGAAATTAGGAAAGCTCCCGTCAGCCAACGGAAACGTGTTTTTGGTGCTGTCACCTTAACGGTATGCTTATCAATGCCAGGATTAAGATGATAGAAAATATTAAAAACCAATTCAAATAAGTGTCCTAAGACAAAAGTTAAGAGACGATCAAATGAACAAATGCCGTCTCTATGTTCAGTTGAATTTTCTTGAGGGAAATCTAGGCGAGTGCCTTTGAACTCTCTGTGGACTACAAAGTAGCTAAGGAAAGGCTGCTCAGATAATTGCAGGCAAAATAAATTAGCTGTAGGTTATTTAAGAAAAGTAAACATAAACGACTACTCACATATTAAAAGTAGTATTTAATATATTGCATGAGCATACTGCAAACACGTGTACAGTAGTCGCCGGTCATTAAGCCCACCTCGGGCCCAGACCGAGTAAGTTTGACCGAGTCAATTTCCAAAGATTTGACCCGAATCGGGAGGGCAAGGCGAAACCGAAGTCAATCGATACCTGGAATTCTTGTGAGAGCACCGTAAACCAGCATATTTAGCGCCAGCCCGCATTCGAAACCGGTCACACGGCAGTTGCAGCACTGGTTGCTAACCGGCTTAAACATCTCGTACTTAAAGCCTGTTCTGTTGCTGTCGTCCTCTCGATAAACTTTTGTACGGTTCCAAAAGTTCAAGTTGGTAATCAAGTGGTCCCATGTTTAGTGAGCTTCCGCCAGAAATGGCACTTGAATGTTACCCTCCGTTCAGAAGTTGCCTACTATCTCTGCATGATATTGATAATACAGAGGGTGAAGTAATTCGTAGGACATGTTAACTTACCCCAAACTCCTTATAACTCGGAAACTGATATCAGTAAATCGGTCAAAAACCGGAGACCAGTTAATTAAAAAAAGAACACAAAAGAGGTGGGAAAGAGACGACTCGATCGTTGGGACACAATACGTTTAGTCACCTGAAGTTTCGACATCCATCGCGGATTCATCATCAGAGACATTAGCAGATAATGTCTCCCTCTTCCTATTCCGGGAATGATGAAAGAAATATTATGTCTTGACCTCGGATTTTTGTGCACACCCGTAAATCCTTGCATATACTAACCTACTCTTAGTGCGAAATTAATTTCTGCGGAAAATCGAAAGCTGAGGTCTCCAGACAGAAAGCACACAGGCACTGCTGGGGGACCCACTGATGAGACGGATCCCGCGCAACCATGCCAAGCAGCGTCATCATACCGGCGAAATATGTGTCTGGGATGTTAGCTATTATCTTTGCTGCCAGTATGATAAATAATAAAGTATACTACTGACTGCCTGATCGCAGCTTGCGAATATTACACGGTTATCTCGCAGTGAGTTCGGTCACCAAATATTCATAGAAAATTTCGGTCTGCACTTGTAACCCCTCGAAGATACTGATCTACCTCGAAATTAATTTCTGGAGGAAGTTAAAAAGTCGATGTAAATGTCTTACGAGATATAGTCTAACATAGAGTATGACAATTCATCAACTGCCTGATGTTTTGATGCTTGAAAAGTGTCACGAAAACTCCACCTATTGTTTCCAGTTTAAACACTGCTTGAGATGCGGCTGACCAAGACAAAGGAGAGGGACATCAGAGGGGTAAGACCTCCTGTCAAGAGGTAGCTAATTAACCGAACGTTAAGGAGATAAAGACGTAAAATACCATTTTCTGTGTAGCAAGCGAGCTTTTCTGTCGTATAATCACTGTGTTATAATTGGCGATGGTGAAGTCGGTTGACTTTCGGGGTGCTCTTGAAATACTTTGCAGTCTGTGTTCTCTTGCAGCCCTTGAAGGCATTTACGGAAGTAGTGAGTTCTCGGACGTCCATTGTAGGAAGACGGTGGCTTAGGTGATATTTGTGGAGTCGCACAAACATGAAGCCCAGTCCCGAAGCAAGTGAATGTCCACAACGAACGTTTGCAGTAAATATGGCTTTAGTTAACTGAAGACCAGATTATCTCGTTAAAACTGCTAAACGGAGGTATTCCTCCGCTTATATCTATTTTAAAGTCATTTTCATCATTTTTGTCTACTTCTACACTCCGTATTATGAATGTGAAACCGACTGACCACGCGAATACTGCTATAACTGTCGACGGTGCAGTTGTTCCGTATTTACATACTAACAGTCTCCGAAGGGTGAAGACCTAGACTAAATGCAGGGCTGTTCCCTCACCCGAGATGTAGGGATTGTGTGCATATGCGACGCCACGCTTCAGCAAACCATAGCTCCTGCGGTCTGGTGTGCGCTGGCATATTTTTGGCTTTGATTCAATGCCGATGTATGCGCTTGCGCTCCCACTGGGTCCACAGACCGTGGTTATGGTTGCCCGGTTAATTGTATCTTCTCTCTCTGATCCGGAATGGGTGAATACCGACTAGTGTCGCCCAGCAAATCTGTGGGCGGCATAATAGCGGCGGTGGCTGTCACGCCCTCGTCTGTGTAGTCGCAAGGGCCATCCAGCCAGCCGCATCGTGCCTACCTTGCGAAACTGACCATTCGGCCTCAACAGCCACCTGCGTCCTCCCCATCTCCGGTATTCTCCTCTGTTGTATTGAAATCGGGCACAGGCGTGGGGTAGATACTGCGAGTCTACTTTCACTATACTTCAATGGTAGTCACCGCGTCTGCCTCCAGCTTGCGGAAGCTCGTGGTGGACATAGTCGAAAACGACGGTATAACTATCACATATTAACAGACCGCACAAAACGTACCTCAACGTGTGCGCAAAATCCAAAACTAGTGAGCCTTTTTGCAGTTAACTACGGACTACTAGCATACGCTAGCCAAACTCCAACTTAAAGCTAAACCAGCGAGCGCTCCACCCTAGAGAAATCTGCTGTCTGTATCTTCTCGTGTTCCTTCGAGGCCTCGGCCGCATGGTGATTGTCTTCCCTTTTTAAAACCAACAAGCGAAACCAAAAACATTCAAATAATATAGAAATTAAAGACTCCAGAACCCCCCTTCGTCAATTTGTTATATCCTGCCACAAGGTAAAATAATGCCCAGCCAAACTCTGATTCACAAGACCAACCCGGGGGAACTTTCCGACAAAATGCGTGGCACTATCTCCAGCTCTCAAAACGAGCGAGCACAACAACCTGCTTGGGATAGACTCTGCCTCCAGTGAATCAGCAGAGCAGATCGATAATCACAATGCTTTCGTGCCGATATGCAACCGCAAAACCAAATAGCGTAAGAGACAGCCTAGGACTCAAATCGTCGAAAATAAAAAGCAGCACAACTAGTGCAGGCATACGCATGCACGCAGAGGCACACAAACGCCTGACGAGCTTTATGTTAAATTTGAAAACGAGTTTACAAGGAAAGTTTGAAAGGGACAAGCGGGGTTTTGTTGGTGGGGGTCAGACACGGGCGGTGATATTGCGCTGGAAAAACAACGGTGGACAAGGAAAGTCAGTGCGCAAAGACAGGTGCACTAATAGGAGATCGGTGGCAGGACTTCAAGCAGACGAGGAACCGTGGTGACCTCAAAGTGGTTTGCGATGCGACTGCGAAGCACATTGGGACCAAGTTTCTGGGACAGGGTGGCCAGACAGTCCTCAGCCGCAGAGACAGCCAGCGGCATACCGGAACTCACTGCCCATGCTAGCACCGGCAACAAAGAGTCCAGGTTTCGTTTGAACATGGCTTTATCCAGTCCTGTACACATGAAGCCGATTGTTCTACAGGCTGGAACAACAGAAGAGCCATGAGTCCAAAATCAAAAGCGGAAAGATGGAAGGGTAATTTGATTGAGGCAAAGAGAGTTGTGCTAGCTCCTACCACTCAGACCCTGGCCTCAGTCTAACGTATATGTACTAGGACGACCGAATAGAGACTGTCCAATGACTGGAACCTCAAGGAGCCGGATCAGCAACTCAGAGGAGTCCGAAGGAGGGAAAGACTAACGCACACTGATGACAGAATTTCCTGAGATAGCAGATCCACTATAAGACCCATCAACTCAAACTGCCTTCAGGATAAGGTCAGCTTAACGGAAATCGATACACCAATATGGGGTGGTACGAATTACAGGAAGTACTTCTACAGCGTTCGAAACAGAGCAACAACAGGCGTTTTGAGCATTGTAAGTCTGTGTTACCTAGATCGCCCCATTGATCACCACAGCTGGCCAGTGGGGCCAAAAAGTGGAGGATAAACGAGGGGAAAAAGCCAACTCACCAGTCTCGAGGAGGTATGGATAGTGAGGGTAGTGGGAGATGGCAGCTGCGGAGACCATCTTGTCGATGAGAGTATCAGTCACAAACTTTGGTGCGAGGGAGGCGAGCTCGCCGATCAGACGGATAGCACCATCACAACGCTCCCAGGGTTCAGTGGCGCGCTTAAACGTGTCGTCCATGCAACACGTACCACCTACGGAGAAAAGGGCAGTTCTGTAAACCACCAAGATCAAGGGCACCATTCGCTCAGTGCGATATTATTGTATACAAAATAGTGAAATCAGTAAGGGGGCTCGTAAACTGCTACTAGAGGAACGCTACTTACAAGGAAAATTTAGAAAGAGAATTGGCACTCGCTGATGAACGTT
>JAYGXS010000004.1:48225431-48296726 GCA_036362985.1 Ligula intestinalis | reverse complement strand
ACAGCTAAATGCCGGTCAGGAGAGGCGGACCAATAACACTGCCTTCAGTTAATAGATAACTGCCTGAAACTGAAAGCACATGGCCGTCAATACCGAGGATGGCCACTGTGTGCCTCACAACAAAGTGAGCGCAGGGACAGGGACTCGCACCTCATTTAATTTATACTGATAGTAGACTTGTCCAGCATCTAATGCACACCCCTCTCCTAATCGGGTCCTCTGTGTCTTGACCCAGAACACCGGAGACAAGAGATGGCGCAGTTCCTGATGCGGATGACCCTGCGCCTAGGAGTGACAACCCACACTCGCCCCAAAGACAGTTCACAAATAAGATTTTACTGATGAATCGTCAGTAGCATAAAACCAGAAGTCTAATATTCTAAAAGATCACATTTCCAATTTAAAATGCCCACACTCGCACATCGTCTTCTGTCCTTGAGGGCATAAACACCAAAAAGGCAAGGTAAGATATTAAAACATACCTTTTGATCTAATTTTGGGAGTAAGCGAACCACAGGAGTACATGACCTGATCTGTGTGCTTTGCATCACGCGCTTCGGCGCCAGTCAGCACGGTGACACTGGCTCCCTGTCCGCGAGCTTGACCGGTGGAGCCCTTGGAGTCCTCCGGTTGTTGTGAGACGTCAGTCAACTGGGTCATGACATAGTCCAGATAACGCTGGAAGAAGGACAAAGTATGCATTAAATCCGGGCGTGTCTGGTGACAATTCATCAATGGTTAGTGCCAACAGATCGCGGATTCAAATCTCGGGGACTGGAAGTTCTGAGCTTGGGTTTAACTAATGGATGGCGGTTAATGAGCCAGAAATAACCACTAGAGTCTGATTGTCCTGGACCGAACCTTTTTTGCTTATAATACTGGTGGCTGCGCGGCTGCTAACGGGACCTGAGAGTGAGCCGCAAGGCACAACGGGACGAAAGAGTTCTGAAACTGATCGGCGATCGCCAATCTATCATTGTTGACATTCGAGGCCAAAACCGTTAGGACAAGGGGCCCGTGGCTCAATTGTAGGACGTTTAATTTCAAACCAACAGACTGGGGATGCGATCCCCAGGTGTTCCAATATCTGAGGTCATGTATGGCTGACTGATGATGGCTAATAAGTCAGAAATGACAATTTCGGGCTCCTTTGCCTCTGTCGGTACCGATCGTCTGCCCAGTTCATAGACCTCTTGAACAACAAATCGACGTCTCGTTAACTTTTGATAAATTAAATTGAACTGGTCAGACTAAATTCTGGTGCATACAGGTCGAAAAGTGGTTATCAGTTAACCAATGAAATCACCTTCTCAAGGGCTGGATCCCCAGCAGTCTGGAGGACTTTTGCAATAGACGTGGCCGCGCCTTGACGCACGGAAGGAATGCTATCTGAGAGGTTGTTGAGGAAGCACTCGGCCATGAGGTCGGGATAACCACAGTCATGCACTTCCGCAGGAAAGACATTTATGAGGTTGCCTAGCGCGAGACAGGCCGCGTCGCGTACAGGCCAGCTGTCATCATGGAAGCAGCGATAGAGGGCTTCCACCAACTTGCGCAAATGCGGCTTCAGACCGGCTGGGTCAAGCTTCAGGCCGACTTCTGCGAGCGCAGCACACGCCGCTTCACGAACCTACAATAAGACATTCAAGTTGGGCGCACGAACGGTTTCAATTATTCATCAGGCTAGCACAATAAGATTTAAACAAGGTTCATGCACACAATCAGTAATAGTTAGAGCGAGAGGGCGAGAAGGGTCAGATTGTAGTCATCGTTAGGGGTCAGAGGGTGGGGACGCCGACAATTAGTTCAGGTCGCCTCGTCGTTCCTCTCTCTCTCGCGTCTGTCGCGGTGTCACGGTCCCGCAACGCGAGGCCATGTGCTGTCTCGCCACCGTCTCGCGGCATGGTAGGAAGCGTGTGAACGCATGTTGAGTTGGTCTTCGGCCAGGGGAGGCTTCCCGCCTGTACAAACGCCTTCAGCTTTCATAAAATAGGACTAGTTAGCCGAACGGCGACCGCCTCCACAGTCGCAAGTATCCGCTGACGCAGGAACTTGAGGTGTTTCGCCGGCAATTTATAAATGACTCGAAACAGACAGGTAAAATAGACAGACGTACATGCTCCAAAGAAAGGAACTCACGGCATGATTGTCAACCGCGGACTGTTGAACGTAGTAGTCCAGCGTGACAGGCAGGATGCTGGTGAGAATGTCACGACCACGGCCCTGGGTAATGCGACACCAAGTATCTTGGCAGAAGATGCGGACACCCTCAGCCACATAGAATCGATTGAGGCAAATTGCGGGCAGCAGAATGCCGTAGATGGCCTCGTAGGTGAGCCCCGGTGGTGGTGGCACCTCGAACAATGTGCGTGCTGCCTTCAGAGCAGCCATACGGACCTAAGTTTGGGGAAAGGGATAGGCACAAAAGCGGTTACGGCGAAGTAAGCGCTGACTAAGGGGATTCGATCTGAACAAGTAGATGGCATTTAGTACTTTAAAATGAAAATAAACCCCACTGTACCCTGGTGCAGCTTTGCAGTGGCTAGTGCATGCTCCTTCGCCAGTATCAACACCCGCTGGACCCGTCTATACCCGACTGCGGCGTCTCGCCGCATGACTGCCGTCACCTCTTCGCCCGCAGTTCCCGGCCAGGCACCCTACTCACCCCCGAGGACCTTAGGCTCAAGCCGGCCGAGGTCGCGGCCTTTCTCCGTCTCCCAACTGCACCCAGTTTGGACTCCGGCGGGAACCCCTAATCCAACATGGGCTACCAACCAACCGCCTCCATTGCAGTGGTTTAAAGGCAGGTTTCAGGGGAGGTCCACAAGGTGGCCTAGCAGCTGCGCATATAAAAGGTGGAGAGTCAGATATGAGTTTATCTCCCACAACACTCATCAATGCTTACAATTTACTACCTTGACGTTAGGGACTGCCAGATGTCTAAACGGTGACGTCTAGAAGATGCCGTCCGGTGTAACACATGGTCCAAACATTTCAGCAAGAAATGAGCAGTTGGCAGGCTAAAGCGTTCGCCAGTCACAGAGAAAGCAGCAGACAGCAACGAATGGATATGCCCTGGAGGCAGACAGAGTTTAAGAAGACGCCTAATTTTCCCGTTGGGGTTTTCTGGCTGATCCCGCGTTGATGCGATGTTCAATTTTCACCCACTGGGCAGAAATTCTAACACAGACTAGCAGAAATTCTCAATCGGCTCAGAGGCTTCACGGTTTGTCGTGAAGGAGGAACTCAGAGTGAACGCCTTTGTCTTTGAAAACCATATTATATGTCTTCTTCGGATAACTTCGCAACCATCTGGGATATCACACAGGTTATTCAAAACTTTGTCAGCAGAGTAGAGATTTGTATAAAACACAAACAACGACAGTCCAATGACCTGCTAAAAGGCCCCTTTAATTGAGTAATTCAGTGAAGCTTTAAGGGAAACTAAACATGAAAACAAAGCAGACAATTTGTCACCACTCGTTGATGAACGTCCATGAATCGTTAACGAAACTCACTCGTCCCGTTCTGTTCTAAGACGCACAATCTAGCCCCGCAAGCAGCTGTACAGTGGCTAATAGTTTATGCAGATAACATTGCTCGCAAGGAAAAAGGCAATTGGAAAGTCTCCGCTGTCACCGTTAGTGATGAGGTCGAACCTGATCGAATAAAATTCTCGTTTCAGTCGTTCTCCCCGTTTTAGCATCCTTAATCCGCTACTACTACTACTACTTCTACTACTACTACTACTACTACTACTACTATAATCGATCTCACAAATGTCACTGTTCCTACGCCAGCTTGCTGTTGAGCACACGGTAGACCTCGTAGGGTACGATGGTAGAACTGTGACACCATAAGGTGGTCTAATCGTCAGATCACATCATCCTGACAGCAAGTCTGATTCGCATGTCGCAGGCACTGTCTGTGTCAGGTCGTTTCTCCATGAGCCACTAATAGACGAGCCGAGTAACCAAATAAATAAGTAAAACTAAAATGGGAATGGTTTGGCAGAATTTTAGCAATTTAAAAAATGCGAACAACAATGCCTGCGGTCTAGTAAGAGTATTTTTAAAACCTAGTAGGTTAAATTACGATTGTAAAAAGTAGACTCCAATGCAAACGTATATCAAAGCTATGAGGCTCCAATTACCTGAATCAGGCACTTACGGTGAAACACAGAGCGAGAACCTGCTTTGATCAATTATTCAAACCACTCTAAGCCTCTTACACTAAAGCCAAGTGAAGCCATGCTAAAAATAGTGTTAAATAAGAACGTATGTCTAGAAATGGCACGGCAAAAATCTTTCTTGAAACTAGGGCATGCGAAACTAAACCAACTAGGAATAAGACAGAAAGTGCTCAAATGCGCAGACATTCCTCGAGGCTGCATACTGTCACACAAATGTCTTGTCCTTGGAAATGATTAGAAGGCAGGAGCTTAAAGTCAAGGCAAATAAAAGACAATCAAATAGTATAAAGGCAAAACCCATACCCGGCTCCAATTATCGGCCAGTCCAAAGGCTAGTTGTTCGGCGACACGAACAAAATCAGGAACTGCTTCCACTCCGTCCTGTTCTGGCCCCTTTCCATGACAGCCGTGATTCAAAATCACCGTGCTAAGAAGATCATAGCCTGTCTCTCGCACAAAACGATTGGTATGATTCACTGCTTTGAAGATCAGCGACAGAATTTCCGGATCACGATAGTCCTTGAACACTTCTGAGCCAAGACCTGTTATGCAGTGCGCCAGGCACTTCATCCACGTCTCCAAATTTCGCCAGCCAGCAGTGTCGTGGAAGATGGTCAGGGAACTTTTACTAAGATTCGGATTTCTGTCCTATAAGGTAAAAAAGGAGTGACAAGCTTAGTACCACCGATATCACGGAAGGCTGATAAAAGACAAAACTGAACGGATTACCGTTGCCAAGTCCAATTCCTTCTGAGACGCCTCCATTTCCTGACTCGTACAAAGGGGGTCACGTTCCAAATTCTCCTCGATACCACCTTTTATTGTCGGAAGGAAGGTCTGGAACATTGGCAAACCATATTTAGCACACAAGACTTCCATCAGCTCAGCAGCAGCCAGTCTCACACGATACTCATAGTGCGTATCGAACTCGGACATACGTTCGACAACCTCTTCACGTAGTCTGAGCGGTCCCAGGGATTCGTCTGGTACTTTTTGTAGAAGAATTCGTGACAAGGTCACTGCACCAAAGATCTAGAAGATATAAAAGCAATAAACCATTGCAAAAAAGGCGTACATCTTCCCACGTTGGTAGATTTTCCGCTTTTATAAGGATCCAGTCAACCATGCTCTTTAGTTCCTCGTCTGTAAAAGTCATTTCCTTCAGCAGTGCTTCCCCACGATCCCTCTCAAGTTTTTTGGGAGCACAAAGGAGTTCAACAGTATCCATGATGGTGCCTTCTTCGCCGCTCTTAAAGGTTGCAAAGTAAAGGAAAAAACTCCAACTCACCATGGTGGAAAGTAAGAGCGGAAGACAAACAGTCGAAAATAGAATCTGAAAAAAGAAACATGGAGAATGGCGATATTTAAAAAAAGGGAACGGATTTGGGGGCGGAAGGAGTAAAGAAACTGCAAACATATGAGAACAAAGGAAAATAGACACAATGAAGGTCATGTAAATTTTTAACTGAAGGTTGGGATTCTATCAAAAATGCGAGGAGCATGACCATTCGCAAGTTCAACCGTCGTCACTGACGATGTCCATCGAACGTCCTACAGCATGGTAGGTGCAGGGACGATTATTTGTGCGTGAACTAATTTATGGGGATAGTAGATTTGTGCTACATTTACTGACCCTTTGCCTAGCGTCAGGATAGCGGTGAGAGGAGCAGATCTGACAGAGTGACTGATGAGGCTAAACGATCCCATATGCGCGTGCCAAACGCGCTTAGTCCACGCAGGATTGGCGAGGTTTTCACACAAATAACAAAGGAACGGCTCGGATCGCATCTAAGTGGGAGCGGCATGGAAGACATATTCAAAAGGAGTGCTTGCAGCCTGACTTTCCGTCTTGAGAGAAGGATAGAGTTATTCAGTCATTTTACAGCCTTTCAAACTGTAATAGTGTATAAGCACATTAAATTGTTTTTTAGTAAAGAATAGGCACAGGGTCCCATTTTCTCTTCCGTTACTCAAGCACATGTGCACTGTCTGAAATAGCCAGCTACCTGATACTAGGACTGTGAACTGGTGGCAGGCGTATGACCGACTGCCCTGAAATTTTATGTAGGTACGCAGCCCGAATAAGGCGTGTCGTATACTGATCTGGCCCCAGCTTTCGTCTAGGGCATCACCCATGAGGCCCGGTACCAACAGAGCGCTATCAGAACTTCACACGAAGCGTAGACGGCTAACTTTATAGATTGTTTTTCTTATCACGACAAAGTACCCAATCTCCGAGAAAGCAAAAAAAGAAAATCAGAGTATTGTAAGGGTAACCTTTGGACTGTAATTATCTTTACACTATCACAAAAGTTGTAATGCATGGCCTGAATCCTAGCCTCAAGTTTGAGAGAGATAGGTACACGAAATGGTTCAAAGACGACCCCGTCGTGAGCTACTGATTATAACGGTTGCCTGATACGACTGGGCGGGGGTAGGATACTCTTCAAACAATAACCTAATTGGCTAATAACAAGCTACTTATCTATGGGACGATAGCAAACGGAGTTTGATTAGTGATGACCATAATCGGCATCTGGCATACCGCAATTATCTGCTAACTTGATATGCCGACAATAATTATATAACTAGTCAGACTGACTAACTGACTATGCTGTCATTTCAAGTAGATTTTGTAGCTGGGTTAACAATAGCAGATAGGTGCCTTATGCCGAAGGTAATAACACGCGTGGGTCAAATCATATTGTCGATCACATGTCTGTGAATTTACCTCTTACCCGCGTCCAGTGTCTCTTGCAAGAGAAAATATGTGAAAGTACGACAATCAAACACGGTTTAGTCACTGAACGCCAAAATATGGTTTCGCTCTGTCGCTCCGGTGGAAGAAGAGGGCAGGACCAAATGCTCAATATTGAAGTTCTCAGTCATCAAAACCCAATTAAGGAGAATGCTTGAACTCAATAAAAAGCACTTATCAACGAATGGCCATCTGCCTCGTTAACTTCGCTGTAGTGTTTTACTCCGCCCAACTGAACTCGTGAGGCAGGATAATAAAGTAAGACGATATAGTAGGAAGAATATTTGGTGTATTGAAGACCTTCTATTGCCGCACTAAGTTATAAGTAGAGGTGCTAAATAATCTTTGCCGGCCGTTTAGTATTCGACAGAATTCTGTCGCCAATTCAGTTAAACTATGTGATTTACGGGAGTTTCAGAAGGGTCCCTGCGCGAATTCAGTCGACGACCCTTAACTATATTTAATATATTCTTCTTCTGACACCAAGTTGTCATGACCTACCGGATAAAAATGCCAGAATAGCCAATGAGTTCAAACAGCGCTTTTAGACAGAAGATGAGATCACTCGAAATAAATGCCTTAAAGAAATGGACAGTTCCAAATTAGTTTTCGTCAGTACAGTCACTGAAGGATCATTCGGAGTACAGTACAGTTACTATTTTGGTAGGTTGGAGTTTCTTGACTTAACGGGTCGAATATGGTCCATGCTGCAACGGAATCTGTGAATACATTAGTTACTACGCCCGAATGCAACAAGTTTGTGGCCTAACAGCAAAGCACGAGGATATCTCAGGCCATTCAAGAAAGGCGATTGAGATGGCTTAGACATGTTCTTTGTCGTCCACCCCACGAACTTTTCTATGCTGCCCTCAACCCGGCGCCGCAGCCCACCTGGAAATGTCGAAGAGGAGGGCAACTGAAGACTTGGCCCGACACCGTCTGGCAAGACATGGAAGCAGTTCTTGGACCTTCTATCTTCGGTTTCCATCGCTGGAGAAGAGACTGAGTGGAGCTTTCCAGATACGCTGCCACCAATCGTCACGCATGAAGAGGAACCGTTCGTGACATCATTGAGGCCGGCTAGATCAGGCATGATCACAGCCGTAACAAGTACAAGTAAGTATTAACAGCAAAGCGTTTGACGTAAGGCACAAAAACTGCAGTTAGGTTTTGAGTCTCAGGCTATTAAGACCAGGAGTTGGGGTATGGCCACCCATAACCAATGAGCCGAAACGGGTGTATAAATTCGTCACGCACCTTTTTAAACATAACTAATGCAAAATACAGCAAGGATGATATACTCATCTTGAATGACGTCAATCACATGATTTCCCACAACACAAAAATCACCTAAAGACCTGTCACGATGACCAATCACCAAAAGATCCGCACGTAACAGGAATCTGTTAGGTCAATCCTTCTGTAATATTGCGATTGCTGGACCCTACCTATAGAAGGCGAGCTAAAATCGAAGGAGTTTTATCACCCCTGCTTTAAAACAAAGCTACAAATGAGACGCACTGGTATCTCAAATTAGACAGTCCACAATCATTGCAATACCTTGGAGGTACTTCAGACAATCGAAGGAAAACCTTTAAAATGGTTGGCTTCGTTAATTTATTTTCACAACGCTAGCTAACGGAAAGCAGAGCCAACTCAGAAACAAAACAGTTCGCAATGGTATTGAAGTGGTAAACAGATTTTCGGTAGTCCAAGGAGAAGACTTAGCTGAGATGTCCATGTTGACTGCCACGGGTCGTACGAAATATAAGTTAAATAGATTGAACAAAATTCGACTGCATATCGTGGTATAAAGATTGCACGTAAAAACGGATGACCAAGTTTTGTTGAAAAGATTTTACTCATATCTCCTAACTGACTTACACTACCTTTGGGAGTAGATCTTAAAACAACGTTAGAATGAAAAATGTTCTCGTTAAGTAAATAAACAACTAACAATGTGTAACAAATACATATTTAGGGCGGAGAATTCGGTTAATTGATCGCGAAAAGAAGTTGGTACTTCCTGTGTGGTTATGTATGGGAGCAAATGCCATGGAACTAAAAGATGGATAATACAGATCCAGCAACTCACTTTTCTCGCAGGTCCATGCATAGTTAACTGATTGACTGACGGCATAATTTGGGCGAGTAACTCAGCCTTGCTGCCACATCCACTACTGGCCTGTCAATGACCGACACTAAGCCACACACAGGCAACTTATATGTATACGTAGTTACGCTCCCTTGGATATTTTTCAAAAATTCATCGAAGATATAAAATTTTCGGGTATCATGCAGTCTATTTCAGCAGCCAAGTTTCTGAACCACGCTACTGGACGTCTCAGCAGCTTGTAAGATATATTC
Organism: Ligula intestinalis; assembly: GCA_036362985.1. NCBI lineage: Eukaryota > Metazoa > Platyhelminthes > Cestoda > Diphyllobothriidea > Diphyllobothriidae > Ligula > Ligula intestinalis. The sequence continues at coordinate 48,287,409 of JAYGXS010000004.1, read as the reverse complement.
AGCAGCGCCCAACTCGCAGTGCATAAATCGATGCAGGCGGCGCGTGGTTTAGACGTTTTATGCCACCAGCTAGGAAAGCTGGAGTCACAGATGATGTCTAAGGGGAACTTAGAAGAGTTATTTAAGATAAAATCATACACTCGAGTGCAAGGTTATCTGTAAGTCAAATACTGGAGATTGTCAGCCGAGAGTGTAGCAGAGCAGACAAGCGGAGAAAAAACAACAATGCGCAACACAGATCTACGCATATCACAACCAGGAAAGCTAAACTGAAATAGGAAAAACAACGAACTGACGTATATAAGCAACATACAAAGACTTATAGCTGCAGAGAAAAAAACAGCATACCAAACTTTGCACCCGAAGTGGTCGAACTATACGGCAAAGTCTAATGTATTTCACCGCAAGAGTTTCAGCGTAGTAAAACAATAAGATTAAATGTAACCAATTCAGGTGAAATTCTTAAGATATATGCGTAGACCGTGGAAGATTGATGTCTTACTTGATTTTTTAGCAGAATAGCACTATATATTAGCAGTTCTTGAATTGAAAAGTGTCCACAAGTGGCTGACTGGGGACTCATAGAAAAAAACTGCCAAGGGAAAGAATGGCGAGGCGAATATTTTATGATTGCAAATTGGGTGTAATTCTCAAAACTGCACAAACAAAGGCTGATATGCGACCGACAAACTATTCAAAAATGCGTAAATAATACGTATAGCTTATGAAACGTAGCCTGGGGGTACGGTCGGACACATTTAATCAAAAAGTAAACCCAGTGCACATTTGCCCCTGAAGCATAAAAACATATTTCGATATGTTCTGTGTGGAGAGTCAACATAAATTCTTTTCACGGAGTTGAGCAGCGTAGTAAGGAAACATACTGTTTAGCTGAAATGATTTTGTCCCATCCTTTGTTTGATGAACGCCTCTCCCTAACGGCAATGTTCCGGAACCAAAAAATAGAATGGTTACAGTGGGACCAAAGTGTAGCCTTTGGTTCCACTGAGCCGTGATTGCATGTTTGGACAGTATTCTTTGCGCTGGCCGGGGTAGTCTACAAGCCGTCATCGAAATCGATGGTCGAACATTCACACACAAGATCCCCCGTTCACCTGAGAAAAACCCTACACGCACGCCCGCCTCCTGTATTTGCTACCTCCCCCCTCCCCAAATACGGCGCCTGGATCGATGGCTTGCATTGCCAACTTTTGCCGGCGTATGCCTAAAGTGAAAAACCCGTGTTCAGATCACACAATACCTGCTCAGAGTGCACTTGCTGCACGTAGTCGCCCCCTACCCCCCGAACCCCCCCCCCCCTTATTTGAACGCTTGTGACCTGAACACGGGTGTTTCCCTCTAGGCATACGCCAGCAAAAGTTGGCAAAGCAAGACATCGATCCAGGTGCCGTATTTGGGGAGAGGGAGGTAGCAAATACAGGAGGCGTGTGTGCGTGTAGGGCTTTTCTCAGGTGAACGGTGGAGCTTGTGCGGGTGTTCGACCATCGATTTCAATGACGGCTTGTGAAATACCCCAGCCAGTGCACAGAATACCGCCCACATACGCAATCAAGGCGCAGTGGAACCATTCTATCCTTTGGTTCCGGAACATTGCCATTAGGGCAGACCGCAGAAAGATTCAAAAATTTGCCGAGACTTTTACTCTACGAACGTTTTCTCCATTTGAATCCGTTATTTCTTTTACGGGGAGATGCCATTTAGCAAACATTAACGTTTTGTTGAAAAGAATACATGAATTTGGCCCCTACTTCCCGTTTAGCGTTAACAGTAACCCTAATCTTCCAGGAAATATCTCCGTCACTCCGATAGATCACCCTTGTGCCATTCGTAATTTCTCCATAATAACTCCACCACCACTTCGCTCCAGATCTTAATGTTCAAATATTTGACTATCAAATATGTTTTCATCGAAAATAATCTTCAATTTGAAATTGAATTGTCCTCTAATTTAATGATTTTCAAAGTCAAATTACGCATCTATTTAATTGTTAGTATTTTAAAAAAAAACATTACATAAGCTTACAGTGGCATCAACCAGGAGGGGTACGTCCTGGAAAACAGATCGGTGTACGATTGAACACTACTATATACTCCCGATCTAAAACTGACAAGACATTGAACTCGTGGCTCAATGGTCAGGGCGTTTGCCTTTGACCGATGAGATCGCGGGTTCAAAACTCGAATGTGATAACAATTTCCGCAGCAGCACTGGATTTGGGTATCACTAGCAGACGATGGCTAATGAGCCAGAAATGGCCGTTGTCGTATCCACTCCCTTGCTGGAAAAATGAAAATATAAAAATATGTTACTGAAACTGAATAAGTAACGTCATAATTAGTCACATTGCGAAACACACTTGGAGGTGTCCAAGCCTGCAATGACATCAACAATAATGGGTACGTCCTGAAAAACAGATCAGTTAAGATTACCTACTACTATAATCAAATTAAAATGCATAAAATAAATACGTAACTGTAAAATGGGTAGTAAGATATTCACATGTGCACAGTTCTGTAACGGTGAAATCTATGCACATTATTCTGAAGATGGTAGATGATCTTGTTAAGTATTACATAATAACTTCATATGAAAGTGTGAGCAAGGTCTAAATACTGAGAGAGAGAATACTTGCTTTATTGAAGATGAAAAATCATAAATTTTCAGCAAAAAACGGCTCCATTCACAGAGCGCAAAGGATAGGTTAAGCAATGGGTCATCGTAACAGGTAAAAGGTCATGTAATACTCAAAATTAAAGTTTAACACGATATCGACATCTTCTATGGAGACAGGTCAGCTTTAAACTTCTCAATTTCCGCTTCTTCACACGTGAGGTAGTGTGTTAGGAATGAAAGTACAGAGTGCTGATATGCTGATGTGTGGCAAGACATATGATGGAAGCCCCGACGAATTAGACGGGAGGACTTCGCAGCAATTAGTTCAGAGTGGAGAGGGTGAGCGACCTCATTAAGAATGCGAGCAGCAAATTGCTTGACCGTTTTAAAGTAGTGCTGTATTATAATGTAGGCTAAAAATACATAGGATACACCGGCAGCTGAAGAGTGCGGTCAGAGGCTACGCTTAAAAATGACTTGGTATTTTTTAAGTAAGGCTAGAAAAATAACTGTAGAGCAGTAAAAATGACGGGGAGAATACAAGCACCTACAAAACGCCATATTAGGGCTTGCGGTGTGATATGAACGCAAGCGGCGGATATACTATAAAAGTTTACGGATTTTGATAAAAAGGCTTTCTATATGAATAGAAATTTTAAGGTTGGATATTAGAGTAACACCAAGGTATCGGAAAGAGAATACTTCGTTGGGCAGAATGTCAATAGTTTCAGAACGGGGAGAGGATCGAAGCCGAAAAATACACTGGACTGACTTTTGCTCATTAAGTGAAAGGCCATTTGATGACGACCATGTTCTTATGGTGTTTTTCTTTGCACATGAACAGTATCCGTTCAGTAAATATAAATCAAGATTTTGTTAAAATTTGTCAATCGTTTTTTTGGCGTGCTCGCACAGGCCGTTTCTGGCAACTACAACTTGCCCTGAAAAAAGTTGGATGCGGAAATGCAGATGAGATAAGTTTTCTCGAAGTTTGATGGACTTTCCACATTGGTTAGTTGATGCGGCGAACTGCAGGACACAGTCCCGATTCCTGACAAGCCGGTAGGTCTTGATGAGCTCACTTCGGACCTAACTGTAATCAAAGAGAAGAGGCTTGAGTGCCTCAATTCTGTCTTCGTATGGTAAGAACTTTAAGCGATTCAAAACCTTTGTTGGCCTCCTTCAGATCCTTTTCAGTGGCTTATAGTCTTTTTGCAACCACGAGTGTCACGTCTGAACCCCATTTTATAGTTGTGAAGGAAGAAAGATCCCGTTGATTATCCCATATAATTCCTTTTTGATTTTTTATTGGCAGAAAGAGTACTGGTCACCATTTTGGCAGTTCTAACACATTGAGGAGAGGACCTTAGGCACGACACAGCTGTGATTAATGACTGAAGTCCTATTCTCAATGTGTCAGGTTGATACGTTTATATAATCTTCTGCAGAATCACTGTTCGTTGGCGATTTTATGTCCTCCTCATTTCAACCATAATTGTAAAATGCTGAGAGCTTTGCTGCGTAGCTCTGCTTTATACCCCTGACGGTGATCTACGAGGTCTCTATTGATGACTGTAACGGTTTCCTCTATTTTCGCCAGCTTAATGTTGGTGTCTGCAGTCCACAATGTCGCATCTCCGACATGTCGGCGATGACCTCGTGACCGCAACCATGCCCCCTTCGTGTCGCCCTTGATGTCTGCGATTGGCTTCTCCTGTCCCATCTCTCTGACGTTTTTGTACTGTATTTTAGGGTGCTACGTGAGATTTTCCATGATAATGTGCGTTCTCAACCCTCAGTACTGACTACTGCCTTAAAAAGACTAACCGTTCGCGGATTTGAAATGCCTTGCCTACCATAGTACTTGTTATTTCCGGCTGAACAAGTTTGGAGTTCTCTTCATCCTTGCTCCATCAAAACTCCGGTCCAACCTACAAATGAATGTTTACCTCTAACAAAGGCTGTCCCCCTTCCACCCTCTAATGCTTGCCGCCCTCACTTACTCGATTGCACATGACTGAATACTCCACCCCTGCCCCCGTTTCGACTCCATTTTCCTATTTTCGGATAGAGATCAAATCCTGTGAAGTGACTTTGTAGTGGCGAGCAAGCTGTCCATCCCCTCTCCCCCTGTTTGACCCGGTTAATCCGAGAACCATTCGTCCACCAGACACTCCCCCCTGGCCCCCTGCGCGCGGTCATCGCAGGGCTTTTTCGACACTCCCGCCGCTGACAATTTCATATTGCCTCAGTTCACGGATGGCCCTTTCACGCCTTTGTTTCACACCAATCGTGATTCTATACGAATTGTCTCGTGAAAGTGGAGCCACCCTCCTCTTCTACTAACACACACCAGGTTTACCAAGACTAGCTTCGTCCTGCGTGGCGTTATTGTTGACCTTGGGTCGTTCCCTTGTATATAGTCAGGTGAGTCGGCTGACTACCTTCGCTCTTGACTTGGTGTGTCCATTGTTTAGGTTTGTATTCTATTTATCCTTCATTATTTTTGCTTAATAGTACCATACTGTCTTGATAGTTGTTATCCTTGGGTTTGACGTACACGTGACTGCAGGATAGAGTCAGTGAAGTCAAGAGGACGAAAAACTTCCCATTTCTGAGTGAGTGCTCACACAAAATAGCAATTGTATGCATGCCAGGACTGTCTTTAGAGGTCCTTTTTGTCTTTGAGTTATAACAATAACCTACTTTTACATTTTCAGTAACCTGAATTTCCGCCAAGATAATGCTGAATTTCCGTCAATTGGCATCAGTGTCCTGAGCAACAGGAATTCATGCTGATAGATTTTATTCTATGAAATACATTGCAACAACTAAGTTTCTTTCATTGAGTATTTTTGATTGCGTCCACCACGATTGCATGCTCATTTACACTCACTTAGCAAGAATGCAATGCTTGACCACAAAATATTTTAGACAGTTGGGTGGGGGAATAGATATTTAGGGGACCCTACGAGACAGTTTTGCCGTATTTTTTACCACAGTACTAAGTTTCTTATGACTGAGTCCTATAAGCTTAACTATAAATATTTATTATAAGTATTATGCTCACAGAAGCCCAACCCTGAAGATAGCTGGCGTCCATATTCGTACACACACAAAAACAATTTGGGTAACAGCGAAAAGAGACACATTTACTATAAACTGTCATTACTTTGTCGATGCCTCTCCTGTCTGCTATTTAGAAAGTCCAGACACCATTTAACCTTCTTTTACGGTTACCTTCGTAATCGGTTATTTTTTGCCTGTTTCAGATTTGCTTTTCTCTATTGTGACGCACAGTACCATGCAGGTCTCATGTTGAATAATCGAAAGCATGCTTCCTACGATTGTGACTTCATCAATGCTTGCTTGGATAACATTGTAAAAATCAAGCAAGTTTTAAATTATTGCTTGGGCAATCCTACTTGGGCAGTCAGCTTACTTCATTCATATTGGTGGATTCTGTACATGCGGTAGTTTCGGTTGGTACATCGACTCAGATGTGATTAAATTCACGGCTCTCGAATTGCCTTCGTAGCTCAATTTGCAGAACGCTGGCGATACTTAATCTTCGTGTCAGTTCGGATCACGGCGAGGCCACGATTTTTTCCACAATTGGTTCAGTTAAAAAGGGGTATTTGACTGGCAGATATAGGCATTAATGCAAGTACAAGGCAGTTATTGAGAAGAGGTAGACGCGCTCAATGGAAGAGGAACTTTACTCACCTGAAGTTCCTGATTCCGGTTCGAACCCAGTGTCAGAGGCCGTATCAGATATTGGTAATGCATATGCAGAGAGTTGCAGTATTTATAGAATACAGTTGCTAAGCTACTACAGACCTAGTAAAATTAAGAGTCCCCCTTCATTTAGGATTCTTGCACTCAAATGCACAAATTTCTTGATGGCTGCCCTGTCGATCGTTGTCTACTGAAAATTTAGCACCCATGTAGGAGGTTGGCATGATAATTGTTTGGCTACCTGACTCACCAACATTGTTGTTGGAAAGTATCTTCGCCTGCGCACTCCTTGAGTGGCTGAATGCTTTGACAGACGAAAGTCTCAGCATGGATCATAGGTTAGGGAAGTCCCTGCAATTGCAAGTAGACTAGGTGTTCGTGAATCATTATTCAAGCAACTCGCAGCTTCTGCGATTGTCACCTCTCGCGAAAATCTCGGCATTATCGAACTTGCAAGTGGGGCCGGGTCTTGGAAAATGGGCTGCGACGTGAGAATTGGCATTATTTCCCCGCACTGCTCTCATGTGTTCGGCAATTCGCGTCCAAAACAGTATTTCAGTTTCTCCGACTTAGTTACTTTGCCTGCAACTAAACTAGATCCATCTTCCATAATCAACCCAAATAAAGGCTTCATTGTCACAAAGCCAAAGGGTACTTTAACATTTTTTGAAGCCAAAATCATTAAAAACCGTAAACGAACTCACATACCTTAGCCACAACGCTGCCAAATTATCCTATTGATATTTCTAGCGCGAAATCCAGCATCAACATAACTATGCTTTGTTTCGTAATTGGGACCGTGCATTTGCTTTTGTGATCAATCGGAGCTTTGGGGAAAATATAGTGTAAACATTATATGAATGAATAAAAAATGATACAAGGACTTCAAAATTTGGGACTCCCGGCGTCTTGTTTCGACCTATTCACGGAGGGCTTTGGAAAAATTATGCTTCCAACCGTTATTCTTCCAATCATACTAATTCCAATCCCTCTTCTGGATGTCCATAGACCTCACCAATGAGACGTTTTATTCAGAGTTTATTTTTTTACAAAATTGCAAGGCCTGTAGGTATCGCTTTTTCGCTTGCCCTATCTGTTCCTGTCTTTGTAAAAATAATTAATTTTTAAACCTCTAAACAACACCTTGAACTTTGTAAGGCAAATGCACTTTTCGCTAGACCAACAGTGGGGCGTAATATATAGAGCCGTAAGGGCCTGATCTAGTCACCCGCCAATCGCTGAAGCGTTTTAAAGTGTCACAAATTCCCATGATTGTCGTCGGTTTTAATCCCTCTGGCGCTCGGGCAGTTGGTGGTAGTAGTAATGGAGCAATTCACTTTACAAATCGGGTTCCTGGGAAGTGGGGGAGGAGAAAATTGTACACTACTTAAACTATTTTCGGATGGCAAGTTGTTAAACATTGAAGCTCGCTCGCGCCACTTGGAGTTGGAGTCGCACACAGACCAAGGCAGCTAGTGGGCGTCAGGCCATGAGACCAAAGGAACAACTACAACTGCAAGAAACAGCTGGAGTCGCTTATCGATGTGATATATTTGCAGGTGAAATAACTACGTCAGAGAAACCGGACAAATGCTCCGGACGTGAACTGCCAAGCATGTGGTAGCAATACGGGGAAATGACGTCAATTCGGACGCCGCGGCTCATTCGACGAGACTCGGCCACACATTTAAGTTCGATGGGATCGATATTTTCGCGAGAGAGGGCAGCCGCGGAAGCCGTGAGCTGCTTGAGTCACGGTTCACGCGCGTCTAGTCTATAAGCAAGCGCAGGCATCTCTCGAACCCCACATCCCACGTGAGGACAGTTTGGCCAAAGCATTCAGTCACTCGGGGAGTGCGCAGGCAAAAACATTTTCGAACGTCAATGTCGGTAATGTAGACGGCCAATCAACCAGAACGCTAACCTTCAACACGCGACGTACATTTTCAGCCGACAGCGACCGGCCTGCTGGCCATCAAGACTGCAAACATTCTCCATGGAGGGTAGCTGTTAATTGTTATAGGTCTGCAGTAGCATAGCCACTGAATCCTATAAATACTGCAACTCCTGATGAACGGATTAGTCATATCACATACTACCTCTAATGCTGGGTTAAAGGTCGAAGCAGAAAGGTCATGTGAATGAAGTTTTTTTCTTAGCGATGACGTCCATCTCTTCTCGATGCTTGCCACAGATGAAGTAATACTGCTTTCACAAAAGGAGGACTATCGCGAAGATAACGATTCTATGCCTCCTCAAGCTGACACGCCAACGAGATCAGCGGAATAATAAGTGCTTTTTGGTTTCTCGTGTGAATACCATCAGTATAAATAAAAACGATCATTCACGAATAAATTTCCGGATGAAGAGGGGATCATGTATATTGGTAGTTTTGTTTTTACAATAGCGATGGGTATTTGATCGGGTGCTTGCCCGTTAGCGTCTCAGGGTAACAAGGAGACATTGAGCTATTTAAGTGGCCGCGGACGCTGAGGTTGGCATGCAGACGAAAGGAGAAGGGACCTGGAGCATTTAACAGGGCTGATAATCGCCAGATAAAACATAGAAACAGAAATGTCATGGTAAAAGATCGAAGGAATGAGCGGAAACTAGTCTGAAATTTGAAGCATCTTTTCCCAGGTGCAAATAGGACGATGGCATATACAGCAGAATTTAATGGCACCATGAATTTCGCCAGCGCTAGTTTATTGAATATATATGTATACGCACACTGAAAGTGAATAATAAAGAGTAAGAAAAAGGTATACAGTGATAATGTCCATACTCTTATGTCTGATCAGTTATCGGTGGCGACTGCAGGGGCTGGATGGGAATACTAACGTAGAGCGCGGGCGAACAATACGAACGACGACGGCGACGGGAAGGGGGTCAGTGGCTGCGAGTGAGAAAGGACGCCTGCTTCTTCAGGGACATTGATCACATCACCTCAATACTGGGTCTGCGCTAAAAGTGCCGACCTTGATGAGCTTAAACAACCGGTCAGTTTCTTGGGTCATTACAATATGAATATGAGCAAAAGTGAGCTAAACTCTTTAGATAGAAAAAATGAATAGAAAAGCATGTAACATAAATAATTCGGTTAGTTTTTGAAGATAAAGCCTGTTTTTCCCGGTATGGGGATATATTTGAATGGGAGTAAACTGTTCTGGTGATGGGAGCCTATTGAAATTAGGAACGTTTTCTCGGTTGGAGACACACATAGAAATTCCCTTCCCATAATAGAAACACTCTTGTGCTAAATTCCACGGAGATTAGGCTTGGGATGTGGGAGAAGGTTCCTCTGCTGGAAATGAGCAAAAGGCCCCTGTTTTATGCGATAGTTCTTACTTCGGCGTCTTACATGGCAGACTGGATGAGAGTGGTTGCTTACCCAAAGCGCAGTAGATGCAACCACGATATTTGCTTACCAGAAAAGTTACCGGCAAGGTGATAAGGCAGCTGAACCCACCGTGGTCATTAACTATCCGCTAGGGGAGCGAAACATTAAGGGTACGTCAAAGGTAACAAAGGGGCAATATCCTTTAAATGGCAATAGGAGTTGTTGGATTATGCAAAAGTGTTCAGCTCAACAAATATTTCATCTAATATCTGGTTTCAAATTCCGTAAGGATAGTTTTCAATGTCTAGAATTTGTGTACTTTACATTTGAGACAAAAGAGCTTATAACGTGCGAGTAAGGATTTTGGCATACTTTTCTTTTAAATATAGCGAATCCCAGAAACTATCTACTTTCAAAGGAGAGACTAGTCCAGAGGCCGACATACTTGAAGGTAAGAATACGGATATTGAGTCGTAGAGAAAAGAGGCGGTGAAATTGCCATAGGGAAGTTAGAATCACGAGGTTGCTACGCTGGCGTGAAGAGTGCAACATGGAAAGATTGGGACTAGAATTGGCGTGAAGTAGAAACCAAAGGCCAACTCCGAGGATTCTAAGCACGCAAGAATTTATGGTTACTAACTAATGTAAGTTTATGTAGAAAGTTATCTATTTAGCACGAGAGGTGAGTCTTCTTGTAAAATAATGCTGAGCATTTTCAAGTTTACTATGTTCACATGCATTCGTTAGCCAAAAATTATTGTAAACGTCCTGGACGGTTTTGTACATACTCAAAATATAAATTTTCCAAAAGAAAAAAGCAACGCGTGAAAAGGTGGGTGACATACCATAAAACAAATTAGTGCGTAAGATGAACATTTTTGAGAGAGGAGATGGTTTTTTTCATTTCGCATCTATTATAAGTTAAACTGTAAGGCGAGTTTTGGCAGAACTGTCTTTGGGGGTCCTTTTTGTCTTTGACCAATAACAATCATCTACTTTTACGTTTTCAGTAACCCGACTTTCCCCTTTTCGTTAAATTCCACTAACAGGGAATCGAATATCCCTTTTGTATAATTCCACCAGCATAAGTTGGAGTATTAAGTGTATTGAAACAAATATAATTTTATTTTATTTTATATTTTTTGATCATTTCCACCATTATGCAATGGCAATTTACACTCACAAACCAAGAATTGAATGTTTAACTACAAAATATGTGCGGGAGATTAGATATTCAGAGGGCCCTAGAAGGTAGTTTTGCCCCATTTCCTTTTGCAGACGGGTTTACCGTAACCCAAGATCCAAATAAGGTTTGAACTGAGTTCGTTGGCCATTGCCAATGAGGCCAGATACCATACAATTGAACAACAAGTTCTTCACACTGTAGATTTTGTTTGGGCGTCTCAAATAGTTTACAGTTCAATTAGAGAAGGCTCATCCTCATACCCAGGTGGCAAATAAACTGAATTAAAACTCTGTCCAGGCCTGGGAATAAAATCTGTTTGACTGACGACAGCTAAGAGGCCATAATCAGTCATGTCAGTCTTCTTGCTTCATTTAGTATTCTTTCAGTTCAGTTTCTCGTCTGCATTCGACCATAGCAAATCGTACGCACACATTTTTTCCTAAAATTCGATCGATAAAATGTCACCTGCTGACTAGTAGCCATTTGGAATCGCCTGTAATTATCCCTCTCCCTGTAAATTATCCGGATTTTAGAAAGATTAAGGTTAAGTTTACGGCTTGTTGTAGAGTTTCTGGCTGGGGTTAGGCTTAGTTTTAAGGTAAGAATTAACTTTAATACTAGGCAACCAAATAACTCTTAGGTATCGGCTAAGGCGTTGGAATATAATAAAGGTATAGTGTTAGAGCTGTCAGATAATTCTTTTGAAGACAGGTTTGTGACTCTTTTATCAGACCATTGAAAACCTGGATAAAAATGTATGGGGGTGTGACGGAAAATTTCAGTGACTGATCTCCTACGATGCTAACCAAAATTCAGAAATTCTTTTTCCATTAGGATGAGTTACCTGGGAGAGATTGTATTATCATTCGTTAAACGGCGTAGTTGTATAATATTTGAGACACTTCAGGGTGCCAGTCTTTCAATGCACTTTCTTACAGCCGCCTAAGAAATCAGCACTCATTAATCATTTCGTACTTAGGTAGTATGCCTTTTAATTAGTAGTCTTTGATGCCCTGATGAATTCAGATGCATTTTCTAGGACAAATTATCAGCAATATTATTTCTCAAACTAATTTTTGGGCTTTTATCTACCGCTCAAAACTGTCTTTTCTAGGAACGGCTATCCTTCGGCCTTTCTATTTGAGACCGTATAATGTCAGTTAAAATAACATCTCATCTGTCTGTTCATGAAAACTTGCAGTGGAGTTTTCAACTAAGCCCACATGCATTGTAAGCCTTGTTGATTGCCATATAATTTCTTCCTTATAGCCTCAAGGAATATAGACTTTCCCTCAGACGAAAACCAGGCACTTTATAAATTTAAACCCCTAAACACAAACGCAAAGGTAAATCGAGTTTAAAACACTTGGAAAACCCTTGATGAAAACTAAATTTATGCTTCCTTTGACCAACGCATTTAGTGATTGAGTGAATTTCTGTCAAGTAAGTGCCTTCTGCAAAGTATGTTTGGATTTCCAAGGGCATCTAAAATTGCGGGAGAACAGCTCCAATACACAAGTAGCCATTTTTATCCTGTATTTTTCCTCCAAGCAGCTGCAGAGGACGCCATTCAAGAGCCAATATCCTGGTGTAGTTGAACTATCATGAGGTTAACCTGCACGACAATTAAGTTTGACAATTAACCCTTTATTTAAAAATAAACTTTTCAGAATTATCGTTAAAAGTTCATGTGGTTTTTCATTATCTGTAGGTCTAAATCCTTAAAGCGCGCATTTCACCTGACCAATAAATGTTTCTCTACTGAATTTGTTCGCTTTTTAGAGAAGTCCTTTTCCTCTTAAGGGAAGTTTGTGTTAGATTTTACTGTACTCATATATGAAATAAAAAAACTTAAGTTAAATATCTCAGTATGTGGTCCTTCCCTCTGAAGTCACACATGTCTAGAAACTAGGCGCGGAATATTATCAAGTCCAACATAACTGAAACATTTGCCGTCCTAACATTTTTTGCATCAAAACTTCACGACATTAAATCCCTCAGCGTTAGTTAAAAGAGTAAGTCCTTGATCCTGGGTAACTTTAGCGGAAGGGAACACCGATTGTCTTCTCAGAAAACATTTTCCTCCGTTTGTACGCATGACCGTATTTTACTAGCTTCACTGTGCCACTAGTGTCCTTTAATGGATTCCAATTGAGCATAATGTTTGGTGGCGCAAAAAAGCCGCAGCTTTTGTCGTGAAACGTGGTTTCTCAGAGGGGTACAATTGTATAGGTGAAATTAACGAAGCAAAAAATACAAAAGCCAAAGGCCCCTTCTTCACGAAGGACAGAACAGACAAAGGACCCTGTATAGTACAAAACGCCAAATTGATACATTATTGTCTCTCCTGACGTCTAAATCACCCAATCTGGTACTCGAGGATCACATAAAAAGAATTGAAAATACTGAACAATTACGAACTGACAATACCCCTGGAAAAGGGCATTTATGCCGACAATGTGTACAAAGGCAGACCTGAGGATTAAAAGTGGTTTTGAAGTTGCATGGCGGAAGTCTGCTCATAAAATACAAAGCGGTAGTATTAATCAAAATGCTTTTTCAATTTAAAAGTAGGATGCTTATTCTAAGAATGCTTCTTCTCAGTCCAGTGCAGGCACTTTCAATGCTGACTGTTTGTTCAAATGTTTGCGAGCATTATTCTGGGTTTAACGATAAAACTAACTTTCAGAAGATACGTCACTCATTTTGCTTTAGTACCTAGCTTATTAAAGCAAAGGCTGACGATTTTGACCACCTGACGTACAGCCGGGAAGCTTGCTTGCAATCTACTTATGTGGACAATATTTTTTAATTGTCCATTGACTGAACTCGCGTTGTTGACAACCAATTGCACATATGCAGTTTTTTTGGCCTAACGACAAGATGTGCGGAGAAAATCTTCTAAAAAGCTTTCCTCCGATACAGTTGACAGCAATTTAACACGTAGCACAGTGTCATTCGCAATATCTTTTTTATGGCCAAAAAACGCCAATATAAAATTGTGCAAGGAGTATGCTTACGAATATATCGGGATTTACCGTACTGATGGCACAGGTACTAGTGCGGACCCCGTGACACGTGTTTTGCGAGCTTTTGCTACTGCATGCCTCACCTGTGAGGAGCTCGGCTTAACACTGCATCCCCAGGGCTTCGAATGAGCTTTCTGCTCTAGTCATATTTTAAAATTGCAGCTTCCTGGGTTTCCCAGAAATTAATGTGCTAAACCAAAATAAAGCCTAGGGGACAAACACTGTCATGTTTGGTCAGGCATTTTCAAAATGGAACACACGGTACATGACCTTACCATGCAATGTCGTGAAAGAAATACCAATCAGTTATTTAGCTTACATTTGGTCTTGTAACTTTGATATGCTGAGTGGAAGGTATGCAGATATCCCTTAACTAAATATCTAGACGAAGAGAATTTGTTGAGGTTACTTATCAAGGAATGGTTACAAATTGATGTTGGGCGATTTGATAGCCATATTTTGTTGTTGACGTTCATTTTTTTCAGCACTGAGTTTTTGTGCTTACTAAGTTCTACAAATATTACCCAAACAACCGCCTTCGGTAAAAGCTCTTAAGAAACCTATCGGCAGGAATGTTGGGATGGACACCTAGAACATAATCAAAATTTTTGCAAAAAAAAGAAAACAAAAATATCAAGAAGTATTCTTCAAATTTCAAAAGAGTGATTTATAGCTAATTGTAATTCGATACCACAATTCCTATAACAAATTTGTCAGAATAAGAGCGAGTTCCCACGTTTTCGGAATTTCCCACTTTTGAAAAGGTTGGTATTTCTGAAAAAAGTAATATTATTTTCATATTATTTTTCATTTGAGTCTCAACTCATTTGAGGAATATTTTATTATTATTTCAAAGTTTTCCTACATGTGGTAATGCCGGTTTGGCAGTGATTATTAATCCTTCGTTAATTTCAGTGTTTTGCATGAGTTAAACATCAACCGCATAACAGAAAGAACCTGGGGACCGCTGGAGGACCCATGGTCGAGCCGGTTTCCTCACTACTGCCTCGTACCTTGATCACAAAATTCGCCAAACAGTGTCTGAACTGGTAACTGCCCTGTTTTGAGTAGCAGCACCGAGCCCAAGGGCTCCTCAGTGGTTGTCAAAAACTATGATTTTCTTCAGCAAGCTTTAATTACTGCTGATAGAAGCGAACAGGCGAGTTCCAGGAGTCAGTTCGGAAGTTGATGATACGACCACTGCCGTTTCGGGTTCTCGTTAAAAACCATCGTCAAAGACAATCGCAGAAACGGGTATTAGAGGCACAGGTTACGCAGTTATTTATAATTTGTAGCGGCAACATGACGACATGCGTGCTAAAATTAGCAGCTCTCGCAATCATCGCTTGATGTTTTTGATTGGTGCGAGGATAACTTGGCAGTCCGCGTCTGATAGCCGTGATTGCATTATCCGTAGTGGATGTTGTCATGATCATTACGCGATAATTAGACTCACTGTCATCAAAAGTGTTGATGGCCCGCGCCCGCCCCACGTGACTGAGTTCCCTGCTCAGACAGAGTCCTAGTATAAAATATGGGCACGGCAATTCCTTGCACTGGCTGATGGACTGCGGGCCTGAGAACCATGATTCGCAAAAGAGGAGAATATGCGAGTTCCAGGAAGCAGTTCAGAAGAAGAAGATGCGACCACTGGAACAAGGGTTTTATTTTCCTGACGTTTCGGATACCCTCGGCATTCCCTAATCATAGGTTATTATAGGAAGGTCGGAAATATGCGCAGATAAGGGTGCTACATGTGCAGGTTGCATGGTATTTATGGTTTGTAGCGGTCCTTTGCATGCGTACTACAATTGTCAGTTCCTGTAGCCACCGCTTGAGATCTTAATTGGTGCGGTGATGGGTCATAAATTGCCACAGTTCGCTTGTCAGCGTCGGATGTGGACTTAATAATTGCAAGACAATTATGCTCGCTGTCGTCAGAGTTATTGTTACGCTCGGTCCTTGTCGCGTGACTGATTCTGTTGCTCAGGAAATGTCTCGGTACACCGCATGGGAACGCAAAATCGTTACGTTTGTTGATGGACTGGGAACCTGAAAACCATGACTCGAGCAGCTCGCAGCCTACGTGGTTGTCCTCCCTTGCGAGGAGTAATCTGCCAGTTTATCCAAGGCAGTTTATTTGTTCACGAGATCCGCACCAGATCCGCTAGACGCCTTAATCCGTTTCCTGCCGCGACAGTGGATCTTTTGGCCTCATGACCCGGCGCTTGGTGGTTGCCCACGACAACTGCTGCTTTTTTATTCAAAACTCTGCCTAACCATTTTTTATAGAAGGCGTCATTGAACGTTTTACATTTTTTTATCTGAAGAAAGCAAAAATTAACAGTCTGATGCCACCTCGGAGAAACCATTCCTCACCATATGCAGTCAAACGAGGGTAGTAGCCCTGCCGTTAGTAGGGTAATGCCTATAATAGGTGCGCATGAATGAACGAAAAATTTCACATCCCAGGTACAGTATGATGAGTCTTGCATGCAATTTTCATGACGAAATTTAATTTGGTAGCTCAGAATACATTATGGACACGTTATTTTGATCAACTGAGTGGATTTAATAATTATAAGGGGCTCTAGTTAGGAAAAGTGCCCTCTTAGTTAAAGGTATGGAGCGAAATAGGCATTAATTTTGGTCGAAGAATGAATAAGTTTATATTGAAGAACCAAACGTTTTATTAATATGCGATGTATTATGGAAGGATTCAAGAAAAAGATAAAAACGTGGAAAGATAATCCATTCCAGAACTGAATAATTATATCCGAAATTGTTCAGATGCAAGTGAAGCCAAATTTAAGGAATCACATTTATATTCAGAAACAAGCAAAGATTAAAGTTTTAAAAATTATGTTTAGCAAACCTGTGAACTTTTTTGCACAACATGCAGGAACAAAAAAGTTTTCATCACATTTTGTTGCACCGCACCGCTCAACATGACGAATAAGCAAAGTATCTGCATGCGTTACTGCAAAGTTATTGTTAAAAAGGCGTTATTGACTGTAAGTCATGCAGAAATAAACTTTTTTTAAACTATACGTTCCGCTTATGCGTAAGTTAGAAACGGAACCGAAAAAAGAATAATAAGTAGTTCAAAATGGTCATATATATGGTCAGTCGTTTTTGCATTCGCAAACTTATAACAGATCATAGATTTTAACCACTTATGCGGAAAATAATCCATTAGGAAGAGAAAAGTAAGTTGTTTCATTTCAATTCCGATTTACCGTTCACCTTCAGATATATTAAAGGTTGTCAGAAGCCTCCAATTTCATTCTGACATTACCTTGGAAAAAGGTTATGTACACTTTTTGGTGAATATCTAATAAACACACTTTAAAAGAGGTTACTTAGTATAGAACGTTTTTCTATAAATCTTAGGAATAACGATATCAGACTTCCATTATGGTTTACTATTCTGAAGCATTTTTAAGCGTAATCCACATGGCCATCTTTATAAAAATTTATATCCAAAAACTTATTTATTTCGGTAAATGCTCTTTACATATATCTTTTTTGAAGGGTTTGATGTAAACGTTGAACAAAAGCACAATTTATGAATCAACACATGAAGACACTGAAAATAATGGAAATTATGCCACATTTGTAGTGCCTTAGCCTAAAAAATTTGTAAAATGTATTCTAAAACAATGCAACAAAAACTTCTTAATGTAGTGCTACCTAGCAGTAAATAAACTACTGCGCTAAGCCAATGGAAAAAGTGTCAAATTTGATATAAACGGCGATGGAAAGGAAAAATGATACGAATAACGAGGTCCCAATGATCCTTGATAGCAGTAGCCATAATATTGATTGCAGAAAAATGAATCGGTAGAAGTTGAGAGCTCAGTTCCACCGTCAGCAGCCGGAACTGTTGCGCCGTCAGTTGATCACCAGAGTAGGTGTCGTTGACGGGTGGGAGAAGAGAGAAAGATGAGGTGGTATAATGCAGAAAATGCAGGAGGTTAACCAGGAATGTTCAGAACACGCCACAGGAGGCTTGCCACGCTTCCACGTTTATTTGGTCAAAAAGAGTGCCAAATCAGTAAGTGTAGATTTGAACAAACTGACTTACCGAACCTGGATAATACAAGGAAGGTACAAGGACCTAAAAACTTCATTGGATGATATTCATTAAATAGTTATCCACTAATGATAATATATATAAAATATTCTGACTAAAAAAAATCGGTAACGTTCCGTTTTCAACTGAGGAAAAAGATTTTAATTTGTTTTTCTAATTTATAGCAAAATTTTACGTCCCCGAAACGTAGGCATTTTCGAAAAAATTATATTTTGCTTAACAAACACTCAGTTCTTCTTCTGATCCTTTTCATGCTGCTCATTATTATTTTAAAGTTTTCGTAACTGCATTCACGCTGGTGTGCGAGCAATGATCAGACTTTGCCAAACTTTGGCATCTTACATGCACCACTCGCCATACTGTATTTGCGTGGATAAGGAAGAAAGATTGTCGAGCCCCGGATCAATTTGTTTATTTTCCTGAGCTTTTGAACTCCTCAAGGAGTCCATCATCAGAGATAATAAACAGCAACAAAAAGGCTAATTATAGTGGGTGTACACCAATCAACTGTCAGAAGTCGTCAGGTCGTAAGGGTTAGTTTTAGGGTTAGGGTTAGTTTTAGGGTTAGTGTTATGTTTTAGCCTAAAGGTTTACTTTCTATTTTGTGATTGGTTTATGGGTTGCAGACATTGCTCTGTAATGTTATCATGCTTCCCATATGCATTTATTTGCATCAAATAATAGGTAAATCTTCGTATTTATGCTTAAAACTTTCCGCAATAATGCGAGGCATACTATCGTTCACAATTTCCTTGGCTCACTTACCGGCATTAAAGCAGCCAATCAGCGCACGTTTAGTTTACTTGTATAGTAAACAAATAGCCCTTCTCTTCTGAATTACTACTGTGCAATTGAATTTTCACTTCTATCACTTTTGATGGACTTCAGAAACGTTAATTTAAAATTATAAATAAAATAAGCAACGCCTGCCGTTTATACTTCGCATAGTTTACTTCACTAATTTTGATGCATAAGTTTAGCCGAAATTCCCACAATTACTGAAGCCATAAAACAGTCAATATATTAGCTGTGACTACAAGATAAGTTTTTAGAAGAGGATGTGACCAATGGAACAAGAGTTTCATTTGCCTGACGCTTCGGATTCTGTCAGGAATATTAATGGTAGCATAGTCATAGTCATGCGCATACTTACTTATTTGCTTATCAATCTGCGCCTTCTAGAGTCTAACCAATCTTTGCTGATGCACTGGAGTATTAGAATCCTTAATTTGGCATCTACTAACATCACTTGCTTGTTTGTTTCGACCAAAAATGGAACTTCGAAAGGCGAATCAAATGGTTTTTGGAATCTTTGACTGGAATAATTGGAGTTTTACAGTTTGGTAAACTGCTGACAGTAATCGGACGAGAATATAAGGTCACAATTCTCCTCAGTTCAGCGTCCCAACGATACTAACAATCATAAAGTTTTCTTAGAATAAAATAATAAACCTGTTGATGATAATAATTTAATAGGCAATTTCTTACAACATGAGAATATGTGCAAGCATTTCGCATAAATGCAAAAATTCAGATGACTTAAATATTTGTGTTATCTAGAAGGAAACTTCGAAAACTGGTTGTAGGAACATCAATTTAAAAGCAAAATGTTGTCTTTCATGAATAAAATTAGCCTTAATAGCCATTTTTACAATCTGCAGTAGCTGAAAGCGTATCGAAAACTTCCTCAAGTATTGTTTTGACAGTCAGTGCATACTACCTGCTACCCTTCTATCCACTTCTGGTTGTGTCTATGATCCTTGTATGGGCTACAGATCAAAGACATTAGCTGTGCTAGGAGGTAGCGCCTTCCAGAAAAGGATTTCAAGGCACTTGGTCAATGTCCGATACTATTTCTGTTTCCGATAATGCATCCGGAAAGCTCACATGCAATGTGAATTTCCCGCGCATGCTTGGAATGTACCAATGAAGCCAAATATCAGTTACACTAGCTTCATACTCGCAAGACGCGTAACCAACAGGTCATTGGGCCGTCTGTTTTGCTTGAAGTTGTTTACTGCTTCCAGAGCCCGCCTTCAGTCAACAGATGCTCACCCTCAGCTTTGGCTGTTGAGGGCAAATAAGCCGAAAGGGATGGTGTCTGTTGCTATTGTATTTTTGTCTATAGGCTTATTCGTGAGGATGACCATTTTGTTGAAATAAGCATTGCCATCCTCAATTTTTTTCTCGGGGTTTTTCGATAATAACACTATTCGGAGGTAAGTACAATTAAAACTCACAGACATTTAGATAGGAATAAAAAAATCCAAAGAAAACAAACCTCGATTTTGTCTATTTTTTTGAAAATAACTTTATGGATGAGAAACAGGGAGACAGGTCAGTATGTTCCGTCACGCCTTAATAATGCTTTAGTGGGCGCGGGGAAAAGAGCATTGGTGAGCGTGTGAGAAAGTGTTAATTTCACTGTCTTTTACTTCAAGAATGATTTTGGTTGGTGTAAATTAGGTTCAGGGTCATATGTCTAAAAACGTTTGGGTGCAAACAACAACAAAACCGAGATCAGCATTCCCTAGTGTTGAAGTTTTCGTTCGGGAACTGCAACTTATTATTTTCTAGTATTGCTTGTACCACGAATAATATTTTAAACCAAAGTGTAAGCAGGAATATTGAGCGCTTTTCATTTTATTTGAAAGATACAGAATCTTGTCTAATCAACTATTTATGCATTTCAAAAAAAATGCAATGCTTAGTTAAGTGCGTGGGTCAGGTTTGGAGTAGGATCGCCTTTCAGTGAGAAAAAAGCAGACAATTGAAGAAAACCACGAACTCATTTTGAGATCATTACAAAGAAGTATCAGTGTAAAATGATCATGCTGCTTCGATGGAGCCAGGACTGATTAAACCCATTAATATATTTTTGGAGAAATATTCGATGATGTGGGAAGGACTGCAAAAAGGGGGTGACAGAATATAGAATGATGATGTCTTGCCTTGGAGCTCCAGCAAAGTGTCATTACAGTCGTTACATAGGAAAGGACAATGGCACGTGTACAGGTCTCGCCGAAAAAGGCAAAGGAGACTGGAGTGGCCTTTTTACAGATTATTCGCCAACGAAATTGAGATAGCACGAAGCTCAATTATCAGCTGGCCCAACACTTAACGAACAGTTTTTCTCAGTCAGCAGTGGGGTCAAGACAGGCTCAAAATAGCAAATAAGATGGGTAATACTATTCGGAGACTAGTAAAATTAAAACTCACCGACGTTAAGAAAGGAGTAAACAAATACCTATTTTTTACTATTTTTACTATTTTTTACTCAAACAATTTTGTGGATGGGAAATGGGGAGACAGGTCAGTATTTTCCGACACTCCTTAAAAATCTTTTAGCGGGCGCATTGCGGGCTTGTGAGAAGATTTTAATTGCTCTGTCTTGTATTCTTAGGACGATTTTGGTTGGTGTTTATTAGGTTCAGCGTCGTAAGTCTAGAAAAGTTTGGGTGCAAACTATCAGAAGTCAGAGACTAACATTCACAAGGGTTGAAGTTTTCGATCGGGGTAATACAACTAGGTATTTTCCAGGGATGCTCGTAAGATGTATAATTTTTTATCAAAAATGTAAGCAGAAATGTTTTTGTTTTTTTTATATATGAAAGATAACGAATCTTATGGGCAGAAATGCATGTCTTATCACCTAAATATGCAATCCTGAAATTATCCACAGATTGTTCAAGTGTATGGATCAGCTCCAAAGTAAGGCCGCATTTAGGTGAGTATAGACAGTCAATTGAAGAAAAACAAGAACTAATTTTCAAATAATTGTAAGGTAGTAGTATTGTGAAATGATCGTGCTGCTTCGACGAAGCAAGGACTGATAAAACGCATGAGGATTTAGATGAAGCACTCTGCGGAGGGCCTCCAATTACGGTTATTTGGAAGATGTAGGAAAGGCTGCGTAAAGGAGGTGACATAATATATTATTATGCTAGTTGCCTTGGAGCTCCAGCTTAGTAACCCCTCAGTCGTGGCATAGAGAGGCACAACGTTACGTGTACTGGCTTCGCCAAAGAAAACAAAAGTACTAAACCGCAATAGTGCGAGGCTCACTTACTAACTGGCCCAAGACTCAACGATCAGTTTTACTCGGTCATCAGTGAGATCTTGACAGGCTAACAATAGCAATAAAGACAGAAAGACCACTACAGCGTTTCCTTGCCCTTTTGATAAAAAATTCATCTTCACTGCTTACTGTTTTCAGCACATGATCAGCACATTATCCATGCAAAAACGGTTTCAAGGTTTCTTTCATGAAACGAAGAGTGGCTAGGAACGGCTCTTGACTCATTATGAATGTCGATAGTTGAGCATTCTTCTGCAAGGTGAATATCGCCAGAAACTTCATCGTGACGGCACCATTAATCAAATCATAGGCCGACTTAGCCTATGATGAGAGGATATATTACCATTGACACAACATATTGATGTGGATATCAACTTGTGTGAACGAGGGTCGATCTACAACTCAGTCTACATTTTATGACAGATTTGCTGTTGATATACAACAGGGAAAATTACTTCATCATCTAGAGATATTTTATCCACGTTTCTGGCGTTCAAAATGTGAACACACAATGCTTCATACAGCGGAAGGGGATAAGGACAATGAAACTCGCTTTGGTAACCGATACTAAGATGAAGGAAAGCAAAGTTGACGCAAAGAAGCCATGCCAAATAGTCCACAAGGAAAGCCCCATATAGGAAAGATGTAAAACTAATCTGTAAAGTCGCTATTTAAATTCCAATTTGAGACAGTGTGAACCCTGCCCATTTCCATCTGCTCCTGGCTGGAGGCTGAAGATCAGCAGTAAATCACACGCGGCACCGCACGCTTCTTCCGCTTATTTTGGCAACCAGGCCGTTCTTTATGTCAAGTCAACGATGCCAAGAATCAGCTTGCATTTTAGGCAAACAAGGCGACGGTTTATCGAACAGAACTTCATTAGAGGAGACTCGCATAGCTTTTTAGTCAGATTGACACCACACATGGCCAAACGGTCAGGTATGAGCAAGGAACTGCATGTGGAATTGCAGTGAGGGTGCCTAATGGAGGAATTAATAGAGGGATGACAGATGCTTGGGAGAGGAGGAAGCAAGTCACTAAGTTCGGTGGTTATCGATTAATCCATGATCAGATTTCAGCGTGTGGTCCGTTTTATTTTGCTTATTTATCCACACCACTCACTCGCAGAACAACCAAATAGCAAGGGTAAACTTTAAGAATAGATGGTGGCATTCCCTTTTGGATCACGTGAGGAAAGAACTGTCCAACATTCGTCATTTCTAGCTGGTGATGAAAGTGATCATGCCAAAATCTACAATCACAGGCATAATGCAAAGAAAAAGGCAAATACAACTGGAATGAATTTTGCTCGACTGATGCCATGGCAGATCCTAACAGCCGATCCAATCAGGGGGTTGCTGTTGGATAGTCAACAATGCTCCTTTGTAAGAGTGATAATTTTCATACTTTTTCAGTTTGACTAATAACAGTGACTCCGCTTCATTCTCATTTGTTTCATTGTTCCCGTTTCGCAACATTAGCAAAAAAATTAAACTTTCGAAGCTCCCGTTAAAATCTATTAAATATTGCGTCTGTGCATACTGCTGCACATTTGTTGACGTTGACTGAGTAAAAAATCAAAGCACACATTTTAATTCTTTAACGTTTCCCATTCACACCCGAACCTATCTTCAGGGGTCAACATGTGAAAGCCTATGCCAAAGTGCCAAAAACCGACTACTGAAAGAGCTAAACTGGAAATTGAGTGGATATGACCGAATATGGTAAATTTATGAAAATGCGCAGCGGAGGAGATCGAACAGCGTTGGGAAAGAGCTCATTTGAACCGCTGAAACGCCACGATGACACTGCCGTCGAAGGCTTAAGGTCTGATGATTCGAAGATAGGCAAAGTTGGGGATCAACAAAAATTAAGGGACTTCGTTTTCAAATCCGGTCCATCCTATGCATAAAGAACTTCCTACTTCACCTACAAATTGTGAATTCTAAGCATAAACTGGCAACAATACGTTTGTTTTCGATAAAACCTGGTCAGGCCTTTACATTTATATGGTAATTAAGCAAATAAGCTATGTGGATCGGTAGAGAAAATGGTGCGGTTATCAGAGGAGGTGGGGAGGGTGATCGAGGTCAAAAATCAGATCAGCGTTAAGGGGGACTGGTAGCCGAGCAAGGTGATAAGCTGCTGGCTGTGGGATAAGCGGCTTTCGGCCATGGTAAAGGTCCGACGCGAATTTATTGAAATCAAACCTATGCTTGCCAATTTATTTTCTGAAATATAAAAGAATTTGGTTTTCAAATCCGGTCCATCCTTTACAACTCAAAAATTTCGAACTCTAAAAATAATAATAATCCAAATGGCTTTCTCCAACCAGTTGGTAAACACTACTTTAAATGAACAGTCGCTATCCTCCCTCCTACAAGTGTAATTTTTGATATAAGACCTCCCACTTGCGGGCTTCGTTTACTTCTTGTGTAAACTTAGCCAGGAAACGAACCATATCAACGAAAGAGCAAAAGATATTTTGAGCAGATTTGAACTACAGGCTACTTTGAGTGAACAATTTCGCATTAAATAGCTAAAAGTATACAAGGTATTGGCTTCGCAATCCGTTTCTCTAGTGCTGCATGTCATATTTTTCGAAACGCATCGACGGTCCTTGTGCTTTGTCAATGAAATCTCCAGTAAAACAGGAGGGAAGGCAGACTTTTCTTGATGATTTTGAAGGAGAACCCATTTCTTAACCTACTCATTCCTGAACATTGAACACCCGTTATTTAGATTTTTTAAACTGTGTGATGAACGTTTACCGTCCTTTCACGGAACATGCTTATCCCGCTCTGCTTTGAGTCTCATTTTTCGGGCTCTAACAACAGTCATAGCGAGTTGTAGTGGAATGTGCATTTCCACGAGGATGAACATGTCTTATCCAAAAGTACTTTTCGCCAGCGTGCCTTAATATTTTAGTTTTTCTGGGCTGTTAAGACTATACTGACTTCGACTATTACTACTGTGAACCACTAAAGATTTTCGGTTAAATTCAAAGGACTGTAAATGCTACATGCAATGATGGCATCCAAACGCATAAATCTATCAAAAAAATTATAAGGCTATTTGCCAAGAGTTCTATCATCTATACTTTAACTCAGTGCTAAGCAGTTATGATAACTCAAAATCGAAAGGCTAAATCAAACACAAAACATCATTGCTTCCCCATAGAAACTTTAACTTCAAAACTTCAGCCAATTTCATGCATTTGCTCAATTAAAGCTGCATCTCCAGCCTATGCGGCCTATACATGTAGAATAGAAGCAAATTCACAAGTGTGCATATACTTTAATAATTTTAAGAGAATCTGAGTTCGGGTACAGGAGCCTATACAAAATAAATCGTTCCTGGATATGGCTTGATAAAGAACAGGTGTGTCAACCGGGTTTAATGGGGCCAAGCACTGACTGACCGACTGCTCTCATTGTGAGGGGCCTAAAATAAAACAAAAACGATTTTTAAAGCTCTTCATCTGCCATTTTAAGTCCCCTGAACACACGAAAACAAAAGTAAACACGTCTGCATAGCCTACCAGGTAGTGCTCGTTTATCTCGTCTCCGATTTCTTTCAGGGCTGCCACAATCATATAAACGTGATCCGAGCTTGCAGTGCATGTCGACAAAGTTTCACTTGTAGAAGACCCCGTTTGGCCGATAGAAACCGGATGAATTTGCTCCTCCTCTGACGAATCACAATCGCACTGAAAAAAGGGAGGTTATAATGTTAAGTGAGGTACAGTTGGTAATGCAAAGCTCCAGCTAAAATAAATGCTTGCGATGATTCAAATCTGCCAATATGAAAAAAACCCATCCTTCTAACACGTAACACAGGAGCAGCTGCCCAAGACCTTGGGTTATAAAATGTTTTTTCTTCGTTGTGTGTTTGATTGGCTTTTAAGTCCTGATTGGAAAACGCAGGAATGTATTAATTTCATGAATTATGAATTTTATTTATTCCCGATACCGTTGAACTTTACATTGCGCCGACAGAACTGTCGTTACACACGAAGATGTCAAAAAGTATTTTTGAATGAAATGGCAAGCATACGTTTGCTTTCGATAAATTCTCTGCATGTCCTTAAAGTTATATCGTTTTGTAACTGAGTAAAATATATGGTTTGGTAGAAAAAATATCGTACAGTTTTCAGGATCAGGGGGAATTATATTCAGCAGTATGATCAGCGTCAATGGGTACTGGCCGCTATGAAAGGTAATTAGTTGTGGGCGGTTGAATTATCGAATTATGGTCAAGGTAACTGCGGCACCTTTACGTTTTTTTCAGGTGCATAGGGCGGGTGCGTAGCCTGATTGCAGTCGCTTCTGCCATAGCCAACAGACGCTGTACAAGGAATTTTGAATAGTTTGGCGGGACTTTGTAAATCATATGGAAAGCCTCTTTGGCATCGACTCGATTATCCGAGTCTGGCATGTGTCTAAGAATGGAGCTGGTAATATTCTCTATAGAAACTTTACTGAACCATGGTGAAATGTGCTATCACATTCTTGTGGACAAATGCCGTCTCCCGCGACCAATATATTCTGCTCCAGAAGAGCAGGTAAATGAATGGCTGCACTGGCAGTTTCTTCTTGCTGTCTCCGAATAGGATGGGAGAAGTCGAGAACTGTAAACGAGCGTCGGCAGCTGGAGAGATGTTTGATACAATTGGACTAAAGCGTCTTCCTAGTAATTCGCTTGCTGTGTCCACTTGCAATGGGACCGTAATGAAAGGTATCTTCTTTGCTGTAAACACAGGAGGCTTTGGAATTCTTTAACCCATGCTCTAAGTAAGGGATGAAGACGCTTTCTGAGTGATTTACATGGTATTCTCCAGTTATTCAGAGTTTCTTGGAAAGCATTCTCTGGTTAAGACAGAAGCAGTTGCAATCAAGATATGCAAACCAGCCCTGTGAGCCCGAAATATTTTTTGTAAAGACATCGCAGTTACCATGGCCAAAATTTGATAATTCAACTGCAGACAACGAAGTAGCAATCCTCCCGGCCCTGAAAACTGCACGAATTTCGTATAGGAACCCACATAGTTTACATAATTATAGAACAGCACACATTTATAGGCCCAGAGAGAATTTATTAAAGGCAACTCTTTGCTCGCCAATTTATTTTTTCAATTGATCAATGGGAATTTTTGCGACCTTTTTAAAATATTGAATAAAAATTTTTTCAGAATAGCGTTGGTAGTCGCTAGACTTGCACGCATCAAAATAAAATGGACGAGAGCGGAAATATAAGACGAATCAATTGTTCTACTCTCCCGAAAATGAGGACTTGTAAAATATGAGTAGCTTTTTGACAAGCTCCTGTGGGCTCATTAGACATCTTTCACTCATTACCACTGCAGTGATTCCCGGTTGGATATATCCAAGTAGATTATCTAAACACCTTTATGCATAAGAATTTAATAAATAGAATGAATCCGTTAGAATTGGTTAACATGACTTTATCTTTTCATTGTGACCTCATTAAGGCTTAGAGTATTTTATTTTTGATCGGAAAACCAAAATATTAAAAGCGGACATATGCTAGATGAAACAAACACAGCAAAAACGGAAGCTTACGGGGATCGGACCAATTCTAGCAGGTTTGGCTTCACCCAACGTGATCGCCAGCGTTTCACACGCAGACTCGCTGTTCCGCTTTTCGGGTCGATTGGTAGTTGGAGCCCAAAGGCGGTATTTCGCCAGTAACACATGCCAAACGGCCCACTGCAGAACATTCAGGAAGCGGCATATCATTATCTCGTTTCAGGTTGACGTAATCCTTTATCATGATGGTAAAGAGTGCATGGTGTATATATATATAGGTATGTATACAGACAACAGCCAGAGTTCCCTTCAGACAACCTGACCCAGACTGGGGGGTGCGTGTGAGTAATTACGTCTACTCCTGTCTTCAGACTATTAAAACATTTCATGATGATTGACACGAATTTATTCTCTCCCTCTCTCTCCTCGACTCTGGCCAACCTGTGCCTACCCTCGCCTACCGGCCTCTGATTGGCCTGCTCAAACCTATGCTGTCCCGACGTGTGACTCAAGATAAGTTCACACTGCCCACATATCAATAAAAAGGACTAGTTAAATGTTGTGGCGTCCCAGGCAAGTGTCAAGGTAAATCAGATAGGAAAAAAAGGGCGGAGGTAGGAAAAAGACCGACCCACTGCCGAATTGCTGTGAGTTTAGATTCCGCACACCTCTCGGGAGTAATGAGGACATTTTGAAATCTTGTAAAAATGGGAAAATGCCTCTTGCTCGTTAACTGACCTTCTACAGAGAGAACTAGTCCTTAGAGCCTGGGCTTGGTCAGTTAGACTTGTTAAAGCTAGAGTTTTCCTCTGCATAGCTTTGAGCGTTATTGCTGGCGGTATGACTTTGTACAAGATTGAGAATACTTTATTGCAAATGGCCCTGTGGCATCTTACAAGTAACTATTACCCATCGGCATACACTTAACTACAGTGGCTCTGGGACATGCTAACGGTATCAAGCGGAGCTCTGATTAACAGCCTACAGTGAAACCAGATCCATAAATATTACTTTCAGTTGACATAAAAGGTGCTGGAACACGACAGGCAGGAAACCAATCCTTGCATTACCTGATGGAACGGTAAGTTTAATGTGTACGTTGATCCAAGTTTAAAACTGGGATACTCTTAATCGGGGGTAGGACTAGGGCTGCTTAACTATGCCAACGTCCAAAATGGTCATCTTACTCTCCTGATATCTTCTTAAGCAATTCTTCAAATGTATGATATATCTGTCTCATGCAACGCATTCTGTGATCCCGGTGCGAAAATGGGTGATAGCTATTAAGAATTTACTACGGCTCTAGCGGATGTGTACACAGGTATCAGATCTAGAAGTAATGTGAGGAATAGGGGCTTTCAAGCTTTTGATATTCTCTGGGTAATGCATTGGTTAAAAGGTATATGCGGCTAAAGACTTATTTTGATTTTCCTGATACTTCTGGTAGTAGAATAGCAGTTATTGGCTACAGTGTAATTTGCAGACCCCAAGTCACGGATGACGAAGTCTATGGAAAAAACTGATGCTCTGCGAAAATATTTGCTGTTTTAAAACAGAAAAAAATTGTGTATGTTTCGCCAACCCCGTACGTAACTTTTTATTTTGGACTAGCAGTCGAACATTACTGCACACCTATAAACCCATGACTAGTGCTGGCTGCAGTCCTGGTGGCTAAGATGATCAATGTATGGGTCACGGACTGGCAGATTTGGAGACTGGATTCACGATCCAGTGCTAACATAATGAGCTGTTGTTCTGAAAACTTCCCACTCCATTTACCTCGATACACAAGTTACAGTAGAATTCAGTAAGAACAGCTTCTGCGACCAGTGATATGTATTACCTTCCATATAAAGTGGATTAGAAATCCTCTCAAGATAATGGCTATTATAGATAAATTGTCAACAGTGTGTTCCAAAAATACTATTTTCCTTACTTCATGTCTCTAGTCGCTTAAACTGCTAGAATTTTTAGCGTCCTAAGTCATGCATATGCCTTTGGATAAAAAGAAGTGTTTTGAATGAGTCGGCAACTATGTGTCACTATCAACTCCGTTCAAAAGCCATAAAATTGCTAGAATGAGGGAGATGGTATTCTAAACACACACGGCTAAGTTTAATGCGCGGCTTCCTAATGGACTACCCGAATAGACTGGAACATTTGGCGCGCTAGCTGTGTACGTTAATCCAAAGGTGATCATAAACCGACTCGTATGCAAGTTTGAACTCACATGGCCTGATGTCTGAGTGCTCAATTTTTATGACTTGTAATAATGCCCCGGCTGTTTCCACTTTTAATGTTGGTAGAAAATTTAAACCACGGTGTTACATTGAGCTAAGAGCTCCATTTTATATGCAGCCGAAATTAAAGCAAGCTTCGATTGAAGGATAAGTAGTTATAATCCTGGTAAGAATGCCGCTACTAAACCTCATCAGCTTTAATGAGAAGTGGGTGTTAAAATGCCAGTTTTGAATTAGGCATAAACGATATAAGAAAAGGTGTTACGAGTCTGTGCAAAAAATACTTTGTGCTAAAGCTGGATAACATATCCCACGCATAAAATTACTTTATTTGACGCATTCTTGCAGTAGAACAGTTTTGGATGAAGCGAACATACGAAGGGCAGCAGTGTAGCCAGGCCAAACAAACATACACATCTGGCTACCTTTACCTGTGATCTGTTGTCTGCGTTGCAGCATTGCATTTTAGATTTCTTACATCTCAGACCCTAGTGATATACGGTGAGCTTTGTTGCTTTAGAAATAGCTGCATACTTAATTAACGTTATTCAGAACTGCTTTTTTTAGATTTTGGCCCTTCTCACGTTAGTTAATTGCACACCTTTGCACACATTCACAAGAGAAGAAAAGAATGCCAGACAATTGCCGATCCTGGACGTCCTCATCACGTGCAGACCCAATGGGGAACTCAGTACCAGGGTTTATAGAAAAATGATTAAGACAACTCAGGTGCTCAGCTGCCATAGCAACCACCCAATGGCGTATCAACGCGGCTGTATTAGAGCACTCTTTCAGAGCGTAAAAACACTGCAACGAACCTGAGGGACGAGTGCGAGAATAACAACATCTTCGGGACCAACTGGCCAGGACTGGATACCCTAACAGCTTCGTCAGTCGCCGCCTCCGTACGCGTCCACGGGGAGCAAACGAAGGAGAGCTAAGCAAACTCTGGAACCAGCTACCATGCATACATAAACGTATCACTGCAGAACTCGGTGTGGGTATTGCTCATCGTCGGACAGCTACCATGCGGCGACAGGTCATGTAAATAAAAACCCACTGGAGGTACGTAATCAATCTTGTGTCATTATGAATAACCATGTCGCGACTATTCTCGTCATTATACAGGGCAGACCTATCGACAACTTAGCTCACGAATAACGGAGCATAAACGAGCAGTGCGGAAAGGCGACCCACTGTTTCAAATCGCTACCAACATTCTAGAAGAAGGCCAAGAATTCCAATTCACGGGCATGCTGATAATTGCACGCGCTGCTAATAAGACGGGGTGCGAAGTACTGAAGACCTGGGTTTCAGACTCCAACTACATCAACGGGCATGTGGAAAAGCTACTCCGTTATTTCAATCTCCACGCTCGCGAGCAAGAAGCAAAGCCCAGTTCCTGTCCAGGCATGCATGCATGCTGTCACGCCAAGGACGTAAGACACAGTGCTAAGGTCGCACGCCATAACACCAAGGACGTGCGCAGAGGCGGTACGATGAAATGGTGTGAGCATGGACCAATCACAAATTCCACTCCCTCCTTCACCCCCGCTGACTCATAGCTAAACTACAAGAGCATGCCAACGCCTGCTGTTTTCTCATTTTCTCCGAAGATGGCATCTTGTATGAAACCGAAACCTCAGAATAATACGACCGCCGTTCATGTGATCAAGTCCTTTTCTTCTTTACAACAATCTATTGCATGATCATCCGAATACGGGCAGCCGAGTTCATCACACATGAATAGGTGCAATACCTCGGCGTCAGAAACCCTACTGTGAAACTACAACCCAGCTATAACGTCAAAGGCCTGCAAACTCACACGTAGGCAGGAAGTACTTGCGGTTAAATTCTCGTAGAAGTTCCAGTCTTCATGTCAGCAGGACAGAGCATAAATTCAACCTTAGTAGCAGAAGTTACTCTCATTGCGGCTATTCTTGCAGTAAATCTTTGGCCTTTCACTGTTTGTGGAATTATCATTATAGCCTTTTCTATTTCCTTGACCGTTCTTTTTGGTCTAATTTAATTGTCTGTTAGCCACTCGTTCGAACGGTTTCCCTAAGTAACAAAACACGATAAGCATGTTTTCTATTCTGGACTGCTGTTCATAGAAGCCATGCCTTCTCAGGTACCTTTTTCTTGTCCCCTGATGAAGATATAATTAAGGGCAAACAAACATTAACCCTATTAGCACTGTTTAGATAGACAGCCTTTTGTCTAGTTCAACTAACAATAAGCCACAGTCCAATGAAGCGGGACGTAAGC
This sequence comes from Ligula intestinalis, assembly GCA_036362985.1. Lineage (NCBI taxonomy): Eukaryota > Metazoa > Platyhelminthes > Cestoda > Diphyllobothriidea > Diphyllobothriidae > Ligula > Ligula intestinalis. The sequence goes on along the minus strand of JAYGXS010000004.1, from coordinate 48,255,250 downwards.
ATTTAATGTGCACTCGTGGTAAGCCGTTTTTCTTTTAAAATTGTGATTGTCGGCGCTTTTGCAGAGGCTTTCTACTTGCGAGTTTCTTCACTTAAGGTCGCCATCAATGGCGTTTGTATTAACTTGCCATAGGTTAAACTTATGCTTATAACTTAGGTTACCACTTGTTAACTCGCTCCTAGGCAATTCAAATTAATTCATCGGATGCTACTGCGGTGTTTGCGTTGTGAATTTGGTGAGTGTTTCAAACAAATTATACAACTTCCGGGAAACAAAGATAACCTGTCTGTTTGTTTTCTTATCTGATTAGGATCTGACACGGCATAAAAGGAAGTCAGATGTTGCAAAATTGCCAAGTTATTTTAAATCTAACGTCTGCACTGTGTTTTCCTTTGTTAATTCAGTGTCAGAATCCCATTTTTAGTTGAAATATTTTGGATGAACTTAGTTCGGCTGGGCCTTCATAGTAACCTACATAAGTTTTGATATGCTGCAAGATTTCCCTTCGTTAAAAAACCCTTTTACAATTCTTTTAATGCCCAGATTTAACCTTTTTGATGAACTACAATCTAAAAAGATGCATCGATGTTGGAAACAGGTCGTACAGTATTAAATGTTCAGCTTGTGAGTAAGTACGTGTCCATTTCGACGGAAACCTCTTACAGGCGTTCGGAAAATGTACTTTTATGGTCATCAAAATAAATTTGGGAAAGGTGATACGTGACAAAACTTCCGCATTAAAGCGTGGACTTTCTGCTGTTTGAGGAACTATTGCCGACAGTTCTATAAAGGGTCCTATGAAGCTCAAAGTTGTAAGTCATTACTTAACATCAAGAAATCGGTCACCTTGATCATTCTATGCAAACAAAAATTGGAAATATATTTGTCCGTAGCTACTATTTACTGAAAGTTACATCACCTTTTTATAAAGGAGGCGTGATCGGAAGTCCCATTTAATGGTCTCCCAAAACCTGCGCTGTTTTTCAAAGGGCTTGCCAAACTTCGACCAATGTTTAAAAAGCAGAATGAGAAGGCGTTCTGGTGGCTTTTACTTCCGATTGCTAATTATACAGGGGATCCGCTCATTCGAAATCAACCAAATTCATAGTTGAATTTCCTTAGGACATGTACACTGGACGCAGCATCTATGAAAACGGCTAAAAATTGCTTTAATGGGAAATTTAACAAGTAACAGCCCGTTAAGATTTTCAACAACGTCGGTCTACTTGCAGTTATTTTAATTAAAATAACTATTTTTTTGTATTCACTCAATAATTAATTCTCAAGGAGTGATGACATTCCAATCCCAGATTTTAGGCAAGGGAGCCAAAGCCGAAAGTACGTATTAGCGCAGCGTTGAGTTTTTGACTAATTGATTAATTGCCATTTTTGCACTGAAACTTTCAGTTCAAATGCAAAACGGAAGGGTAAATTTAATCCTGACCCCTAAAGTCGACATAATATGGCTGTTTGTCGTGGCAAGATTAGTGAATATTTCTCCATCCCAGCTGCTTAGCTGCTCATCTTTACAGACATGAAGTGGAGGTGGACAAAATTCTTATCTATCATTTCCGTTCGAAAGCTTACTTCGGTAGTTAAGGCAACTTTTGTGATTGAATATGATGTAGTATCATTCTACAGTTTTCCGTGTTATTAGGGAGGTTGTAAATGCTCAGTACGGCGTAGACTTTAGTCGTAAGATAATTGCCATCGTTCAAAGCCCTTCACCTAAAAATAAGCCGACCTATTCAGAGGTGCAATAGCCATTGTGGCCGTCCACACATGCATGCCTACCAGACCACAAAAAGGATACATGTGGTTCTGCATTGTCACTGAGGCGAAACCAGACACTGTTTCATGGTTTTTTGCTCACAATCTGTGTTTTGCTTTCAGAATAGAAATTATCGTCCAGAACAAGAGCGTAGCCTTAAAAGACTGAATTCTTAACACTGCCCTGCTGTTTTGGTTCGATGAGCAGGTTGCCAGGGGTTTTTGGGATATGTACTGATGAATGTAAGTTTTCTAAACAGGAGGCAATCATGCGACACCTCCCACTTAGAAGCCTTCTTGCACTATTGCGTATGAATTCATGGCAGCATGCCTATTTCCGTGCATGCAGTCAGGCAAATAATCATTGTTATTTCTTATCTGAGCTGACACGTTATGTCCTGATGATAATAGTGGAGCTCCTATCAATGAGTCTAGACAACGCTGGTTTCTGATTTTAATCAGCTGTTTTTTCAGATAAATTCTCATTTTACACCACCGAATGAAAATCATTTGGCTTGTACGTTCACTAACTTGCAATCCAGCATAGAGGGCCAGCTGAGTTAGAGTAAGCTTAATGGCTGGCTCGATATTGAAAAGCCAATCTGGGTTTATTTTCGGATCAGCTCGAATTGTGCTTAAGCGTTTTTTCAATTTTATGTCGTGCTGTAGGAACTATATCGAACGTTTCATTGTCAGGTCTACGTTTAAAGTGGCAGTATGAATTTCTTCTGATTAACCACTGTACAGTGGCTGACACATCCATTCCTTAGACAATTAAAAAAAACTTCGGATTCAGATTTGGGCGGCGGAGGATCCTCTGGGGGGCCGAACGCCTCACAGATGACTACTATGGCTGCAAAAAACCGACGAAATACTCATCTGGGCATTTCCGGCTAAAACTCACATTTACAGAAAGGAAATCTTTCAATATTTTGCTTTATATATGTGTCATTTATCCAATTTGACAAAGAATAATTCTACAGCAATTTTGATTGCTCGATAGTAATTTATAAGAGCCACAGATGTATAATTCAACAAGTGCATTTTTGAACGATTTAATGCTGTAGATACCAACAAAGCTTTAATGAATACCAACAGTTTTTGACTTGAAAAAAGCTTGCCCGCGTGCGGTTTCAAATTTTTAAGCAGTGGCGTTTCAAGAGAAAAATACTTGTTTCCAACGCGCAAAAGATAGTGTGTCAAAATCAACACACTCGAGTTACGTACAAAGCCGGATACTCAAAAAAATTGTTCGCTGAAAAAACCGTACTACAGTATTCCTATCCTCAATCGCCACCTGGGTCTAAATCCATCTGCTTGCACAGTTACGCTGTAACTAGCAAAGCAGACAGTCGTCGAAACTCTTCCTAAACGAGATCGGACCAACCAAACTCCTAGAACGCTGGTGCTGGTGAAATTCTCAGACACTAGTACACACGAAGAAGCAGGATAGACAGCGAAGAAGGCTGAGTCGCTCCATTTTATTATATCACATTTGCTTTGATAGCAGTATTGGAGCAACTTACTGCACAGTTAGAAATTAAACTAGCCTTAGTTATAACGCCTGTTATTACCAGCCCTGAACAAAGTTTGCACGTTTAGAGATTTCTCTAGTAGTCTGTCAAAGTTCCCCTAGTATTAACTAGATATCTAATTGATGTACGTTAACTGGCTATTTCTAGACATAGGCAACGCTCTAACGTAATTGGTTGCCGCAATAATGCAATCTGACACCTGATTGGTTAGCGCACTTTAAGTGCATTGCGACATGTGTCCGCGCGCGTAACCACATTATTTGACGTGCGTGGCGTGCAACGTGTATACGTACTGCAACTACTGCCTGACAAATTCACTGCTTTTCCATAATATTTCTGTTGTTATTACCAATAATATTTCTTATCTTTACCGTTTTTGCTAATCATGTTTAAGGGTGAATCCAGAAGCACACGAAAACGGCGTTTCAAGAAGTATTTGCAGGAGGAACTTTTGGTCGTGGAAGAGGCCAGGAAGATAGAAGAAGAAGCCAATGATATGTTGGTAAACGCAAGACAGGAGAGCCCAACACTTTGTGATACTGAATCAAGTGATGATAATTGGGAGTCGTTGTCCATAGTAAGTGATGATGACTGGGTTCTTACAGGAGACGAGGAAGTGATCGACGAGGCAGTTAGCACGGAAACGGAGCAGAATAGCTATGTTCAGTCGTTGCGTGCATGAGCCGTGCGAAACCGCATAAAACACACTCATTTGCGCGAATTAATGGACATAATTAGGCCACTCATACCGGACTTGCCAACCAACGAAAAGACTCTGTTAAAGGCGTCGTACAACTAAAAGGTTGTACCGATGGGCAGCAGTGAGTGCGTTCACATAGGTTTAGAACTAAAACTGCGCCACGTTATACCGAATATTGCAGAATCTGTGCGAGAGAAAGTTGACGTGTAGTTGGCAATAGACGGGGTGCCTATTTATAAGAAATTGAACACTCACATGTGGCCCATCTTAGGTAGGGTAATTCGATCCTTCTGGAGCGATGTGTTTCCGGTAGGTATTTACTATGGAGGCAGTAAGCCTTCTGATGTTTATGAGTACTGTAAGTTAGTCGTGGATGAGTTAATTGCTCTGCAGAGCAACGGAATTGTGAGCGAGGATGGCATGCAGAGTACGCGGGTGAACGTGAAAGCAGTCATATGTGACGCCCCCGCGAGAGCTTTCGTTAAGCAGGTTAAGAATGTGAACGCATACCACGGATGCAAACGATGTTCACTTTGCGGTGAGCATAGGGGGAAGATTGTTTACGCCGAGGAAGGCAACAGAGTAAGGAGTGACGGCGACTTAAAAGAGCCGGCAGGTGATAAGCACATCGTAGGAATTTCCCTTTTCATGTCGTGTAATGTAGGACTAATAACAAAGTGCCCTTTATATACACTACACCTGGTGTACCTGGGAGTAGTGAAGAAGTTAATAACCATAGAGCAGTCAGAGTACACTCCGCCAGTTTTGAAGCCTGTGGAGTTAGCAGTTGTAGATGAACGAATGCGAAAAATGGGCACATACCTGCCGAGTGAGTTTTCCCAACGTGGTAGAGTGATTAGTGACTTCGATAGGTGGAAGGGTCCTGAATTTCGCCAGTTCGGATTATACATAGGTCTCCTAGCTCTTGATGGTATTATACCAACAAATCACTTGAAGTTGTTTGTCATGTTATTCACTGCTTTGCGTTAATTAGCACTACCTGAAACTTGCATTAACAACATTGGTTATTGTGAGAATTTGCTTAAGTTGTTCACTCAGAGATTTTGTCGTCTATGGCTAATCCCATCATCAGAAGCAACTCGTTGTTGACCTTCTAAAAACAGCTGCCGATTTCCGGCAACTGAACGTCCGCTTAATGGATGAAATTTTGCGAAAAAAAAAAACTCGTAAGCAACACATTCGGCGATTAATACTTGCATAAGATCGATTATCGATCTCAATGGCCTCGGCGGCAGCACTCCTCCGGAGTTCGTTAATTGCATCTTCGGGGCGATATTCGATGACTAAATTAGCATGTATCTGAGCTTTCTGGGAAAAAATCTAAATTGAGCCTCAAAGCTGTAAGTTTTTTTCAAAGTAGTTTTGGGTCAGTTACCTTATATCAAGGACATTCTTAATGTTAAGACCTCTTCGCCAATTGGAACCATGATGACAACTGCAAATTGTCACATTTGGAGAATGCGGTTAAGCGTCGCTTACGAGTGATGTTGGATACCCATAAACAGCGAGAGGCAAGATTACATAAGAAAAATGAAGGGACTGGTAAGCAAACTTATAAATACTTCATGCACTTATGACTTGTAGAGGCCACCACTGGGACATCGTTGGGTCCCGAGCAGGAGAATGAAGAATGACGGTTATGGACGGACCAAACAACGAAGCGCCTGTGTATACAGTAAAGATTTTCTTATATTTTTTACTATAATAAACTTTTGTACTAATCATAAGGGGTTTCCGACTTATATTTATTACTAATGAAGGGGGTTTCATTCAATAAATGGGTCGTTCCGTCATAAAAGGTATCCACTGCCAAGCGTTACCTGTCGCTATCGCCGAACACTATGTATGTCTATAAATAGATATCGTATAGATATCTATCAAATGGTCCAAAATAGACATCAACTAGAATGTGAATGTCTATGAATCTATATTCTATATACATTAAATTCTGCTAGGGTCTGCTTCTTAAATTCTAGAACCAATCGTCTTCAGGAAGAAGAATCACGTTTAACGTATTCTTACATTAGCAAAGCGACGACTTAGGTTTTCTGTCCCTAATATAATATAAATCTTCACATCTGAACATTTTTTGCTGCAACTTCACTTGTCGTGCGAAAATAATGCAGACAAGAAGTCAAATGCAAAATCTGCCGCGCGAGGAGTTCGAACCCAAAACCGGCTTTACATATGTGTCATTAATCCAATTCGACAAAGAATAATTCTACAGCAGTTTTGATTGCTCGATAGTAATTTATAAAAGCCACAGAGGTATGATTCAACAAGTGCATTTTTGCACGATTTAATGCTGTAGACACCCACAAAGCTATAATGAATAACAACAGTTTTTGACTTGAAAATATCTTGCCCGCGCGCGGTTTGAAATTTTTGAGCAGTAGCGTTTCAGACAGTTCTGAAGACCAAGCAGTCACACTACCCAGTTCGAGATCCAGGCCAACTGCAGCGATGGTGGCCAAAACCGTACCTAAAAACTCCCTACAGGATGGTGATCATGGTGTAGTTATTCAGGGGTTGCAAGAAGCATCTTCAGACAGTGCTGACGACAAAGCAGTCACACTACACAGTTCGAGCTCCAGGCCCACTGAAGCGAAGGTTGCGCGAACCTCAGCTAAGAGCACACGACACCGAGAGGATCATGAATACTGTCTAGTTGTACAGGGGTTAAAAGAAGCCATTTCAGACCACTCAAATGACCAGAACGATCCGGACTTGGTTTCTTTTAACGATGTCCTGAGCGATCTGTTCCCGCCAGGTAAAGAATTTGAAGTGCTCAAGTCATATCGTATCGGGAAAAGGCCGACAGATACTGCAGAAATGCCCCGATCCAGACCGCTAAAAGTAATTGAAAAATAAGGAGCATGTTCAACTAATCCTGTCTAAAAAACTAACCTACGTCACGCGCATAAAGAGGTTTTTCCAACCAGACTACTCCCTGGAGGAACGGCTGAAACGCTGAGAACTTGTAATGGAACTACAGTCGAGGAAGAAGAATGGTGAGGCAGGCCTAAAAATCTTCAACGGGAAGATAATTCAGAAGGAAACAGCGAATCAACCCGTAATACTCCGAACGATGGTCAGGAAGTTACTGTCACAACCGGATTACACCGTATCATGAAACTAAAGGGCATGTACACCAATGCACAAAGCCTGCTCTTCAATTAAGATGAGCTTCAGATTGTTATGTGCCCACTGGAACCAGACGTCGTCTGCATAAAAGAAACATGGTTGACCACGAAAGTAGGCGACCAGGAAATTACTCTCCCCGGGTTTCCAGTGCTCCGAAAAGATAGAGTCGGGCGTCAAGGTGGGGGTGTGCTTATATTTGGCAGACACGGCCTGCTTGTGTCCGACAAATCCGAAAACCTATCGGGCAATATTGAGGCAATATGGCTCACCGTTAGAACACCGGGGTTACAGACCTTTGACGTAATGGCAGTCTATCGTCCACCGTCGAGCAACCAACAGTCAGACACTAGTCTGATAGAAGGAGTCAAAGAATTTGCTAGGAGATCCGATGTCATGATCATGGGAGACTTTAGCGCTCCCCATATCGACTGGAATGTGAGTTCTGCGCCGGGCTCAGAAGTAAATTTTGTTCGAAGACTCCTGCGCACAGTACAGGCATTTTTCCTAACGCAACACGTATTATATCTGACCAGACTACGCGAAGGGCAACAAGCCAATTGCTTAGACCTAGTACTTAACAAAGCGCCTGATAGCGTGGACGTTGTAAATTGTTTACCAGCTCTCGGAAAAAGTGATCACGTAGTGCTACACTATGAATATTCACTCTTCTCTGTGCCTGATCGTAGTGCAGTAACCAGATGCAACATCTGGGGAGGGGACTTTACACAAATGAAAACCACAGTGAGCGGGATAGACTGGAACGAAATATTCACCGGGTGAGTTCTCGGTGATTGGTCGGCATTCAAAGCCATATTACACGGACTAATTACCGATTTCTGTGCTATCACGGTAAAGAAAGTAACAAATAGGTCTCGATGGCTACCGCCGACACTAAAGAGAGAAGTAAACCGCAAAGTAAGGATTTAGAAAACCTATCGCAGGGAGAGGACCCCCGAATCTTACAATAGGTATAAGGCGCAGAAAAACAAGGTTAAGAGCTTGATACGAATTAGCCACCAAAACTTCCAGAGTAATCTAATAAACCGAGCAGTATGAAACCCAAAGCTTTTCTACACCCTTGTTAGACAATGTACTCGAAATAGAAACCCTATTCGCTTGTTAAAAGCAGAAGACGGTGTAGAAATTTGTGAGATTAACGAAAAGGCGGAACATCTATCCTGCTTCTTTCAGTCGGTCTTTACGAGAGAGGCTGCGTTCACCATAGCCATAGAGTTGGCGGTACCCCTGTACCTACTCTTCCGAGCTTCCCTTAATACTGGACAAGTGCCACCCGATTTGAAGGCAGCGTTGAGCTCACCCGTCCACAAAAGTGGGAGTCGAGCGACCGCAAATAACTACAGACCGGTCAGTCTCACCTCAATATCCTGCAAACTCATGGAACGCACAGTCAAACGCGAGCTGATGCACTTTTTGGAGCAAGATCAACTTCTTTCTGAAAAGCAGCACGGATTCCGCAGGGGAAGGTCCTGCTTGACCAATCTGCTCTTTTGTCTAGAACAGTGTACCCGAGCGATCGATGAAGGGAATACGGTGCATACAGTCTTCGTAGACTTCAAAAAGGCGTTTGACATGGTGCTTTATCAACGTCTCTTATACAAACTCAGCCGTAAAAGGTAAACCTTTTGCAGTGGATCGCAAACTTCTTGACTGATCGTACCTAGACCGTATGTACTGGCGAACGGCGGTCAGCGGAGGTAGCAGTTGAGAGCGGGGTTCCACAGGGTTCTGTTCTTGGCCCTTTCCTCTTCCTTATATATATTGATGACTGCATAAGAGGACTAGACTGCGAAGTCGCAATGTTTTCTTATGACCTAAAACTCTGGAAGGTCACACGCAACCAAGACGCTGAATTAAATCTCCAGGCAAATCTGTATCGACTGGAGCAATGGTCGACCCTTTGGCTCATGCCATTCGATGTGGCCAAATGCAACTTAATGCGATTCGGTAGAACCGGCACTGCGCCTCGAAGGGTGTATTACCTGAATCACACGCCGCTGCCAGAGGTAGAGGCTTAGAAAGACCTGAAAATGTAGCTTATGCCTTCACTGAAGCCATCACTCCACTGCCTGAAAGTGGCTAAATCCGCAATGTCGAGCTTGTATCTAATCAAGCGCGCCTTTACTTAGTTTGATAAAGTTGTATTTGGCAAGGTCTTCGGCATGGTCGTGCGACCCTAATTGGAATTTGCCATCCAAGCCCCGAGACCTTTGGACAACCAAAGACTGAAAAACCCTCTAAAGGGTACAAAGACACGCAACAAAATTAGTACGAGGCCGACGGAACCTCCCTTATGAGACCCGATTGGTAAATCTTGAATCGTTTACCCTGGATTACAGGCAGCTATGCGGGGATCTAATCCAGGCATTTCGCATGCTGCGTGATCAGGATTGCTGCCTCCAAACAAATGACTTCTTTGAGCAGGCCACCACCACTAGGCCGCGAGGACACCCACTCAAATTACGTGTGACTGGGGCAAGACTTGACCCAAGAAAATTCTTTTTTCTCTAAGAGGGTAGTCCAAGCATGGAATGCCCTTCCTACAGATACTGTCATGTCCCCTTCCGTGGATGTTTTTAAAGAAAAACTTGACCAATTTAATGACTATCATCGCGATAGAGTACTCTAAATCTAACACTGAAGTGTTCGGACTCCAAACATTGAAGTGCCCTGAATCCAAAACTGAACTCCTCTAAGTCCAAACACTGAAATGCTATAAATAAATACTAATAGGTATTTTCTAAGTTCCGCAAATATTCCCATGGTTAATATTAGAAGTCAGTTTTTTTGGCAAACAATTGTTTTCAGCAACTCCTATCAGAATGTATAGACCGAGGTGAATACCCAAGACAGTACTGGAAAAGTTTACGAAGAAACCATATAGCCGTTTCTATGGCTGCACTAAGAAGACATGCAGAAAGTTACCTGTAGACTGTTCACGCCGGAATTATGGAACTTCAAAGAAACCAAATTCAGAGAGCAGCGGTTCTCGACCGTCTTGAAACTCTAGAGAGAGTAGCGTTTGAAGACTATGTTCAAACAATAAGAAACAGAAGAATCGAGGCCAGGTGGACTAAACTTCTTCGAAGTGTCCAACCAATAAAAGCACCGACCACCCTCCCAAACAATCCGGAGAGGTACGTGCATAACTATTCCTCAATCCGTCTTGACAAAACCCTCATAGAAGTACTATCCCTAGGCCCTAGATTCTGTATTGCACGAAAAAGGCTGAGACAAATAGAATTAGAAACTGAATTTGAGAGCCTCTTTAACCAAACCTCTGATCTAAAATCTTCCATGCCTAAAGAGGTTGATGATCTAAAATCAACCCTGCTTAACTGTTGCCAACAGTACTTAAGAAAGACTCCAATGAACAAAGGCCCCTTAACAAAAGCCCACCTTGATAGCCTAAAAGAGCTACGAAGAAATGAAAATATCGTGCTAACCAGACCAGACAAAGGATCTGGAATAGTACTGATGGATAAAAATGATAACGTCGCAAAACTAGAAGCACTTTTAGCAGATCATACAAAGTTCTCGTAAGCTGAGAAGGACAAAGATCGCACAGATACTTTTGAAGGTCAGCTGACTACAATTCTCAAAGACCTCCATAAAGAAGGTCTTTTGACTGACAAAGAGCTTGAAACACTAAGACCTGCAGGAACGACGATACCTAGAATGTATGGACTTCCGAAAATTCACAAACAGGGGCTACCTTTACGTCCTATCCTGGATATGAGAAACTCCCCTTACCACACCATTGCTAAATGGCTAGAAGAAAAGTTGAAACCTCTTGGAAGTTACATGTATCCTAGAAGCCTGAAAGACACATTTGAATTTGTCAAAGCTATAAAGAATATGAACGTTGCAAGAAGTAAGATGCTCTCATTGGATATATCGTCACTATTCACCAATGTACCCGTGGCAGAAACCATAAACTACCTCTGAGACGTTATTCGGGACACGAACTACCAGATAGGTATGCCCGTGAAAACCCTCAAAGATCTCCTCACGCGATGCACAAAAAATGTCTAATTTCTCTGCAATGGTCAGTTTTACAGACAGATTGATGGTGTAGCGATGGGCTCACCACTTGGACCGTTTCTTGCAAATGTCTTTATGGGCAAGATCGAGAAAACGAGTCTAGGGGACACCATCAATGACCTTGCATTCTACGGTCGATATGTAGATGATATCTTCTGTTTGAGTGACTATAACACTGACATTGACGCCTTGGTCGCGAAGTTTAACAACGCTCACCCATCGCTCAAGTTTTCTGCTGAGACTGAAGCGGACGATGAAATTGCGTTCCTTGACGTCCTTCTGCGAAGGCAAGAGGATGGATCTATCCTACGCAGGGTTTTCCGAAAGAAAACCTGGACAGGACAATACACTAACTTCCACAGTTTTGTCCCCCTCAATATAAAACGTACTCTGGTCCAAGGATTAGCAACTAGAATACGACAGATCTGTTCTCCTGAAACTGTCGAAGCAGAACTCCAACAGCTGCAGCATACACTAATTGAAAATGGATACCCGGAAAGGTTCATTCGCAGAAATATTGGTGAACGCGCCAAAAAGCCTGTCACCTTAACTGCAGAAAAGAAAGACGTGTTCATAAGACTGCCTTTCTTAGGCGATGCAACCAGCGAGCTGGTCAGACGACGCTTGAGGACTGCAATCACAAACGCTTTCCCAGCGGCGAACTTACGGGTGCTCTTCACGAACTCTCCCCTCCTACGATTGGGAGGTAAAGACAGACTCCCTTTGAAGGCCACATCAATGTGCATTTACTCTTTCACTTGCTCCTGTGGAGCGGGATACATCGGCCGTACAACGAGGCGTCTCGAAACGAGGGTACGTGAGCACATACCGACCTGGCTAAGTAAAGGTGAAACTAGATCGATCTCGAGTGCTATTCTCGCACATCTAGTCGATACGAACCATCGAGTCGATACTAACGAAGCCTTTAAGGTGGTCTACAGGACAACATCTAATTTTTCCAAAGGTCTACGCCAACGGATGCTTGCTACAGCCGAAGCAGTGGCTATAAGGCTAGCAAATCCAGTGCTGTGTTGTCAGAAGACTCTGACACAAGCTCTGTCACTTCCATGGCCTAAACTGACACCAGGTGGCGATAGGATTTCGCCCCTCCCAACAAGTGACAATCCCTCAACCAACACGCTGACATGGCCTACATGCGCAAACTGACATAGTCCGTGTTGGCCAATTAGCGCCCGTGTTAGATAGTTATTGATTTTTCTACCTAGTCAAACTTTTATTGTTATGTACAGCGTCAATTTCCCTTGCAAACGTTTGGTCTGATGAAGAGTTGCTGAAAACAATTGTTTGCCAAAAAAACTGACTTCTAAAAGGTATTTTAAAGTAGTATTATTATTTAACCAAATGCGTTAAGACTACCTAGCTAACCGACGTCTCTGCTCACAATGGGAACTGCGCTGATCGTTTCTGAGGTCGCATCTACCGCACCTATGGTCCTAGGCTACGTGGCCCTGTCGGACCCTTTCTTGTATCGACCGACTGCTGATGATGTGGCGGACTCCTCTGCTCTTGACACAGCAAAGGCGTATCATGGTCGCATCTCCGGTTCTTCGGGACGTTCTAGTGACTCCGAGGTCTCCTCCTCGTATGGTCCTTCAGATGTAGATATTACTCGCCGTGGACGCCATGGCTGCCGCCAACATTCACAGAGGCATCATGCTCCTATCATTTACATACCTTTCCCACGAGCGACAGTATTTCTCCTAAAAACCACAAATGACATTCCATTTTGAATTATGAGCCAGCCTTAAGAATTTTTTCACTGTCTGCTCTTCTTCCTCAGTTACGCTGCTGGCTCGTGTTAACTGAGTGTGTTTGTATTAATTGAAACAAGCGAGAAGTCGTCTACAATTGTGTCAAGGACTTCTTTGGAATGTTCGGTTGTGCCGATGCATAATTTAAATCCTATGTACCAAGAGGGAGTTCCAAGGCGTTTGCCTATATTTCCTTGAATAAACTTGACTTGACTTGACATAATGTATCGAGCCCTGACGTTGCTGCTTCTGGTGAATACTTAACTTACCCTCATACCCGCTGTCTAGTAATTAATGGTGTCCCAAAACAACAATAGTCAATTTCGCTGATAGAGGTGAACGGGCGAGTTCTGAACAGCCCACATCTTTGTTTCACGTAGCAATCCATCCAGTTGCCGACAAAATACAACTTTCTTCTTCTATTTTCAATGGGAAAATATCTAAGTCTCGTCTGAATCTTCTTATCTCTTATCCATGTGCAGAATTTGCACAAAAATGTAAACATATATTACTCACTGAAAGGAAGTAAAAACGCCATTACCGGAGGAAGGCCTAAGCTCCTAACTTTCCCAAGACGTAGCCGTGGCAGTTCGATTGTGTAAAAATATACAGTCTTCGCCCTGCATACAGTGAAAGAGCCAAGTGTTTTCATCAATAACTAAATTTCCTTTTCACTGGTGATTGTGGTTATCCGCTCAGTGTGCCTGACTGCAATTCCAAAATAATACATGAAGTTGTGCATTGTTGCAGACGTGGAATCTGGTACTGCTTGCTTGGGCTTTCACTCTATCACTCTGCACAACGTGCGTCAGGGATATAAGTAGTTGTGAAGAAGAAGAAGAAAAAAAAGAAGACTCGATCGCTAGGACAATACCTTTATTCGCCTGACGTTTCGACATTAGTCGTGGATTCATCATCAGAGGTATGAGTAGGAACCAGCAGCAGAAATGAGTAGTTGTCTATGAAGGGAACATAAGGCCCAAGGACTCCATTGTATTTGATGTCCCCTTATAATAGCTTTGTGCTCAGGTTACCAAGCTCTTACTTCAGGCGACTGCTACTCAGGAACAGGCATATGACACCTTCAAGGTGGGAATTATTACCTGCTGATGCGTGCGATCCAACCCTTGATTAGAAATGCCGACATCTGAATGTAAGCACTAAATGTTTTCTTAGAGCTAGGCCGTTTATCTGAAATCGAAGTGTTCAGGAAAGGAATACAAATACGGATCTTCAAAAGCAAAAAATCCATAAGTCACTAGTGCGTTTGCATAAGAACACTATTACAGCTTGAACGGGAAGAAAACTTTGCCGAAATATTTTCAATAGGTGCCTAGAGTGAATAATTACTCACGCAACGTCATCAGCTGCTGCATGTGTAAATGACACGAGAGACAGGCTTCAATTAACCCCAAATTTCCGGGAGGTTTCCCGTACGTGTAGAAGGTCTCGAAATCCGTCAGCCGTCTTCTCACATCACTCGGAGTTTTAGTTGCAAACCGACCGGAGGCAAATATCAGACGCCAGACCTCTGGGTCCAAAGGCCCCTGGCTCCGGCAGGAAAAGTAAGGAGTCATCTACCAGATCTGGTGCAGTTGCAATCAAAGCAATTACCTCGGAGAAACTACGCTGAATGTGAAAAGTATAGCGAAAAGTAGCGATGGGGAGGATGTACACTAACTCCCAGACTGTGACTCATCTAATAAGGTACGGTTACCCCTTCTAGTTTGATAAGATCAAAAATCTTGCAAGAGTTGATAACTGCGCGAGCCGCGAGTTGCTTGAGTAATGGTTCTCCGACCGAGCATAGTTGCTAGCCACGCGGGAAGGCTGTGGGTGCCCGGCAGTCATGGTGACAGCGAGCCAACTATTCTAGTAGTTATTGCAAGTGAACATACGAGTCCCGGGAAGTAATTGAGAAGAAAATTCGATCGCTGCGACAACATTTTATATGCCTGACATTTCGACATCCGTCGCGGACTCTTCATCAGAGATAAAAGCAGAAAACGGCAATAACAGAAACGGGTAATGTATGCACAGAAAGTAGCAGGTTTTATAGGGCACAGTCATTACGGCACATGTATTGCAAATCAAGAAAATTAATGATAATTGCCATCTTGTGCGTTGATTTCTTGATAACCGCCATGCAGGTCCTGACTTGGTGCTATTTCATCACGCGTGGTGAAATTGGACGTGATGATTGCTCAGCTAGCTAGTTTTCCCGGTGATGGCGTAGGACAACGCAGTGGTCCGTACATTCCCCAAGTGGCAAACTGCTTTGGCCAAGTTGAGCCTCATCGCCGAATATGCATTGGACAGGTCGTTGCACGTGCTTATGGACTGGGGACCTGTGACCCATGAATCAGTTAATTCTCGGCTCTTTTTGTGTCATTATATGACGCCTTACGGTTGTATAAGGCCTGTGCGCAACTCCAACTCTAAGTGGTGCGAGAAGGCGGCCGACGGCTTCCAAGGCGTTTTTCCCATATGGGATAGGGGTCAGTGCAACTTACTGCCCATCTCGTTTGCGCAAGCACCGGTTGACGAATTTGTGCGGGTAGACATACCTCTGAATATCCGTTGAAGATATTGCATTTTGGCAACTTTGTCTTCCTGTTTACTGCAGTGCATCTAGTAGTTGTCAAGTATATTAACACTTATTTTAAATCGGTTTGAAATTTTCCGTCTCGGTGAACTTTAGTCGTTTCGGGATTTTGGACTTCTGGACACTCTGGTGGACTTGGATTATATTTGACGCACTGTTGTCATTCTCATAAGCTTACAACAGGACCGAAGGGAGAAGACCCGATATCCGTCTGAGAACTTCTTGCCAGCAGCCTTACGTGGGGGAATACGAGCTAGGAGTAATAGGCCCGACTGCAATTCTAGATATTCCATAAAATCTCCTACCGCCAAAAGGAATAAACGTTAAGTACGTCTAAGGGATGTTCATCACAGTGAGGAAGCCTGAATATCATGCTTTACACTCTCCATACATTTTCGAATATATAGAAAGAGATGAATAGTCTTAAAGTGGAGGAGTCAATGGCAATGGTCCAAACAGACCTTCAGGTCCCTAAAACACAGGGGAAACTTAAGAAGGAAAAGAATAAGGTCTCCAATTAGTCTAAAGGAGACCTACTGCCGGGAGGCAGATGCCAGAAGAAAATTGCATACCTGGCCATCCTGCCTGCCCTACGGAGTCCGAACGTGTTGAAGAGGGCCAGTATGAAGTCAGTACATCACATACAAACGTGGGTTTCACAACTCCTTGATCTGAAGAAAGCTACACTAATGTCACTAATTGACATCCTATTAGCAGCATAATCGAGGAAACAAATCACAATTGCGCAGCCTGGGAACCTAAAAAATTCGCCCACAAGCTGGAAGCGCAATATCTTGATAAAGGGTGTTACTAAGTCCACAGTAAATGCGCCAAAGAAACGGTTGCTGTACGATGTAAACCTTATTTTTGATTAGATCGACAGCGTCCTACCGGATGGGGAGGTCAGTACAGTGCAGGAAACTGTCCATCTTGGCAAAGCAGAGCCAAGTCGTGATTAAAGTTTATTCCCAAGATTCCTTAAAGTAGTCTTGAAGAACGACGCCCAGGCAGCTGTCCTACTAGAACGAAGAATGGCCTTAAGAAACTCTCACAAAACAATATTTTTCAGCTCGACTACAACCCCAGAGAAGGAATGAAAATGCGGGAACTGAAGAGAGACATGAAGGCGAGGACGGACAGTGGGAAGCTTGGACTGAAAATCAAGGATGGAAATATAATTCACCTAAAGAAGTCATATTGGTAGGGAACACCCGTCACAATGGAGGCCGGGCCCCGCCAACGCGACCAGCAGTAAAGATTATCGAGGCGAGATTGTGTGAAGCCAAGAATATGACGATGATGTACACAAATTTACTGAGTCTACTCAACAAGATGGATGAACTCAAACTGGCCGTGGACCATCTGCAACCTGACAGGATAGGGCTACCTAAAACCTGGGCAAGATTACTTACAGAGACCGCAAAAATCCCGTCGACTCATAGTAAAAAAAACTACTTTCAAATGTTCGGTAGCCTGTTTCGTTAAATTCCACCACTAGGAGAACGAATTTCCATTCTCGTTAAAATACGCCTGCATAAGGTCGAATTGCCCTCGATTTGGATTCGTATCTTACGCAAAAGAAGTTAATGTTGATTGAATTTCATCAAATGTAGCATGTTTAAACAAACATTATCTTATTTACTTTAATTGTTCTTGATTAATTCCACCACAACTACCAATTAATTTTCGCTCAATAGCCAATAATTAAATGTTTGACCACAAAATGCCATAAGCAGTTGGGTGGCGGGGATAGGTATCTAGAGGGGCCCTTCAAATTGATTTTGTCAATACATGGTTAAATGAGCAAATAGCAGATGTAGAAGTCAGACTAAAAGGCTTTCAGCTTCTCCACATGGACCAAAACGGATGAAGAGGGGGAGGAATCGCAATGTTCATACGAGGTGGCATCGACGACGTCCCAGATAGTTCGTCATCACGCAGGAAAAATTCCTGCGAAATAATTAGTTGCAAGCTGAGAATACCAAACCAACCTGACCTCCATATTTATCTAGTACACAGACCCCAGGACAACGGACGGATGCGCATGATGCACTTACCAATGAGGTAGAACAAATCTGCCATATTAAGCCCGTCTTAATACTTGGAGATTTTAACTCTTCAGACATTGAGTGCAAATTGACGCACAACTCGCGACCATAGAAAGCATTCGAACAGAAACTACTTCATTTGGTAAGTATTAAATTTCTTATCCAGCATTTCACAATGGACACGCTGTTTCGAAGTGGCCAACAGCCTAGCTTTCTGGATCTCGTGATTAGTAGAGATGAAAACGGTATCTTTGGATTGAATACTCAGACTCCTTTTGGCCAAAGTGATCATTGTGTTCTTGCCTGGGATTGCAGCCATTTCTCGGTGTCCATCGCTTCTACAATAAGTGGGAGGAATGAATGGAAAGGGGATATCACTAAAATGAAAGGATTACTTAACGTGACTGACTGGAGCTCTGCATACGTGCCCGACCCAAACAACGCCTGATGCTTCTTTAGGAACTTAAATCAGCAATAAGTAGAGAACTGTTGCGCACTCAAGCAAAGCTTGTGCATCCAACAACCAGAATGGATGAAACCGATCATAAAAATAAACACCAAGAAGAAAATAAGACTGAGGAAAACATATTTCAGATATCAACAACCCGAAGCAGCGAAATATATTTCGAAAATAACCACGAAAAGAACGATTGCCCTTTGAGACAGTGCTAGTCAAGGGAATAGCTAACAAACCAGAAAGGTTCTTTTATTACGTGAATAAGGCAACACGCAATCAAGATCCCAGTCCTTTTTCTGAACGATAACGAGGGAAAAAAGTTTACCGATAACTCAGATAAGGCGAACTTCTTGTCTAACTTCTTAATGTCTAAAGAGGAGCAGCCTTTTAGAGAGGACGTACAGCGATAGTATGTCACAGCGGCGGATAAAATTAGTACGATATCGTTCGCAACGGACACAGTAATAAAAGCCCTGAGTCAACTATAGACCATTAAATCGCCTGATCCGGAGGGCTTATCAGTGAAACTTCCGAATGAGCTCGCAGAGCAACTGGCCTCTCCACCTTCCAAGATCTTCGAAAGTTCGATGGAGAAGGGGGCTCCGCCTACTGACTGGAGGCTGGCACCCGTGCCCCCTTTACGCCAACCACCTACCATTTTACACGCGCTCGCCTACACTCCCCCCACACACGCGCTCGCCGTTGGTCCAGTGGTGTGTTAACGATTATGTAAAAAGATGCACCTAAGTGACCTCGTCAAGGGTCAGCGAACACCCCCGAGCCTACACGTGCTCGCCGTTGGTCCAGTGGGGGGTATGTGATAATGTCAAAAGATACACCTCAGTGACCTCGCCAAGGGTAACCGAACAACCCCCAACTTACACGCGCTCGCCGTTAGTCCAGTGAGGGGTTACTGATAATATTAAAATGTGCATTTCAGTGACATCGCCAAGGGTCAGCAAATACCGCCCAACTTACACGCACTTGCCGTTGGTTCAACACACCCCCATCGGCAGTTGCAAACATAGTGTCCAATCGGTGGTCGCACGTCAAACCACATAGTCTACATCTTTGTACGCTCAAGGTGGGCCGCCTTAGTATCCCACAGTCGATCGTTTCGAGGTGCGGAATTTGGATCAGATCGTGTTCTTGGCCGGGCCCGCTTGAGCTCCGATTGTCGAATCGCAGTAAGAAACTGCACCAAAAACGTGTCAATGTTATGGCCCTGTCAAACACAGAAACCCGTTTAGCGTTCAATAAAAGTACCCCTGCATGGATCACAGATCTATTCACTGTTCGCATCGAACCTCTACATAACATCAATAAACAAACTTCGCCCGATACTCAGTAGCCACACTGGATAGACGCGCTACATTGTGCGTTGAATTCGGGCTTGCAACGACAGGTTGTACCAAGAAAGGACTGGATCTCTACATCCACCCTCCGTCTCTCGATTCAGGCTAGAATCGCTCAATTACACGTCAAACTAAGCGATCAGCAAGAAGCGACCGTCAGAACCATTGGACCTAGTCAGCTGGGTCCATGGAATCAGCCTGAAACTCGGTAACTTCCACCAACTCTACTAAACTTTGCGTACAGCAGCTGGCAAATATAAACCGCCTTGCACTACCGTTCGGGATATGTCGTGTCAAGTGATAACTGATATCGCTGAAATAATCTATCGATGGTTAGAGCAGTTTAGTGAGCTACTGGAACCGCATAGACGTTCGCCTCCGAGCCTACAGCTTTCAATTGGAATTCCATACGATAGTGGCTGCGAGCCACTTACGAGAACTGAACTGCAATCGGTATTCCAACGACTGAACGTTCGGAAGGCTGCGGGTGAAGATGGTATCCCAGCAGAAGCCTTCAAAACTAATTGTTCTGCTTTCATGGACTCACTACACCAGCTGTACTTGACTATATGGATTACTGAAGTCATCCCCACTGATTGGACACTATCCATTACCTAACTGATACCGAAGCGCGGTGACATGCCATTATACTCAAATTACCGCGGTATTAGCCTCATAGATATAGCCGCCAAAGTGTTTGCGACTATCCTTCTCCGCATATTTTCGACTAAGCTCAGTCTTCACACTCGTCCTAACCACGAATGTTTCGTCTACGTATAGGACTATTGACCAGATCTTCATTCGACGCCGCATAGTGGAGCACAGACATCCACATCAACAGGTCACCACTGCCTGTTTCGTTAACTCCAGGACCGCGTTTGATTCTATCGCGCTGACCATTGCTCCAGTGCACTTCCTTGACTATCGCTTTACGCTGAAGTTTTGCGTCTGGTAGCCAAGGTAAAACAACAACAAGGCCATGAAATGGAAATCTATTACCTTGTCTTAGTACATTTACCTTTAACGCAAGCGATGCTTTGCATAATTTATCACCTCCTGCAAATGTGATCGTTTGTGAGACCCTCATTGGCAAACGCTTCCAAGCGCTGTTCGGATTCACAAGTTTCGTCAGGTTTCCCGGCATCTTATAACCGTCGTATTCGGCGTGGCCTTCTTGTCCTTTCCCGTGAGGCATCCTTTGTTCCGCCTTCGAATGTCTTCCTACATTCACTTCCGCCGTATAATTTGTGTATGTCAGGTCGGTCAGCAGTACACACGCTTCTGTTTCGTGCACTTTGCTGGCATGCATCCACTGACTTTCGGCATCTGGGGGTCCACTAAGATAGAGCAGTTGGTTTGCGCGCAGGCTTTCTTTCGGCCTTGGCTCTCAGATTCCGCTGCTACCATCTGCACATTGCAAAACATACCAAGGAAAATGATTCTTACCCGCCGCCACGCGTCCGCCACGCGCTTTCTCCTAGTCTGCATCTACGGTTTCGTGAAAAGACAGAAATTGGTTTGCGTGCAGACGCTTGCCTACCCTCGGCTCGCACGCTTCGCCGCTCTCATCTAAACAACACATATCATTAGTGACAAGATTGCCCTTACGGATGCCACCTCGCTGACTGTCTTGCCGGACACAGTGCCAAACATATGCCCATCAGCTTGCTTAAGCCTAACCGGCTATTGAAGAACATGGACTTCGACCCTATTGATTTTTCCTGTGGAATTTTCCACAAAGGAAGACGAAACCGTCGCCGTTCCGCGCAAGCTTTCTTTGGACCATAAAGTTTGCGCAATCGCACCGAAGCCGAGATGGCAGCAGTCCTTTCTGCTGACAGTACAAAACCACAGCGTTTGATTTAAGAGTTTTAACTAGCTCTTCGTATGGCGTCGGTTGAGATAGCTTGACAGTCGGGGCTGTAACACACAAAATAGGATTTTTTTACTAAGTCTACAGTTTAAGTTCTGTTAAGTTGCTGTTACTATCTGAGTTAGCACAGGTCCTAACACGTTGTAAGATGCATAAACTACAACTGGTAGAGGGATCCTTCAGACAGGGAGAGCTTTTGAAAAATCCGCCTTAAGATATATTCTTTGCCTTTCACCCGGCCGTACAGTTTCGCTGGAGAAAACCACGGCGTTGTTCTCATATTCGGCGAGCTGCCTGATGCAATGGGGCTCGCGCATAAGCTGTCTCCTCCGGCTACTCCTGAAGGACTGGATTTAAGGCAAATTTTATCATTTCTCGGCCAGTGCAATTTGCATTTGTCAGAAATGTAAGTTTGGATTAAACAAAAGTCACTTTTCTTCCCGTTTAATCCTCATGTAGCTTAAACTTTGCTCTTACTTGGCTTCCGCATCTCCCATTGTTTGCACTTCTACGCCAACATATTCTGTCGTTTGCACCATCTCCCAAAACGATTAACACTACGGGGATGAACTACTGGATACCAGACACGACAGTGTAGGATAGGCACGACAAAATGCGGGTCGCTGATTGGCTCTTTCATCGGGAAGCCTGACATCTTATCCACATATCCCTTTTTTATTATGCCATTGTGGGGAGCTAACTTTGCCATAATTTTTAATCAGTTGTCGTTCAAAGTTTAGTTTAACGTTTGGTTTATAATTAAGTATGACAACTGGTGCGCATGCGTACGGTGATGTGCACCAAATGAAGCAGGTAAAACAATTGGCGAACAGGAAATGAAATCGTCGTTCTTTACCCTCAGACGGTCTTTTTCTTATTAATAAGAAGGCCAAACTGCCATTTTAAATGGGCGCGAAAAAAAAGAGAAAATCAGACTTTCAGCTAAAACAAAGGAAAATCGCGGAAAGCCAGCCAATTTAAAATGGCAATTTGGCCTTCTTATTATGAGTAGTAAAAAACTGCATTGGGAAGTAAACCGGTGATCGGCAAATGAAGAAATCGTCAATGTTTTGAAATTGGTTTTTCGGTTGCATTTCAAGCACCTTCTTCCTTTCCTTTCGCCCATTCATTTAAGTTAACAAAAGGGGATTGAATATGCACCGCCAACATTTCTAAGAAAAATAATACATTTACCTCAAACACGCTAAAGGGATAGGTGAAAAACACGAAAGGATCTCTCCAGAATGTAGCCAATGAGTGAACAGCACGGTTCCCTATTTATTCGCACCAATAGAATGGTTCCTGGATAACTTTTTGTCACTTTAGCGTTAACTTTGCACTTATGTTCCCCTGCCTATATTCTTTGGCCTTCTTTATTTTCTTATCAAAAGAATCGTTCTTTTTTGGCTCTTAGTCCTTTTATTTTTTGCAGTTATCGCCATCTTCAACTTTGCAGTTTACTACCCCACCCTTATAACCACACATAAAGACAGAAGGACATTGGTTTCTCAATATCACCTTGACCTCACAAATCACTCTCGTCGAATTTTTTTACATTTTCTTCGTAAATCTCGTGAAAAGCAGAGGTCGGCTTTATCTGGTCCTTCTCTATGACGGTACAGTCTTTGACAGTATGAGGTCACCATGCCTGCATAGCGAATTTTGGACGCAGCTGAATGAAGCTAACAAATATTTCGAAAAAATTATTTTTGCAATTCCATAAAGGCTCGCCTAATGAGTTGTAATATAGATCTGATCAGCTTCGCCGCCTTCGTGTAGCTCAGTATAAGTTTGCGTAAAGAAGTATTCCACACAACCAGGTCCTTCTGACTGTCAATTTGTTGCAGCGGACTACCGTTTGAGAATCTAACCCTCGGGCAGGAGGCCTTAGATCTGACGAGTTGAGGAAAGATGCATTTATTAACACTGAAGAACCTAAGTCAATGTTTTGACTAGACCTTTAGCCTGTTCACGGTCGTTTGTTATCTCATTCATAAACAAGTCATTTTCATACGGTAAGGCACAAGGTACACATATGCGTTCATGACAGTTGAACTTTCATGGCTGAGTTAAATTCCGATAAATGTCACCTCAGTCACGTGGCATATACAAACTGAGGCAAAATATGCCTTGTATCTTACCATATTGGTGAAGTGGAGTAAGGAAAGATACCGTTGGCAGTAGAAGTAGGATTGGATGTTAAGAAGGTCTAGGTGTTGGTAAACATAGAGGGACCACTCTGCTGGTTTGAGAAGGAACCATGGCCTAGGTGCGATGGGTTGGGTTGTGAGTTTAGCTTATGTCGCAACCACCAGTACCGCACTTGGTTAATTTAAGAGGGAAGATGCCTACAACTGCTATCTTCAGGCCCAGTTTCGTAGAGGATGAAAAGTAGGGAGACGTCAGGTGGAAGGAGCTATGTATTCTTTGCAAAAAATGGTTGGATGGTTAGTGGCCCATTGTTGGATCCGAAGTCCCCGCTGGAGGGAGAAAAGGCGCTACCTCAGCCGGCTTGAGCCAAAGGTCCACAGGGGTGAGTTATGTGCCTGGCCGGGAACTGCAGGCAACTGCTGACAGTCATGCGGAGAAATTCCGCAATCGGAACAGCATTCAGGTATGGACGGGTCGAGCTGGCGTTGGTACTGACGTAGGACCATTGAGTAATCACTGCGTATTTGAGCCAGAGTACAGCGAGTGACCCTCTGAAGTTGTTGTTCTGAGGCCGCAATTGGAAATGGATACCTTACAGAGGTAGTCGCCCTCCGTTGCACTTGTTCGAGAAGGTCCACATTTCTTTTCAACCACGGTGGCCAAATTGGCATTCCGTAATCAAGATTTGGTCTCTCAAAAGTGCTAAATAAATTTTTTCAAATAGTTCAGATGCGAAAATTTTGAACACTCGGCTCATCCAGTGCAGCGTGGTAATACCTTCTGGACGGCCTTTTCACAGTGCTTGGGTGGCATCAAGTTAACGGTTGTCTACCTATCTAGATCTTTGTGAGTATCAACCTCTTTTTATGCGACGCCATTGATAAAATAACTGTTTCTGTGACACTTTGCGACCAGGGCTTATATGTAGGTCCAGACACTGGGATACATTAAAGTGAAGAAGCCACGTAAATGACCAGATAGTCAGTTTATCAATGTTTGATTGTCACGCTTTTGCGTCATCATTCTTCAATTCCCATGTCCCAAATCTTCTGTAGAAGAGGCCTGTGTAGTACACTATCAAAGACCTTCTTGAAGTCAAAAAAGATAACATCAAGTGGATAGCTCTTATCCGTAGCCTTTGTCCTCTTCTCATGCGAATAACGAGCATTCGTAAGACCAGACCGTCTTGGAAAAAAGCCGTACTGACCATCGCATTGCCTTCCGAGAATTCCATTAGATGCCTCTTAATAATGCGCTGTTATTTTCACAGCTGTCCGCGAACGAAGATGACACGCTGCTTGCCGCGAAGTCGGCTCTGTATTTCGGTTAGATGAGCAAGGTCTTCCTCTGCCGTTGCAGTAGCTGAAGTACTGCCTTCCTGCATGACGGTAAAACAGTTTGTCATTTTTAGTTTCGCGCATACCACCTGATCGATAAGGTTCACCTGTTTCCTTTCTTGTTGTATGCATTTGAAATTTGTTGAACGCTCCACAATACTTGCACATACTAGGCAGCTAACGCATTTAAGTTCTTCCCAGTTTTAAGATTTGAGGTGAGTAAGTCAGTAAACTAATCAGAGATTGTATATGACTTGAGAAGGATGCCTCCCATGCCATGAACTACCATTATTAGGCGCCGATAGTGGCTGACGGTTGGCGTCATTCTGGGCCAGGGAGAATCCACGAATGTCACCACGGAAGAGATTAAAGATTTGGCTAAAAAATATCTGAGTGGAGGCAGGCGGCGTTGCGGGGACATTGTACGTGGCACTACGTAGTCAATTCACATAACGGCCAGGCTCAAAAAATGTTAGTGTATTTGAAGGAGAGGCAAAAAATTGTTGCGAACCTCAAACATACTGCTTGATTGATGAGTTGGATCAAGACAGGGAACAGATGAATGTACGGCAGGCGTTCCTTGGGTAGCGTTCGCACAAAAATGTCATAAATGGTACGGCATGGTGGCACGCGTTGATGCAAGATAACGGTATACCAGTCAACTGCGTCCGATTTCGCCACCGATCATCTTGACTCCGTCTACATACCGGACACAGGTGGTTGGGGAAGAGGGCGAGTGTGGTAGATGCAGTGAAAACTAGCACTGAAAACCAATATATATGCAATTGGACATGGAAGAAGGCGTGTCGAGCACCAGATCAATTGGTTTATTGTTCTGAGCTTTCGAACTCTTACAGAAGTCCATATTCAGAGATGAGCAAGCAGCCAAAAAGGAGGTAATTATAGTGGACAGGCCAATCAACCGTCAGAAAACATCAGGTTGTCAGGGGGTTAGCAACAGCAATCGAAAAAAGGATGGGGAGAGGGCAAGTAGTTGTCACTGGAGTCGATGGAATTAAAGTGGTGTACGCTATTTAGCTGTCAGTGGAGCTGAGGGTCATGAATAGCAATGAGCGTGGCGCCTTGTCACCCAGTAGGTGTTCCTGGTAACCCCGCCTTCTCTTCAAGTCGGTTCTTTGTGGGATCCTCTTCGCTTGCCTTTCTTATGTAAGGTTTGGCTTCGTTCCGTCTATTTCCGAAAGAATGGTGCAGGACTTTGGAGGCCACTTGCAGCTCTATATGCCTGTTGATCGAAATGGCATCCGAGTGCCATGTCTCGAGAGTCAGCCTTTTGGCTTTTGAGGTTCGTCGGCCTACGATGGTCGCTCCTTTGTGATCAAAGTTATGGTCAGTCTCTGCACTGTGTGCTGCCAGTTGCGAGTTTGGGTCCAGTCTCTGGGCCGCTCGTTTGTGCTCTTGTAGGCGGTTTTTGAATTGGTGGCTTGGTTCTCCAACATAATTGCAGTCTCCCTCATTGCAAAGTACCTTGTAGACGACCGCAGAGGTTTCCGTAGGAGGCAGTCACTCTTTAGGTTGCATTCCCTGGCGGTGTATTGTTGCTTGAGGTCGATGGGCTACGCCTACGCCAGCTGGTTGTAACGGTCATGAGACTGTTTTGGAGACGCCTTTTATGATGGGAATGGCCCTCCAGACATCGGGTTGATTTTTTACTGGCCGTAGTCTGTTCACACGCCGACTGCTTTGCTTGACACACGAGTTTGGGTAACCATTAGCTTGGAAGAGTTCCTGACGATGTTGTTGTTCAGCTCTTATGGCGGCTGGTGTGCTGCGTTCGTACTATTTTTCAAAGAGTTCAAACACACTGCACTGCATATCACATGGACCCCGAACTTTGGCGAGAAATCTTGTACTTTGAATGCCTCTCGAAATCCGCCGGCCACTCTCTCGCACCACTTAGAACTGGACCCGCACACAGGCCGGAGGCAACCATAAGGCGTCGCCGAAAGGCCCACTGCCACGGCAAGACACATTTAGAGTTGTCTACAGGATCTGGTGCAGTTGCGGAGAAAGCAATTATGTCGGAGAAACTGGCCGACTTCTCAAGACGCGAATTACGGAAAATGCAGCAGCGGTGCGGCAAAATGGTGTGAATTCTCAAGTTGCGGCCCGGCCATATATTCATATTTGATGGAACCGACATTCTCGCAAGAGGGGCCAAGTGGATGAGCCGACAAGTACGCGAGTCATGGTTCTCGGGGCCTTAATTCATGTTCATTAGTGAGACTCAATTTGGCCAAAGAATTTCACCAGTTGGGGAACGCACAGACCAACGGGTCATCCAATGCCAACGACGGAGTATCATATTGCTAAGAAATCATCACACCTGAGCCCACCATGCATGATAAAAGCTGAGCAAGCAAGTTCCCGCATGTCGATTGAGAAACTATTAACCCGCAAGGAGCCACTTACCGTTAATTTTCGTTATATGCTTGCAGTAACGACCGTATCCTATAAATACTGCAAATTCCTGTGCATGTGTTACCCTTATCTGCTATTTCTTCTATCTCTGATGATGAATCCGCTATTGATCTCGAAACGTCAGGCAAATAAGGGTGTTGTTCCAGCAATCGATTTCATCGTCTTCTCAATTACTCCCTGGGACTCGTATGTTCGCTTGTATTGGCAATTCCAACCTATTCTTCAACACTTATGTGCAGAATACAATACCCATCCAAAATTGCGTCCAGTTGCTCCTTCTATTAGGGACCGGCCCTACAGGTGGTAGCGCCTAAGTTCACCTACTGTGGCGTACGCCGTCGTGACAATTTCAGGTACAAGTTTTTACTCGTGTATCTCCCGTTAAAATAGCCTTAGAGAGTTGTATATTGCAGCCGCTTAAACCAGCGGAGCGGGCCGAAAAAAATTGTGGTTAAAAGCCAGTTCTTTGAGTATGTCCATAACACCAGATTTCTCAAAGCAGAGTTACTCGCGAGTGTTGCACTTACGTTTGTTAACTAGAAACATGGTGACGCGTCCTTTTATTTGTCCTTGTAAAAACTGCACTTCGCACTTCAAAAGGGAATCTTAAAAATAAAAATCTTTTGCAGGCTGAGTTTATATTTGAAAGGAAACCGCCCTGCAGCTTCAAGTGACGATTAAAAATTAGGGTTGCCATCAAGAAGAAGTTAAATCACGAGATTTATAACGTTCAGATTTATAAACGACAATGCTGTTTTATCAGATGATAGTTTGAGTTTGTGATAATAAAAGGTCATTTTGATGGTGTCCTCTTCCTGGGCACTCCAGTCATGTCTCTTCTGAAAAAGAAAGAAAAACGAATGAATATATCTTTTCTGGTCTTAGGCAAAGAGTTTAATGGATCTGTTTATTGTTTTGGCACATCGTATGATAGTGTGTTGCCCTTTTATGCTTGGTCGATAGCGCAGTTTATAAAGATCAAACAACATCAAGACAGATCGTCAGATCTTTATATGAGCAACAACCCGTCATTAACTATAATTTCACATAGATATCCAGTATTGTTATCTGTCCCGTTGTCAAAACAACCCGGTTTGTGAGGTTGAACTACTTTTGTAGAACAGAAGTACAATTTAATTAATCTACCAAATTAAACCTGATTAAATCCTTACTCAAAAATGAATATCGGAAGAAAAGCGCAAGACATTTAGTTGCTGTTTGTGCTCAAATTAAGAGACTTGTCGAAGGTTAAAATACCTACACTTCGGCCGATAGGTTTAAGGGAACGTTGAACTGATATATGTACACCATATTAAACATTTTAAAATGCAATGCCATTATGTTCCGGCAGCATGAAATAGTTGAAGTAAAAATGCAGGACTCACTTCATTACTTTCCTTTTGGCGTTTCAAACTTTACAATAACTTTCGTGGGGTAACTTGCCTGGCCTAAAATAGTAGTAAGAAAAGTTGAAATTACCAAAATAACATCAATGGTATAAGATGCATTGGTAATCTTTATGATCCAATTTTTCGGTAAAGGATCTATCATTATGGCATTTTTCGAAAGTTTATATACGAAAAGCACGGCACTTTGATTTTCCTCCTGGATCTTTTCAACCCTTTTATGATTTAACAGTTGGTTTGGTGCCATTTGCAAATCAGCAAACCATGTTGGCAGTCAACGGTTATTGTGGGTTAATATGGCTCTTCGGTGAGATCTTTTTCCCAGATAACGTCGGAATTAGTATATAAGTTTACCATTTACGCCTAAATCACCCAATTGCCTCAGTTGCACTTTTCGCCACTTCGTTGACATCTTTATGACTGGGTCCAGGATGCATACTATAGTGGACTATAGTAGTAGCTTTAATCTCCAAAAGAATATCCTCGACCCAGGTGACCATACTGCTTCTTCTACTTTGTCACGTTCCGTAACTGCAACAGACAGTTCTACAGTAGTTGGCAATCAGATATCTAGAAAAAAGGATAGTCACGGCCAATTTCGCTTAGGTTGAGGTGGATTAGGTTAGCGAATTTAAGGATCTCTAATTAAGATGCGTTCTCGCAAAATGATAGTGGCCTAACTGATGTGGTGGTTTGTTTATCTCTAAGAATTGGAAATTGCAGTCCAGCAACCATACATTCAATAATAAATCGTGCAGATTTACGGTTCCACTATGAAGCACAAGCAGTCAGAAAGGACAAAGTGTGTCTATTCCGTTGTAGCAAACCTTTAGAGTTTTACTAGAATTTTAAATTATAACATGATAAGTCACAAATAATGCTGGTATTGCACATGTCTATCAAGTGTATTAAGGAATGAAGGATTCCGCACAATGCCACTACATACTAGGGATTAGTTTACAGTTTGCAAAGTGTCTTCTCATAGTTATTTGTGTCATAGTCACCGGCAAAAGCGAGTGGAGGTACAAATGAATATTTTTTAAAACGCATGTTATTCAGTAGCGCTGTTTGTCTTACTTCGCTCATGTAGTGTAAGGTGCTTCTAGCAATGTTAACTGACCGGGCATTGCATCTAAAACAGACT
>JAYGXS010000004.1:48078969-48193638 GCA_036362985.1 Ligula intestinalis | reverse complement strand
GTGAACACATACCAGCCTGGTTAGG
Organism: Ligula intestinalis; assembly: GCA_036362985.1. Classification (NCBI taxonomy): domain Eukaryota; kingdom Metazoa; phylum Platyhelminthes; class Cestoda; order Diphyllobothriidea; family Diphyllobothriidae; genus Ligula; species Ligula intestinalis. The sequence continues at coordinate 48,193,613 of JAYGXS010000004.1, read as the reverse complement.
TAAAGGTGAAAATCTATCGATCTCAGGCTGAATCGTCGCGCAACTGATCGATACAAATCACCAAGTTGACGCGAGAGAGGCCTTTCAGGTCATATACCAGGCACCAACGCACTACTCTAAAGGTCTGCGTAAACGGGTGCTAGCCACAGCTGAGGCAGTGGCAATTCGTTTACCAAAACCCATTCTCTGTTGTCAAAGGACGCTGGTACATGCAGTCACCCTCACGTGGCCAACCGCATACAAGGATTCTGCACCACCAGAAGCCACTACGTCAGAAGTCACGATGTCGGAAGCTGCGGAGCCCAAAACTATACTACCCACAGCTGCAGATAACACGCCGTGCGTCCACGCTGCTCACATTCACAGGGAGCACGCCGCGGGTCTGACATCGTTCGTGAGAAAGCCCCTCCCGTTCCACACGCGTGACAACCCAACGTCCTCGGCATGCTAAGTCCGGCTCGCAGGAGACGAGGGAACCACGAGATGACTAATTACCCCTCCACCACCTCAAGAACTATATTAGCATTGTACCGAACTGCCTGCTTTAGTCGCCTATTTTTCCATGTCACTGTAACTGCCTGAAGTGAAGGACTGAAATCAACTGTTTGCCAACACGAATTTTCAATCTTAAACTCAATGGGAATTTTTGCCCAAATTAATTTCTGTTCTAGGAATAAGTCACACTGAATGGATGCCCATTTTTGCTGCCACGTATAAGTACATTGAAGGTTCTTTTGGTACACTGTGCTAACCTCGGCTCTCATTTAAGAAATGAAAGCTGGTTCGCCATCCTCCTCCGGCAAAAAAACAATTTAACAAACTTTATTACTCGGCAAGTTAAAGCAGCTAGTGTATTTTAGACTAAATATTCATATCAACTTTGGGAGCGAGTCAAAGAAGCTTTGCACCGAACCATTTTTGTCTCATCCACCGATCAGTTAACATCTCTGAGGCCTAAAGGCATTGCGATTCTTGACTAGTTGAAGAAGTTTACTCAACCGGCATAGTAGGCATAATTGAAACCTTAAACAATGCGAGTTAAGGCATTAACTACAGAGAAACCTACGCATAAGATTATAATGCGAATACACGTTATATTAAGGACAATCTGTATGTATGCTTAATAAAAGAGATCTGGTAGCTTTGTGCGGTTCCTATTCCACTTTTGATGGGCTGGCGTCAAGGATCATATGTTTGTTCGCCGGTAGCATATTTCGCAAATGCACCCACTTTTGTCTGTCCGCCTCTGTCGAAAATAGCCTATGCGAGCTGTCTATCCTACGCTCCGTATCAGCTGTTTCAGATAGACTGGCTGATCTTAAAAACGTTTGCCTACTGCCACGCTGACCCCCCCCATGCGGCCTCGGCCACATGAACCACTATCCCCCCCCCGCTGCCGACACAGCATGGGCTAAGTCCGCTGCCTCCGGCAACTGAACACTTAAGTGTCCACGACCTGAATTTAGAGTGACGGTTTGTTTTGCAGCTTGCGTCAAGAGACAATGACTATCATGGGGACTACCATGGCTCTGGCTTTTATTACTAACACTCCAAACCAGCTACGGCGCCTCCTTGCTTTGTTCCGAGTTCCGGCTGTTGAACATTTAAGCGTCCTTCTTGAAAACGGCCATCGGATTTATTTTGCGGGGAAATCCTTAGCGGATTAACTTCAGAATCCCAGAGACTCGACCTCAACTACTTTCTTCAAATTGTGCCAGCAAGATTTATTTGCCCGGACGATTTTTTATTTTGATGTCCCTTCCTACTACACTAGGAAACAACACACATGGACCCGGCGAAAGAAAGGAATGGCAGTTGAAGGACATTCAGGAATCAAATGCGATCTTAAACTGGGTCGGATTTACACTATTCACCCATCTTACGAATGCATTTTCACGAGGTTCAGGGTCCAACATCTTTTGAAGATCTCAGAACGGTGGATGTTTCTTTGTGTTCAACTTACAGAGAAGCCTGCATGATGCGTGGTTTACTTGAAAATGACAATCATGGGGAGAATACCATTTCTGTGGCTGTTATTACTCACACTTCACACCAACTACGGCACTTGCTTGCTTTGTTGATTAGTAGTTGTGAGTTGGCCAACCCTTGCAGCCTGTGGTTAAAGTTCAGAAATGATATGTCTGAAGACTACCGGTTTCAGCTGCAGTTGCAAAATGGCGATGCTTATATCGAATTTAATTCCTTTATCTTCAACATGGCCCTAATTTCCATTGAGAACATCTTGGTTGGCATGGGTGGTGAACAACTTCATACATACGGATTCCCTCTGCTAGGCAGAAGCATTGGTACTCAGCTCCCCACTGAACTGCAGCGTGAGCCTTGCTACAATGTTATCGAGCTGACAGCCTACGTTGCTCTGAACAAACCAAGATTTCTGGTCGACCTACTGCACGCATTCAACACCATTCTCGAGAGTGCCCATGGTTGCAGTAATGGTGATCACGTTTTCTTTTTGGATGCTCCTCAAGTTGCTCCTTGCCAAACTGCGCAAAGACGGCAACATTTTTTTACCTGTTGATTCGGCTAGTGTTGCAGCGACGTTGCTTTCTGGTGGCAGAACTGTTCACAGTACCGTCAAGCTTCCTCTTAGGTTAGCCGATGATGGTACCGCTACATGCCAAATAAGCAGAGGCAGTGGTTCAGCTGAATTCCTGCAGCGATGCTCAGCAATAATTTGGGACGAGTGTACATTGGCAAGCAGAATTGCACTGGAAGCGCTGGATAGAGTTCTGCGTAATATCACAGACAAAACCGCTCCGTTTGGTGGCATCACAATGGTTTTATCTGGCGATTTTTGTCAGACTACCTGTCATTCAAAGGAGTACCAGAGGTGCTCAGGTAAAGTCCTGCCTGAAATATTCACTTTTATGGTCTTCTACAAAGCCATTGGATCTCACAACCAATATGAGAGTTCATCTCAATGCCGGCCATGAGTCCGCCGAGTTCTTCACTAACATCTTGAAGATTGGTGAAGGTAAAATCGAAACCGATGCAACCGGACGCATCCCCTTGCTTTTGTTGCAAATTTTGTGAGCATTGCCGAAGGCCTTAACGAAGAAGTTTTCCCTAACTTGCAAACCAATTTATCCGACGCTGAGTGGCTCTGTGAATGCGGAATTCTGGCCGCCACAAACAAATTTGTCAATGTCATTCCCAAGAGACTAACCCACCTTCTACCAGGTGTGGAAAAACTGTACAAATCCTACGGTACAACAGTTGATCTCACAGTTTGCGTTAATTACCTTCTTTAATTCCTGTACAGTTTGGACATATCTGGCTTCCCTTTCCATAAAGTTCGCATGCCTATTATGCTCATGAGTAATCTGAACGCACCACGGCTACACAATGACACTAGGTTGACTGTCCAGCGTCTGATGAGCTATCTGATAGACGCCACACTTATTACCGGTTGTGCGAAAGGGGAAATTGCTTACATTCCTCGCATTCACTTCACCCCGTCCGATACCACCTTAAATTTTCGGCGACGTGAAGGAATGCTTTGCTATGTCCATCAACAAGTCCCGAGGTCAAACCCTCAATATGGCTGGAATTAACCTTAAAGAATCGTGTTTTTCCCACGGCCAACTCTACTTTGTCATATCTCGAGTTGGTTCAAAACAGAATTGATACGTCTGGGCACCTAACGGGATTTCGAAGAATGTTGTTTATCATGAAGCGTTGGTCTGACGGTTATATCTTCCACTTTCTTACGGTTCCTATTAATACCCCACTTATGACCGTCTCTCCTGTAATTCTTTATTCATTCAAAATTTGACTCTTTTTTGTTCCTCTTTTGTCCTTTTACCCTACCTCTGTCCTTCCCATTATTACTTTTACGTGTGTCCTCCTTACTGTTCCCATTGACATCTACCGCTTTTCCCTTAATGGTTATGTACGTCACTCCATCCGGTGCCACAATTGCAGTTCTCTGTCTTGCCATACCGTTCTTCATTACTGTTTGCTTATCCCTCGTACGTATTAATTGTTTCAAAAGGTTTTACTGCAGAGGACACTTGCCTTTTTCCTTCATAAAAGGACAAAAACGGTAAGGAAGCCAAGGCTTCTCTGTAAGTTGAACACCAAGAAGATGTTGGGGTTCAGCCCACCACATGGACCATGCACCATCTGCGTTTTGACTGTTTCAAACAGAACAGGGTCGGCCGCCAGGTCAGCCAACTCTGCGCATACGAATTCGTCAACATCAGAAGAATGCAAATTTTCCTGCAGCCAGACCAAAATGTGTGCGTGCGGCAATCCTCTCTTTTGCCACTCGACAGTGTACATATGGCACCGAAACTCAGCGAAAATTTTAAATTTAATGATAAGTTTCAGCATGGTTTTCAACTTCAGCTGAAATACCCGCGCCGACAAATCATGGCGATCCTTGGTCATTTGACCGGGGAACAGTTCAGCAAGAACGGTTCTTTAGGCTTTTGGCGGTAATTTAGCCAAAAGCAAAAACAGATGTGATAAGTATGGTTGAGTTCAATAAACTACATAGGAATATTCTAAGAAAAGGTTGAATTTATTCTTTTGTTTGACTCTTGCATTATTTTTTTGGTGTCACGTCTCTTGACGCAAGCCGCAAAAAAAACCGATACTGTAAATTCAAGTCGTGGACACTTAAGTGTTCAATGTCCGGAGGCAGCGGATTTAGCCCTTGCTTCGTCGGCGTCGGCGGCGGGGGGGGAGGGGGAAAGTGGTCCATGTGGCCGCGTCCGCATGCGGGTCAGCTTGGAGGTAGGCAAATTTTGTTAAGGTAATCGAGTCTGTCTGAAACAGCTGACACGGAGCGCAGGATAGACAGCTCGCAAATGCGATTGCCAACAGCGGTGGACAGACACACGTCAGTGGCGCTTTTGCGAACTTTGCTATTATGCGAACAAACCTGTGACTCTTGACGCCAGCCAATGAAAAACGGAAAAGGAACCGCACAAAGCTACAAGATCTCTTTTATTCAGTATACAGAAGGTGAGTCTTCAAACGCACAAGGAAATGCTATTCAAGAGTCACACAGGAAATGTTCTTGTGGCGATACAAGAGGTTTGCTCGTATCAGTCAGTGAAAATCTATCCAACAACAACAACAAGAAATTCAACATATTCCTTTTGTATGATCGACCTGTCTCCTCAAAACCACAAGACTTGGCGACTGAAAATGTGTATCAGTCCTTGTGGGAAAATCCTACTCACATTTTAACGCAACACGTTTTAGACATACACAGCCACTGCCTCAATAGCTTTTGCAGTCATTACTACCAATAACTTAAAAGAACCCTAATGGGTCCGACAATACTCACTGAAATCGTCTTAAATAGACAAAAAATGGGACTATATTAGGATGAAAAAGGCAAAAATATGAGTTTGTGGAGACCCTTCTGCGGGCTTCTGCTGAAATACCGGACCTCGCTTCAAATTGCACGCATGTACCGGTGGCAGTCTGTTTTCCCGCCAATCACAGTTATGCAAACGGGCCAACCAACTCCAAGGCCGACAAAGGCATGCCCTCGCTCAAGGCCATTTGACGCCCGCTCTTACGGTGCCGGACGTCCGTCCTCGTCTGAATGTGGACCTGCATCAATCAGTTCTGTACAGCATGCTGTACTCTCACTACTGTCGTCGAATTCACTTCTTTCTACTTGAGACCGAACTTGAAAGTTAGAAGAGTCTAGGTTCTGCTTAAGATTTGTGCTGCAACTACCACTTCTTGACGTGGATGCCCTAAGAAACAAAGAAATTCAGCACATTAATCTGGGGTAAGAAGTGCTTTCCGAACAATGTAATTCATTTGCAAGCAGACACAAGGAGAAACCTTTTCACCTTCATATTCGGACAACTTTTCATCATGGGATACTGAATCTTTTGTATGGATATGGAAGAATACGTGTCGAGCACCGGATCAATTGGTTTATTGTCCTGAGCTTTCGAACTCTCCCCGCGGCCTACAAAGTTTTACGCCATTATGTAAGCAAAGGACGGAACAAGGCTAAGCCTAACGTCAGAATTTTAAACGAAAAGGAACCTACTACGAACCGGCCAAAAAAGGAGGCAGGATCACCGGGACCCTATACCCTGGGGCAAGGCATTACACTAATAACTGTTTATGACCCCGAACGACAGCCGTCTTCACGGACACTTAATTAGCGTTTACCACTATAAGTGCCCCCCCCCCGATCTCCATTCTTTTGGTTGATGTTTCTTTTCCTTTGACGACCGCTGACAGTTGTTTGGACTTTGGCCACTATAATTATCCTCCATTTGGTTGCTCCTTCTTAGCTCTGAAGATGAACTCCTGTAAGAGTTCGAAATACACTGAAATACACTAGGTGCTCTACCTCGCCGAGTAGTAAAGCTTGTTAAACTGCTTTTTGCCGGAGGAGGATGGCGAAACAGCTGACTGTATTTCCTTTCATTTCTGAAGTGGGAGCCGAGGTTAGCAGAATGTGCCGAAAGAGTCTTTAATGTACTTATACGTGGCAGCAAAATGGGCATACAGTCAGTGTGACCTATTCCTTTAACATAAATTAATTTCTAAGAAAATTTAAGGGCTGTATTTTCAAAACTGTTATATCCGGTTAAGTGACAGCAATGGTTCTGCAAGAGCTCGAAAACACTGCCTTCGCCCAACATAAGCTTGTCATTTGAGGCCGTTACGTCGATGACACGTTCGTCATCATCAATCAAAACATACTGCACAAGTTCCATAACTTGCTCAAAGGAATCTTTTCTGACATAAAATTCACGAGGGCAGTAAAACAGGAGTAGCAGCTGTCTTTCCTTGACGTACTCGTCAAGAGTGTCGTATTTCGACGTCCGGACTAACTAACGAAGCTTATAGCGATTATCATCCCAAAATAATAAGAACGTAACACGCAAAAGTCTTAAAAGGGATAATATTGAAGAACCAAGCACAACCGTAATAATTGCCGGCAAGTCCAGCTGCATGGGTATAAAAATGTCTATGTCCATGGGTTTAGCGAAGCCGTCTAGTCATCACCTAATCAGGAAAGGGTGGAGGTATTGGCGTCAGAGTTTGCAAGAAATCGATTAGCTTCGGTGTACGCGCGGTGAAAGCGGAGGCGCAAATGTGCAAGAGTGCGCAGAAGTAAAAGGATGAGTCGGCAACTAGACAACGATTTGGCAGATGAGAAGGGGGTGAATACGCGCAGCACTACCAAATTCAGGCTGTCACAGTACCCTCCCTCCGGAACCGGAGGGCGGCGTAACACGACGCCGGAGGATATGCTGAAGTCTAGAAGAAATGGGAGACTAATCGTTCAGGGAAGTGAACATGACGTCCACTGCGGGTAATGTAAGCGGGAGGAACAGTGGGGGAGGGCTGAGTAGTTGTTATGGTTGTGGAGGGTGATAAAGTAGCTGAGTGTGGGGAAACTGAAGGGAGAGGTAGTATATGGGATGATGGGATTGCGGGAATGGAAGGGGAAGGAGCACGGGATGGAGGAACATTAGATAGGGAATCAGCAAAATTTTGTCCTAATGGCAAGTATGGTGGCTCTTCCGTGACAGCAGCCTTGACCCGATCGATGCTGACCACGTCCTCCTTGTCTCTGCGAAGGATCCAACAGGTCTTCTCATTGCGGGAGAGAACACGGGACGGTCCCTCGTAGGGTGGCTCCAGGGGTTTCCGCACCCGGTCGCAGCGTACAAACACATATGTGCAGTGGGCCGAGCCTTTCTCGACATAAGGCTCGGTCGCTGGAGTAGGAGGCTGGACCGGGGAAAAGGAGCGCATAAATTGTTGGAGACTATGCACAAAGTTGGTAGGTGTCTCTTCGGAACCACATGGAGTAGGACTGATCATCGCGCCCGGCAGACGGAGAATTGTGCCAAACACCAGGTCGGCGACAGTGTAATCCAGGTCCGACTTTAGTGCCGAGCGGATTCCGAGAAGGACAAGAGGCAAGTTGTCGGACCAGTTGCTTGGATCTGCGGCAGTTCGCAGGGCAGCCTTGAGTTGTCGATGAAATTTTTCCACCATACCATTGGCAGCAGTGTCGTCCGAGTACGAGTACAACCAAGAAATTTGAGAAGGGTGTTGTAAAGGTCAGACTCGAACAGGGCGCCGCGATCAGTGGTAATGGTAGATGGCGCACCAAAAGGGGCAACTCAACGACTGACAAAGGCCTTGACGATGGTTTCTGCCTGCACGTTCGGCAAAGGGATGGCGTCAGCCCAACGGGTGTGGCGGTCGACGCAGGTAAGAAGATGGGCATAGCCATTGGATGGAGACAAAGGGCCAACGACATCAAGATGAACATGGCTAAATCGAGCGTCGAGGCTGGGAAAAGTGCTGGGTGGCGACTTATTGTGGCGATGAACCTTGCTCCGCTAGCAACTGGAGCATGAAAGGGCCCAAGCTTTGAAGTCCTTATTCATGCCAGGCCAGACGAACCTTTCCACGAGGAGCTTTTATGAAGCTCGAATCCAAGGGTGGGAGAGTCCATGAAGACTTGGGAAGACAGCTCGACGCATCGTGGGCGGCGCAAATGGTCGATGAAAAGAAGCTGACACAAAGGATTGTTCCAGTCCCGGTGGTGAGGAGAACGTCCGCAAGCTGGAGACCAGTGACAGCTTCGTCGCCGGGACAGCCAACTCGTTTTTGCTCCACCACCATAGCACCAAGGTCGACTCCCTGTGAGAGTTGAAGGGCAGATAGGGAAGGTCGAGAAAGAAGGTCAGCCACCTCATTCTTCATGCCATCAATGTGGCGGATGTCGGTGGTGAATTGAGAAATGTAGTCCAACCAATCTCTCTTGAGTTATATTTGTCAGAGTGGGATCGCAGGGCAAATGTCAGCGGCTTGTGGTCGGCGAATAGGACAAAGTCCCGTCCTTCCAAAAAGTGCCGAACGTGTTTGACAGCGAGATTAATGACAAGAAGTTCGCGATCGAAGGTGCTTTATCTCGTTTCAGATGGCGAGAGTTTCTTGGAGAAGAAAGCGAACGGCTGAGTTGAATCGGCCAGATGTTGCTGCAAGATGGCACCACCTGCTACGTTCTAAGCATCAACCATTACTGACAGCTGAGCTTCGGGGGCGGGGTGTGTGAGTAAAGTAGCGTCTGCAAGAGAGGCTTTGATTGTCTCAAAAGTGGTCAGTTCGTCCCCAAAAAGTTCAAGAGGACCCTTAGGACCAGAGAGTCGATTGGTGAGAGGAAGCATAAGGTCAGCACAGTTCGGGATAAAATTTGACCATGCAATAAAACGCTGCAACTGACGCTTCGAAGTTGGTGGAGAAAAATCGCGAATGGCCTCAACCTTAGATGGGAGGGGACGCAAACCTTCAGAGCTGACAAGGTGGCCAAGAAATTCAAGAGATGGCATACCAAACACACACTTTGAGGGATTGAGTATAATGCTAAACTTCTCAAATCGGTCGAAAATTTGGGTTAGATGGCTCACATGTTCTTCAGCAGCCCGACTAGCCACCAAGAGGTCATCGATGAAGGCATAGACAAATAGCAAGCCTAGTAAATTACGGTAAATGAACTTCTGAAACCTTTGGGCAGCATTGTGTAAGCCAACAGGCATGCGAATGAACTCTAAAAGACTGAATGGAGTGGTAACGGCTGTATTTGAAATGTCCCCAGGGGCGGCCGGAATCTGATGAAAGGCGCGTACCAGGTATATCTTCGAGAAAACCGCTCTGCCGAAGAGGGCTCCAGCAAAATCCGAAGATGGGGCACGGAATACCGACCGGGAACCGTGATATCGGGAACCGAGCACACGAAAGTCGCCACAGGGTCTCCAGTCGCCGGATGTAGCCTTGGGCACCTTGTGAAGAGAGGAAGCCCAGGGACTCTCAGACGGTCGGATAATGCCGAGTTGCAGCATGTGTTCGAATTCTGCCTTTGTGGTATGCAAACGGGCCGGAGCAAGTCGTCGAGGCCGAGCAAACACAAGGGGGCCTGCGGTGCGGATGTAGTGTACGAAATAATGCTGAAAATCACCAGTGCGAAACTGAGAGTTAATAATGTTAGGGTACTTGCGAAGTAACTTCCGGAAAGGACAGGCAATATCTGTATCGAGAACAGATAAATTCCAAGAGTTCGTAAAGGGAGACAGGCCGTGACTGGAAAGACCAATAAGGCGGTCAACAAGAAGAGAACGGCGACAGTCAAACAAAAGGTCAAATTCGAAAAGAAAGTCTGACCCAAGAATGGCATGGGGAACATCGGCGAAAACAAAAAAATCTAGGAAAATGATCTTCGAAGTCCAATGTCTAGGGTGAGGGACTGGCTGCCAAAAGTTGGGATTGGGGAATAGTTTGCAGCCTGAAGGTGAAGACCAAGATTGGGAAATTTACGGTCAGCTGGACTGGGGGGGACGACCGATAACTGAGCTCCGGTGTCTACCAGGAAACGTCTGCGACTGACGCTGTCACAGACATAGAAGGTGCGACCAGAACCGGGAGAGCCAGAGAAAACGGCCGCGTCTATTCTCTGGCTGGCGAGCTTCCTGATTTAGGCTTACAGGGACAGGGAGAAGAACATTTGCGAGCCTTTGGCCCATAATTCGTGTGGTAACAGCACACCTCCGTTGTTCTTCGACGCGAGCGAGAGCGACTACGGCTGGATGAGCGACGGCCGGCAAAACGGGAAAGTTGGAGTTTCAGAGAAGCCAGCTCGGTCGCCAAGGCTGAAACCTGCTGCACAAGCTGCTTGTTCACTGACGAAGAGGATGCAGAGATTGGAGCAACGCAGGGCGGCTTGAAGCGTTGCACTTCAATCATCCTGTCTGCCACTTCCGCCAGCTTCGAGGTCGTTAGATCATCGGAACCGGATGCCAGGATCGTTTGGACATTGGCAGGGAGACGCTCTAAAAACATCGCCTTTATCAACTTCTCATCGATCTGGCGGTCCCCAAGTAGGGATTGCATGTGGTGAAGAAGTTTAGAGGGTTTTCTATCGCCAGGAGTTTCTTCTTTCATTAGCTGATGGTAGCGCTAATGGTCGGACACAGAATTGATGCGAAGAAGTTCCTCTTTTAGTGTTGTGTATGGCGTATCGGTTGGAGGTTTGGACAAAAGTGATTGGACCTGCGCGATAACACTAGGCGGAAGAACTTCCATGAGTTTGTGGTATTTATTCAGCGTCATGGTAATATTTGCGGAATAAAAGGCAGATTCTATGCGGATAAAGTAATGTTCTGGTGCATTCTCCCGGAAAGCAGGGAGAGTGAAGTGAACGGCCTAAAGAGAGGAAGCGTTCGCATCAGATTGTTGAGAAGAGCCGGGCATGATGAGACGAAGGAATCAAACTTGTTCTAAATTCGGTGTCACCAATGTCGAATTTTGACGTCCGACTAAATAACGAAGCTCCTAGCGAGTACTTTCCCAAAATAATAACGACGTAACACGCAAAAGTCTTAAAAGGGCTAATATTAAAGAACCAAGCACGACCGTAATAATTGCCGGCAAGTCCAGCTGCATGGGTGTGAAAGTGTCTATGTCCGCGGGTTTAGCGAAGCCACCTAGTCATCACCAAATCAGGAAAGGGTGGAGGTATTGGCGTCAGAGTTTGCAAGGAATCGATTAGCTTCGGCGTACGTGCGGTGAAAGTTGGGGCGCAAATGTGCAAGAGCGCGCAGAGTTAAAAGGATGAGTCAGCGCTGAACACGCGACTAGACAATGGTTTGCCAGATGAGAAGGGGGCGAATACGCGCAGCACTACCAAATTCAGGCTGCCACAAGAGAACGCCCAACGGAAGGCAACGAAAATGACACAACTTCTCAGTTTTCCCAGCAACCATCCGGTTGCCTACAAACGAAACAGTGTAAAAACGCTCTTTATAAGGATTCAGGCACAATGCAGTACACCGGAGGAAAAGGCACTCGAGGCCCGATATCTCCGCGACCAATTCAGGCAAAATGGTTATCTGAAAGCATTTATAAGCCGCTGCCTACGCGTACAGCCCCAGAGGACCCAAACGGAAGAACCACCGAGGATATGGCACGCTCTGCCATACATCAAGCGTGCCTCAGAAGCGACCGAGCGCATCGCTGCGGAACTGGGAGTTGGAATCGCACCCCGTCCCAAGACTACCATGCGCAGACAGGTTATGAAAACAAAAGACCTGTCGCAAGTTACCGCGTCGACCACAGAAGGCTTCCCCAAATCAAGGCAGGTAAAACAGTGTTGGTGAACAGAAATTTACTGCCGAAAAATAGAAAGTACAGAGGCAACTGCCTGCTGCATGTGCACGCCAGATGTTTCCGCGAAGTTGTGCGTTCGCTGCAGCCAATCCTTGCCTGCTGTCGCCAATTAGACGAGGCGAAATTATCGATTGCCTATGAGTGCAGGCGCCAGCGGGTCGCTAATGCGCGGAGTAGATGACTACTCACGGGTGTAAGCTCCGGCAGGGCGAAAGCAGAATCAGTGCGGCAAGTTCCCACAGTACCCCCCGGCAAGACCAAAGGCGGCGGGTATCGACGCCGAAGGCAGGATGGAGACCTAAAAAATATGGGTATCAAAACGATCGGGCAAATGAACGTGGCGTCCACTACGAGTAATATATACAGGGGTCTGAGCAGATAAGTTTGCGTGGGCAATGGCAGAAGTGTGGGAGTTTGAGGTAGTGGCAGAAATGTTAGAGTTGTAGGCAGGGGCAGGTTGGGGTTGCGGACAGTAGGGAAGAGGTAAAATGCGGGAAAGTGGAATAGTGGGCTGGGGAGGAGGTGAAACAGGGGGCAGAAGAACAGAGGAATCGTCTAGCGAAGTGTCCGGGACAGCAGCCTTGAGCCGGTCAACGCTCACAACCTCCTCGCGCGTACCACGCTAGATGCGGTAGGTGTTCGTCCCTCGTGAGATGACATGAAAGGGTCCCTCGTAGAGTGGCTCCAATGGCCGTCTTACTCGATCACATCGTAGAAAGACATAAGAGCAGGTCGCCAAGTCTTTCTTGAGATAAGACTCGGAGACAGAGGGCCTGGGCGGAACCGGGGATAGCGTCCGCAGAAACTGCCGGAGGCGATGCAGGAGGTTGGCAGAATCGTCGACCGCGCCTGGAGGAGATGGTGAGATCAGCTCACCGGGAAGTCGGACAGGGGTGCCGAACACCAGCTCAGCGGCAGAACACCCAAGGTCCGATTTGAAGGCGGAGCGGATGGGGAGGTGGTCCGTCCAGTTCTCCGGATCAGCTGCGGCGCGTAGGGAGGCCTTCAACTGGCGATGAAACCGCTCGACTATCTCGTTGGCAGCCGGGTGATAGGCTGTAGTGCGGATGCGGGTACAGCCTAAAAAGGAGGCAATAGACTGGAAGAGATGAGATTCGAACTGAGCACCGCGATCAGTCGTGATGGTGAAGGGAGCACGGAAGATGGCAACCCAACGACGGATAAACGCCTTAACCACCGTTGGAGCCTCGATATTGGGCAGAGGAATGGCCCCTGGCCAACGGGTGAAATGATCCAAGCAGGTGAGGAGGTAGGAACAACCATTGGATGGAGGCAGGGGGCTTAAAATGTCCAGGTGGACATGACTGAACCGTGCACCAGGGCCGAGGAAGGTGCCAATGGGTGCCTTGTTGTGCTTGTGGACCTTGCTACATTGACAACTCAGGCAAGCCCCTGCCAAAGCTTTGAATTTCTTGTGCATCCCAGGCCAGACGAAGTGGTCAGAAACCAACTTGTCGGTTGCTCGACTCCCAGGGTGAGAAAGGTTGTGGAGGTAGAAGAAAACTGTGCGGCGAAGGGATGGCGGCACAAATGGACGGAGAGAGGGGGTAGATGCGTCAAATAAGATGGTGCCGTTGCCACTAGTCAGTAACAGATCCTGTAGTTGGAGTCCGTAAACGTTCTCGTCACAGGGTGGTCCAACACGGCGTTGTTCAGCAGCCATTGCAGTAAGGTCAATCCAGGGAGTGATTTGCAAATGAGCAAGAGAGGGCCTGGACATTGCGTCAGCCACTTCATTGCGCGAGCCACCGATGTGGTGGATGTCTGAGGTGAACTGTGAAGTCTAGTCCAGTTGGCGAAGCTCCCGGGGGTCAAGCTTGTCGGAGGGTGACGTCAAGGCGTAGGAGAGGGGCTTATGATCCGAAAAGATGGTGAAATCTCTGCCCTTGAGGAAGTGCCGGAAGTGTTTCACGGCCAGGTAGACAGCTAGAAGCTCCCGTCCAAACGTGTTATAACGCGATTCAGCAGGTTTTAGCTCCTTGGAAAAGAAAGCTAAGGGTTGGGACTGTCCTGCGACATGTCGGTGAAGAACCGCGCCAACTGCAACATTGGAGGCGTCTACCATGAAGGAGAGTGGAGCATCAGGGGTATGGTGCATCAAAAGTGTGGCATCGGTCAGGGCAACTTTTACCTCGTCAAAGGCAGCGAGGGCGTCTGCGGGTAGCTCAAACGAAGGTTTGGAGGTAGAGAGCAGATTTGTGAGCGGCAGAATGGTGTCAGCACAGTTTGTAAGAAACCGGCGAGAGAAGTTCACCATGCCCAGAAAATGCTGAAGCTGACGTTTGGAAGAAGGAGGTGGGAAGTCGCGGATGGCAGAAACCTTGACAGGCAGTGGATGGATGCCGTTAGATTCGACCACGTGTCCAAGAAACTCGAGGGAAGACACACCGAAGACACACTTGGATGAGTTGAAGACAACGCCAAACTGATGAAGGCGGTCAAAAACCATTGTGAGATGTTGTATGTGTTCCTCGGCGGTAGAACTGGCCACCAGTAGGTCGTCAATATAGACATACACGAAGGGTAGGCCACGGAGCTACCGATCCATAAACCTCTGGAAGGTTTGAGAGGCGTTGCGAAGTCCAAACGGCATGCACAGGAACTCAAAGAGGCCCAATGGGGTGGTGACGGCCGTCTTTGCAACATCCTCCGGGGCAATTTGAATCTGGTGGAAGGCACGGACCAGGTCGACTTTCGAGAACACGGACTTGCCGAATAGGGCACCGGCAAAATCCTGAGGATGTGGTACAGGGTAGCGGTTCGGAGTGGTGACGTTGTTCAAGGGCCGATAGTCACCACAGGGACGCCAATCATCAGAAGTGGCCATGGGGACCATGTGGAGGGACGAGGCCCATAGGCTGTCAGATTGACAGACGGTGCCCATTTGCAGCATGTTCTCGAACTCGGCCTTGGCGGCAGCCAGTCGTGCAGGCGCGAGACGGCGGGGCCTGGAAAACACCGGAGGGCCAGTAGTCCGGATATGGCGGACAACTTCGTGCCGTGGGTTAAATACACTGAAGTTCGGACGGATTAGAGCAGGGTAGTTGGCAAGGAGCTGCCGAAATGGACTATCTGGATCAGGATCCAAGACGGCGAGTATGCGGGACACCTCAGATGAAGGGACGCCTCGGACTGACAGCTTGGTGGTCTGGTCAGGCAGACTTGAGTGACGACAGTTGACCATGAGATCAAATGCAGCGAGGAAGTCTGCACCAAGAATGGCAGTAGGAACGTCAGCAACAACGAAGATTTACGGGAAGAGACGTCGGAGACCGATGTCCAGTGACTGAGAACAGGTGCCGAAGGTGGCGATTGGCGAGGTATTTACGACCCGAAGGAAGAGGCCAGGGTTGGGGCAACGACGGTCGGCTGCTGAGGGTGGGATGGCACTCAGTTGAGCACCAGTGTTGACAAGGAAACGTCTGCTAGTACTGCTGTCACAAACGTAAAAAGTGCAACCGGTCGAGTTGCCAGAGAGCTCAGCCGCATTTACTCTCTAGCCGAGGCGTTTCCCTGTGAGAGCCTGAAGAAACAGGGTGGGACAAAACGTCGAGCCTTGTTGCCAAAAGTAAGATGATACCACCATAAGTCGGCGGTTCTTGGAGGAGAAGGGGAACGACGCCGGTTGCGGCCGGTGAAGTGACGTCGATTGTGGCCGTCAAAACGCTGAGATGGGCCGTTGGAGTTGCGTAACTGCATGTTCGCAATGGTCGCCGAGTGTTGAGCAACCTGTGCTTTGAGCTCAGATAGTTTAGGGCTGACGTCAGTTACTGGCTGTGAAACTTGATCCACTGTCCTGGTGGGGAAGCGTTGCACTTCGATCATCTGATCTGCCCTCTTAGCTAGCGTCGAAGTGTCCGTTTCGTCCGAGCCAAAAAAAGTATGGTCTGGATGGAAACGGGTAGCCACTCCAAAAATATCTGATTGAAGAACTTCTCGTCAATTTTCATGTCGCCGAGAAGAGAGCGCATCCGATAGAGGAGTTCGGATGGCTTGCGATCACCTAATGGTTCCTTACTGACAAGATAATGATAGCGCTGGCGGTCAGAAACGGTGGGGAGTTGCCAAAATTTTCGACTTCAATGTAATATAGGGCTCCCCTTTTGTAGGTTCGCTCAACAAGGTCTGCACCTGAGCTAAGATGGTGGGCGGAAGAGCCTCAACCAACTTGTAAAACTTGTCGGTTTCCTCTGTGATCTTCGCGGAGTGGAAGGAGGCTTCAATGCGCAGGAAGTAGAGTTCAGGTACATGTTGCCAGAAATCTGGAAGTGTCACGGGAGTTGTCACGATGGAGGCCGATGTAGATGAACGCAAGGAGAAGGCGTGAACTGCAAATAGTCAGCACCTGTCTAATTCGGAGATTTGAAAACGAGCGTGTTCGTCGGGAGGTCACCAATGTCGCAAGTTATCGCGTTGACCACACGCAGGCCAAAGGTGCCATGCGTCAGATCTTGGGTTCCAAGTGGCTGCTTGGACCACTACAAGCCTACTTCACTGACGTATTCGTCCGACTCAGCTCTCATTGGGATGCCCCGTGTTCGAACTCTCCTTTTCTCTTATGAATGAGATCACATCAGCACAACTTTTACTCCTACCAACTTGCCGACTCACTAGCATGCGTAGTCAAGATTATTCTACCTCCTAGCAACGTGCCGACTCAATGGCACACGTTGCCAAGATGACCCTTCCTCCTACCAGAGTGCAGACGCACTCGCACACGTAGTCGAGATGAACTTTCTTCCTATTAACTTGCCGATTCACTGGCACACGTTGTCGAGACGCCTTTCGACCAACCAAAGTGCCCACAAACTGGCACACGTAGTTGAGTTCAAGATCATATTCTTTTCTCCTTCCAACGTACTGACTCACTGGTAAACGTTGTCGAAATCACGCCAACACATTATCCGGCTGATGCCACTACCAGTCAGAACAAGGAAATGGGTGCACGCGTGTGGGGGTCTGAGTAATGGTTGTGCCTAGATCACTACCATCATCAGGGCGAATCCCAGGTTGGTGAAAAAGGCCAAAATCATCAAAAAGATGGTTTTATTCTGTACAAAACCCTGGGTTGCTGTCTCAGGTGGCAGTAGCCACTAGCGAAGCCAGGGCTGGTCCTGACTGCGTCCAGCCAGGCCTGAGAAAGTCGACTGAGTGTTGTGTGGGGTGATGACAGTTGCTTAAGTAGGATTGTGAGGCAAGGTCAAGTTTTCTGTCATTGGTGCGTTGCAGTTGTCCGAGCAAATGTCGCCTGTAGAGGTCTTTGCAGCATCGGCCGAGGGGTGGTGGCACTTAGGCAGGCGTACTAATTTGGACGCACGTGTGCACGCGGGCGTGAACGCAGGTGTCTACGGACTAAGTAAGCTGAGGTCAACTGTCGGATCTGCCGGCACGCCTAAGAACAGGGGACGTTGTCGCAGCCGTTAGCCAGAAGTAGCTGCGAGGTCAAGCCTCGGGGAGCGGGGGCACCAGTGAAGGAAGGCATTGAAAAAGTTGTTTTTGATTAAACTACTTTGAGGCAGGAAGCCTTGGAGAACGAAGGGGTAATAAGTATTGTGGATGTCCACCACAGCTCCCCGCCAGACACAGAACGAAGTGAATGTGTCGAATGTGAGCGAATGATGAAAAGAAGGAGATAATCCAGTGCACATGCAGATTGAGGAGCGTTTATAGTGTATGACAGTGGTTGCTCGTGTTGGAGTCTAGGGAGATGCCTGCGACCTGTATTGAGTTGCGGTGGTGGCATCAGTCGGAGAATGTGTTGGCGTGATTTCGACAACGTTTACCAGTGAGTCGGTACGTGGGAAGGAGAAAAGAATATGATCTTGAACTCAACTACGTGTGCCAGTTTGTGGGCACTTTGGTTGGTCGAAAGGCGTCTCGACAACGTGTGCCAGTGAATCGGCAAGTTAATAGGAAGAAAGTTCATCTCGACTACGTGTGCGAGTGCGTCTGCACTCTGGTAGGAGGAAGGGTCATCTTGGCAACGTGTGCCATTGAGTCGGCACGTTGCTAGGAGGTAGAATAATCTTGACTACGCATGCTAGTGAGTCGGCAAGTTGGTAGGAGTAAAAGTTGTGCTGATGTGATCTCATTCATAAGAGAAAAGGAGAGTTCGAACACGGGGCATCCCAATGAGAGCTGAGTCGGACGAATACGTCAGTGAAGTAGGCTTGTAGTGGTCCAAGCAGCCACTTGGAACCCAAGATCTGACGCATGGCGCCTTTGGCCTGCGCGCCTAATACCGCCTGCGGTCAGGCGCTAATTGCCGGTACCATGTCCGTTCTCGTTCAATGGTCTGAGTGAATCATGAACACACGCGCACACTGCGGCCAGCTTGCGCAGTCCAATCACCATCAAGCTACATGACACATAGCGAACCTTCAGCGGCAACCCGAGATAATGGCCGCTAGACGGAACTGGGGAATCCGCCTTCACGTGGCCCGGTCGCGCCGACGCCGCCCTGTCCCACGGGCCTCACGGTCGGACGACCTGCAAGACCTATTGACAACGTCCTCCTAGCACTTCTGTACCAAATACATTCTTCCTTCTACTCTGGCTCTCCCACTGTCTCTCTCTCCTATCTCCTAAGGAACCGGGCCTGGAAGATTGTGACTGTTAGGGTTAACCGTCTTAACCTTAACTCCTAAGGGCTCACTGTCGTCCAGACACAAAATTGAGGTAGAGTGGAGTATCGAAAGTATGAAAATTCATCGATGCGTACACAATTGCATGTTGGTTGTTTGATGAAAAGGACTCGCGAATGATGGTTTCGTTATTGATGGGTGGGTGAATTTCTCGTACAAACGTACGATGTGAGGTGTTAGCAACACATTTGAACGAATGCTCTAAATAACTTGATCAGATTTTGACCTGGACATGAATGGCTGAGTTTCGTTGAAGGCGTCAATCTCGATTCGCGACAAAGTTTCGGCAACCGCGTTTCCCTATCCATGGGCAGGACGAGTGACGCAGGGAAAATAGTACGGTGAAGTCGAGTTGGAATTTCGTGAAGAGGTTGTCAGCCATATCATAAGATCTGGAGAACGACGGGGAGGTAGGCATTGCGTCTGTCCGCCACACGTGTCCGTGACATTAACCGGCACTTGAAGCGCGCATCATGTCACTATATCTTGACCCTGCGGGCTGACATACACAACATTGAACACATGCTCGGTTCGCGCATACACGAACATAAGCTGGCTGTCAGACAGGGTGACGGATTGTCACAAGTGGCTGCCCACATCTATGAGAGGGGCTATCGCAGGGGTTTAAGTGGGTCAAACCCAGGCAACTGCGATCCTCAGACCATGGTTACTAAGTGCAGAAGAGAAGTCCATAAAGGCCAGAATGGTAGGAAGAGTATATTGCGTACACAAAGGAAAGGAGTGTAGATGAGCGTAGATTGACTTGGGAGAGACACGTCCGCTCAGTAGGTTGACCGGGTCCCAAAAGAGGCCTGAGAGTAGTCGGGCCAGAAGACAGAGAGAGCAATAGAGAGCTTTCATTGGCTAGGTCGGCCTGGAGATTTTGGGCAAAGAGGCAGCTTGCGCCGGGAACGCGTGCAAGCTTGCCATTCGTCGCCTAGCTGAAACCGTGTAAATGCGGGAACTATGATTGGCTGATGGAGACCTCGAGAAACCGCATCGGTGAGCCTTTGGGAAAGTGCACTTCGACGCGAGATAGTCGGCCAGGCACGACCCACTACAGGGTCACGGCTTTAACTTCGCAGCGACGATGATAATTGCTCATGCCGACAGCAAAACTGAACGTTTTTGGATTTGAAAATGTCAGGGTATGAATTATAATTCATTCGGTGATCAGAAGGTGAATTACGAAACCGAACGTAAATTCATTGAAGTCTGGGCCTCGAATGACAACTCAGTGATGTTTGATTGGCTCCTACCCCCTATAACTCTTGCTTGTGTTTCGCGGTCGCTTTTATCTCTGAGGATGGACTTCCGCAAGAGCCCGAAAACTCAGAACAACAAACAAATTGATCCGGTGCTCAACAGCCTTTCTTCATTGTCCAACCAGAAAGGGAAACCATTGATAAGTCAGATCCCTCGCAGTTGTGTCAAGCAGTGGCAGAATACCGGTGAAACACGTGTCTAGGCCTTTTATATAGTTCCTGGACTGTCAGTATGCTAAAAGACAACACAGTTAGTGCCTCACCTAGGGAGGTATTAATCTAAATTTGAAAACGCGGTTTCAATTAGGAAAAATTGTTTAAGTATGGCTACAGGACTAATCCTCATGGGAAGAAATTCCGTGATATTTCGGAACTGCCAGGAGGATGGCGTTTGAACGCACTTATTTTCGACTCACTCAAAGATTACATTCGATACAACTCATTATTTTTTTTATGCATGATGAGGAATTGCCGAAAACATGTTCTTGAAAAACAGACTTAAAAACTACAATTTAATATTGGAAACGTATCTTAAGGTAGCCTTTCATGCTCTCATTTAGACCCGAATCACGTCCGATCAGAATTGTATCCTAAGACAAATGATAGATTGAGATTCTGACAACGTTTTACTATTCCAAAATAATTAAGAGTCGATTCGCTTTTAGCCTATAAGTTGCATGATTTCTGTGCGAGGAAAAGTATTCATTCCCTTTTGCTATAGGAAAGACAGCATAAAATGCTCATACAATGTTGCAGTGCAGGTGATCTATCTTGTAAACGTCCAGATGAATATTACTTGACTGCCAGATAGGTTGTCTTCTGAATGGACATCGTACGGTTGGAAAGATGATAATAAAAAATTTTTAAAGCCAAAATATACCACTTCCTTCAGTAACAAATGGGAAGGAGGCGCGTCTATAAACCACCAATGACAAAAAGGGATATTTGTGGATATGGTTTCTATAACCTACGATTGGAAATCAATATCATCAACAAGAATATCTTGCAATCGCTCAATGTGCGTTTTTGCCTGGACTTCAGCCAAATAGTGATAGCCTTATCCCTTTAATTGCAGCATACTGTTGTCTTACACGGATCATGATACAAATAATTACCTTCCAGGTGCTCATTCTACTGTCAAAAGAACTGGCTGACACTGTGTATAAAGATACAGAACTACAAAGAACAAAACTATTTTCCGACTCCAAGTGAAACCTTCAGTATTGCCCGCACCTGTGGTTAGGCAAAACTCAAAGCTCTGCGGTGTGGGCGCTAGTATGCGAACCTGGCGCCGAATGGCACCACGTGTGGTGTTGTCATCGGTCTCGTTGAAAGCGGCCCCTGTCATAGAGACAGGAGGCTGCCACTCACTGGCCTGGTGACTCACATCTCCGCACCCACGTCAGCTGACGCCTCACCAGCTGTGTGGTGGTAAACATTCCACACCGTATGCGCACGACAGTTCAACTGTCAGGCTATTAAGTATATCGCAAGTATACACGTAGGCACACAAATCCGATTACGCCGTCTGTGAGGACAAATCACCCTACCAAATGTAATTAACTGCTTTACTTGTGATGAGTGGATGTTAGGGTCGGTAGGGCTGAGCCAAAAAACGCACGAAAGAAAGTGTGACTAGGACAGAATTAGTGACAAATATCTGCTGCTTAAGACGTCCAGTTATGGTGGATTAAATGGTTCTATAATGCAGTCAATAATATTCGTTTTTCCATGCAAGTAAGTCGTGGGGATAGGGGGGGGAGGGTGAGAGAGGGATTAATAAGCGGGGACTGGTTACACGAAGGGGAATGCATGGTGGGACCAGAAGGTGGAAGAACGTTCTCTGGGACCAATATTTTATTTGCCCGACGTTTCGGACTCTCACTCGAGGCCATTGTCAAGGAATGAAAACGTACAACTCACTGCGTGATTAAATCAGCTCTGCCGGGAGTGACCTTGAGTTCCCATTGTTCGCTCCGTCACGAGTGACCTTGAGCCTTGCCAGTGCTCGCGCAACGCGATATAGGCATCTGGGAGATCGATATGCCTATTAATAGAGTCCGCGTGCGAATTTCATGCTTCTTGCAGTAGGCGTGAGACTCGATCCTCCGACTGGCCTAGTATTCGCACGTGTTCGAAGTTGAAGTCGTGCCCTGGCGAGGATGCGTGAGCGGCGACCAATGATAGTTTGTCATACCTTTCCACGGCGCGTTCACGCTCGTGCAGCCTCGTGGCCACCCGTCTGCCAGTTTCGCCAGCACCATTGACTTGAACGCAAAGACAGTCGATTCGGTAAATAACACCCGATTTCTGGTTGACGGGTAATGGGTCCTTAGGTTGCATGAGTTGCCTGCGGATTGTCGCTTCTGGTCGGTGAGCTACGCCAATCCCAAATTCGCTGACCAGTCGAGCGAATTCTTCGGATACACCAGCAATATAAGGTATTGCTCGCCAGCGTGTTGGTTCTGGCTGCCCCGTTGGTTTTCTTCTTTTCGCTCCTCGCCTGAATTTTTCGATGAAGCTGCCAGGATACCCGTGGTGGGACCAGTCCACGGGTTGGGGGTCGAGAGAGGGAGACAAGGTACGGCTATGCCAGCCGCGGAGCTCACAAGAGGTTCTTTTGTGCACACAGGACCGGTTTTCGCAACTTGATAGTGGTCGCTTTTGCTGTTGCTAGCAGGCGCTGACCCAGAGACTTTGGATAACTTAGTGAGACCCTAAAAACCACCCCACCCCCTCTACAATTTCCGCGACTCACTTGTATGCAAAGACGAACATAAGTGACCGCATGCTTTGCCTTTACCTCGTTTCCATTCAAATACACTAACTCGATGAGAATTTACCAAAAGCACGCGTATGGTTACCAAGTACTCTTCAGTAATCTTTGATGGGAATTTTTGGAATTTTAACCTTATTAAGGCAAAACTGAACCCTCTACTATTGTTGATGAGTGTTCTCATTATGGTGTGTCAAATACCATTCTCTCATCACAAAAAGCCGTCAGAGTCCAACATGTGTGTTTTTTCTGCATCTTTACCATCATAGGCATGGCTTACAATGCAAAAATCCGCAGGAAACGGAACAGCTCGACTACGGCTTAATCGAAGTTCTACCAATAAACAAACGTGCAAGCACTCATAGTTTTTGGAGTTTTGGTTACAATGCCATCACTGGGAGTTTAGGAAGTAAGACTCTAGCAACTACGATCTTCAGGCCTGATTCCTTAGGAGAAGAGAAGTTATGGGAAGCCAGAGTGCAAGAAACAGTCTATTCTGTACAGAAAGAATGGAGAATAGGCTGGAAGAAGTGAACTGCCGGACCGCAGTACATCCTCAAGGGTGGCTTTGTCCAAAGTGCCGGCCTGAGGACAGTCACGGTATTGCGGTCCTTAAAGTTGGCCTTGAGAGTCAAGGACCAGAAAGATTGAGGTCAAGCTATTGTGGGGGTTCCTGCCATCCCGAGTGTCTGCGCGGATGGGAAAGAGGGACTGCCACAAATAATGCCTTGTTATGTGTGTTTCGGTTCGGTTTCCTCATCAATGTTATAATTGGTGTTGGGAGCAGAGTCCTTAAGCAAAGGAAAGTATTTTGATGTGTTGATCAAACGTAGCTGATTTGACGGTTTGATTTGACGCTGATTTGACGCCGAATGTCATATAGCCTCCCTCCATCTCCATGTTATGCTCCCTATCAACCTGCTGCAAAAGCAACTTAGGACTTTGCGCCAGTCTGACGAATGTTCGAATAGAACCAACGCTGCGTGTTTAAAGTCTTGGCTAAAGAAAGGTACGGACAGTCAGTGTCAAGCCCCAGACACCTCAACATCAAACACGTACTTACTGCAACTGTACGTGGCACTATGTTAAATCACAGCCTCATTAGATGATAATTCATCCAAATGTCTTCCCTGCTTTCTGATCTAAGAGCCTTCAAGGTGTCAATAATCATAAATCAACAGACTTTTTACTGATTTTTTCCTAACTTCATATGTTCACTGTTCTGTTGCAAGATAGTTTGAGTCCGCCTCTCTTTATCAAGACCACTCGGCATTTTAACAGATCATATATTTCCTATTTCTAGTAGACTGCCAACGTTGTGATTGTAACAAGCTCCTTTACTTGACGGCTGAACTGTCGTATGAGCACAACCAATCAACTGCGCCCTACCTTAACCCTGATACGACTGACTTCGCCGTACTTTGACCTGAAGGTGGACTCGCCGGAAATGTCATTTGTTCGAATTAGACCATGGCTCATGACGATGAAAACATGGTCAACTAAAGACGTGGTTTGCCATGCAGTAGTGCTTCTTCGGGCGCCTGCTGCGACAATTGTTTCTCGCGTGTACTTGCACACATCCTGATTCTCAACCAATCGCCATTACCCGAACCGGCCAATCACCAGTCAAGGTCAACTAACACTCTTTCTCACTCTAGGCACTGACGCATGCCTCGCTCACACTTTGGGCACGACTTTCGTGTTACTAAGCGCTTTCCCTCGTCCTGCTGCCGACTTCTTCCATCCTGTTCACTAATCTTTTTATACAGAATACGAGTGAGCTCCGTTAGCGATCAGTGAAAGTTCACCAACGAGTGTCAGTGTGTCCCGATGTAAACCGGTAAGACAACGAGCTCTTGGCTCAATGACTAGAACGTTAGATGTCTGGCCAAAAAGATCGTAACTTCGAGCCTGGGGTGATGCATCATTTGGGGTTGATTTGACTGGCTGACGATGGCTACTAAGCTTGGAATGGCAATTACAGTCTCCCTTGTCTTCGCCAGCACTACTATCCGCCTGGACTACTAACCGCTGTAAGACTGCTATCAGGGCCCAATAATGAGAGAGCGAGGCGCGTGAGTTCCGTCAGCGATCGGTGAAAGTTCATCAACAAATACCACTGTGTATGCCCGCCCGTAGTGTCGGGACATTGTGACACAATGTGCACGGCAAGCGCCGATGAAGATCACGGATACGCGTGCACCCATTTCCATGTTCTGACTGGCCAGTGGGTTCACCTCTCCCGTTGCTCTGACTGGCTACCTCGGACGTTTAATCCCAGCCATAAATTCCTCTTTGTTAACATGACTCGACACTTGAACTGTGCCCTGTCTTCAGTACACATCCTGCCTACAGACAGCCCTCTGTTTCGCCTACATAACATTCTGCCTACAAGCAGTCCTTTGTTTTACATACCTTACATCCGTCCTGCCGATAGCCTGCCTTTCTCTTTTCCATGCATCAAAATAGTTGAGCGGGTAAAAACGATCCAAGTGTGGGTACATTTTCGGCACAAGGCAGGCGTTTGTATATCAACTGGTAGAACATTGGCTTCGCGTAAAAGCCTTACATATTATACTGGTTCAAATCCCGCCGAAAATCGAGAGTATGTCCCAATAAGGTCAAATTAAATGAAGCAAATCTGCCAACCCTCCTTAATAAAAATGCACTATTCCTTTAACTAGTGTCAAATTCATTTTCTTCCTATTCGGAACTGAGCTTCAGGGTCGTAGTGGCTAGGGCTTAAGCTGGCGTGAAAAACGCGCCCGAAGCCAGCTCGGTGGGTATCGTTGGCGCTCTTAGGCTGTTACATTGCACTGCTTGCCTTTTAATCATACTTCTGCAAATTTTTTTTCCATTTTACGACTGAGAAGTCATATGTGCAAACACGTGTTTTCAGCAATTCTTCATCAGGCCAATGCAGTTGCAGGGACTAAAATGGTCAGTTATATGTAGTATTTAAATGGTCCTCGGGGTAGACGGGGGGTGTAATTAGCCAGCGTGGTGTCCCCTCGGCTCACACATGCGGGACCCAGCCTGTTGAGGGCGTTGGGCCCGGCGAGCAGAAAAGAGAGGGGAGGGGTTATCTCACGGTCGGCGTGCATAGTTTCGGATGGCATCTGTTCGGGCGACACGGTATTCACTCGTGTGGTTGGCCAATATAGGCAGATTGCTGCTAGCAGCGTCTTGACAGCAGAGGGCGGACTTTGCTTAACGGACTGCCACTGCTTCGGCTGTGGCGAGCACCTGTTTGCGCAAGCCTTTAGAGTAGTGTGTTGAAGCCTGTTATATGACTTAAAAGACCTCTCTCACGTCAACTTGGTGGTTTTTATCGATCAACTGTGCGAGGATTATACTTGAGATCGATCGATATACTCATTTGCCGAGCCAGGCTGGGATGTATTCGCGCACCCTCTTCTCCAGATATCGCGTTGTTTGGCCAATATATAATGCTCCACAGGAGCAAGTGAAGGAATAGATGCATATGGATGTGGCCTGCAAATGGTAGTTGGTATTCACCCCCATCCGTAGAAGGGGAGAGCTGGTGAAGAATACGCGTAGGTCTGCCACTGGGAAGGCACTCGTGACTGCTGCCTTTAGACGTCGCCTTACCAGTTCGCTTGCTGCGTCTCCTAAAAAAGGTATTCTTATGAATAAATCTTATGAATCTTATAAATAAATCTTTCTTTTCTGCCGTTGCAATGGTAGCCTTTGCGACACGCTCCTTGATGTTTCGGAGGATTAACACTTCAGGATAGCAATTTTAGCGGAGGGTGTTTTGTAGCTGCTGCAATTTAACTAACACTGTTTCAGGAGACCAGATGCGTCGTGTTCAGGCTACTAATCCCTGGAATAGGCTTCGCTTGAAGTTAAGGGGAAAAAACTGTGAAAGTAAATGCATGGGGTGTGTCATACTTTTTGGCTAGGCTATCACAACATTTTCGCACGCAACTCTCCTGCTGACCAAATTCAACAATGGTGCTTACTTATCATGTGAAAAACCTACAGCAAGTACCTAATATTAAAATTAGGTATGGGTGCTGAAACCAGTTTAACTTATACCTGCATCAAGGATACAGGCACTTGAAGTAATTGACCTCACTTTTGTATAAGGTAGACCTCGGATATCCTCAAAGCCATATTATCGTTTTCACCATCCCCCAAAGAAGACGAAGAAGAAGTTTCAAGGAAATGGACCGAGTTATATTGGGACTGACGTTTCGGACACTCGCTTGTTTTCATCGGCAGAGTAGCGTGGTGGTTTTTCCTGCTTGCCGGGACTGTTTTAGCTTCGCTGCATGCCTGTTATTATATCCGTGCTCGGCGCACAAACTTTTACCTGCTTGTTTGCTGCTGACTGTCCGTGAGATTGACAGCTGGGGGGCTCACGTGACCTTTGTCCCCTTTGCAGCTGTCGTAATTGTTGGCACGTCAGTGCGCTTACTGGCCTTGTTACTGCCCGCATGAGTTCATGTCAATCTCGTGTGCGCGGTAGTGGTGAGGTAGCGTTCCATGCTGGTCACGTGGTCCCTGACCGCCCCCTCTCCGATCTTCCTCTGATCTCAGTTGTACTCCACGCTTGTATGGATGAAGGTCTATGGCTCTGCTAAGTTTACCAATCGAAGACCAACTTTCCAGCAGAAGTCTAGCCATCTTGTCATTGGCTCGGCCTATTACCCTTGAATTGTCGAAGGCGAAGGTGTGGTTCTGCTGCTGTACTTGCTCATGGACCATAGACAGCCTATATTAATCAAAGCTACATTTTTTGGGGTACTAACCTGTCTCATCCTGCCGTCGCTTTCTGTTGGATATTCGAAGGAAGGGTTGTGATATATGCTACATGTTCACATTATTCAAGTGTATTGCAGCATTTGCACGGCAGTGGTGAAGACCCAAGACGAGCTTAGATCGTGAAATTTCGGTTGCTATAGTACTCTATCGGAATAAAGTCTACGGAATCTCCTATTAAAAGAAGTAGTCGCCGGTATTTGGGCAATGGTCTCGTCAATGACAATGCAGTTTACCGTTTCTATCCCTGATTACGTCCACTTCAGCTTCAGAACAATTGGATTTATCGAAGCATCGCAGGTTTTCCTCTTTGTAGAGCTTACCTAACCACGTCAAATGCATTCGAAATGATCATCAGGGTAAATGATGGATCATGTAGTTAATTTCCAACTGCCCTGATAATCGCGGACCTAGATTTAATAACCCTTTTATTTGTGTTAACGGCCTTCTCCACATTTAACTCACTAAAACTCAACTTTAAAGATAACATAATTATTGATTAACTTCCACGTTGAACAATGACCATGCAGTTGTATTGATTTCTGTGCCAATTGAAACTGTTGTGCATTTCCACTCGTTACTTGAATCGTGCAAAGACGGGTAGCAATTGAAAAGCTGTCTCAAAATGTTTTTGTACAAATAAATCCTGCTGCATGCACTTGTTTTCAATTCGTACGCGGGAAACACTCCACCAACAATCATCAGAATCTCTCTTGTCTTCGTAGATATTATTTCCTGCATAATTAATTTGAGTTGATGAATTCTGCCTGCAGGTATTTTGTCCTAAAACTAGGTCAAATCATCTGGCATCACAGATTAAGATCTTAGCCAATTTGGTCAGGCATTCAGTCCAATTGCAAAGCACATGCGAATTTAACAATTAAGCCATTACTCTCTTCTATTGTGGCATTAACTTTCTGCAAGGGAAGAGAAATGGCGGTAGATACAACGCAAGTATACTATTACTCAAACTAACGCACTCGCGGGTCACCGCATTTGCCTTAAACCTGCTGAAACACGCGGCGGACAGCGTCGAATTCGTCGGTCGAACTGGCACCAGTCAATAGAAGAAAGTCGTAATTGTTAGCCTTAAAAGGAATTTGGGCACCAAGACATGAATAACTGTTGTTTGAGTCGACCCAATCGTGAAAAATCTCAAGGCGTTTGGCGGGCTTTGAACCTGCGCATCAAAGAAGTCCTTTGCTGGAGGCCAAAACTCTAACCACTAAGCTTCAAACGCCCCACCTCAAGCCATGATTAAATTAATGGCGTGAGGTGGGGCGTTTGTAGCTTAGCGGTTACAGCATTGGTCTCCAGTAAAGGCCTTCTCTGATGCGCAGGTTCGAATCCCGCCAAACGGCTGGACTTTTTTTCATAATTGGGTCAAATCAAATTCAGAAAATCTGCCAAGCCACATCATGCATAACTGTTGTTTTCAAATCAATTATGCAAATTCAGTGTCGGTCGAAGTGTTCATTACGAAAATACTACTGACTTCCTTTATTTCTGTGAAGTTGCTATGTTTTTGCATTGTGGCTCCAAGCTGCAATATCCAGTTACATCGGTGTCGTCCCTGTGCTGTTGTTACTTTGATAAAAAAATCGGTTTCCAAGTGATTGTGTAGTAGGCCGTTTGGGAAATAAATATTTTTCCATGCTGACGCATGCAACGATTCCCATAGTTGTGCTTTTCGTTAAATTATTTAGATCCGGTTGATGAAACTTCCATCAAAGGAGCATAGCTCAGCCAATAGATTTTGCGTGCTTCGATTAAAACAATCGCTAGGATTTTGAGTTTGTTTACCCAGAGGCCCTGGGTCATTAAAAACTTCGGTCATTTCTAAAACAGGGGCTCCATACAAACGCTTCTTTCAAGCAGAATCTCCAATAGCCCTTTTTTTCGTTCGAAATACACGTCAAACCGGTCAAGTTGGGCCTCAAAGTAACAACATACTATGGTTTTAGCGACGCTTTTGGTCTACATGAGATAGAACAGTGTAGTTGCGACTTCTCATACTCTGGATTTCTGTCGAAAGCCCCGAAAAATTCAAAGACCAGTAATGGGCACCGTGTCATCATTTCCAGTCTCCTGGTACATTGTTTTTTTGGATCCAAATTTATCGGGTGCATAAAAAGGCCATTTGTACACATTTAACTGAACATATGCCCAAGTAGCTGCTTAGGCTATGAACTAAGATAACAAACAGTTCAAGGGTAAAGCATGTAGTGGACACTGGCCATACCATGGACCTAATGGCTTTATTCAAGGTTGTACGTAGGGTGATGATTGGGAGGCTCCTGCGCTTTGCACAAGCCGCTGCGATACGGAGATAAGAAAACAAAAATCAGTAAGGAGATTGATCGCATGATTAACCTCACAAAATTGATAATGTATGTAACCCCCATTCCCTTTCTCGTCATCTCCCATTGCATGACTGACTGCTTCCGCACGCGTTGCAGTTTTAATCACGCGTTAATCTAAACTGGCTTGCCTAAATTACTCTCCCCCCACCTCTCATATTATGTGCATTCGCATGTCTGACTAAGACCCGTTTCCCTACTGCGTTATTTGTTCTCTGATGCAGTCCGCAGTATTTAAAGACAGTTAACATGCCCTCCCTCGCACTGCCAGTTAGCCCCCCCCCCCCTTGGAGCTAAGGCTGGCTATTTTCGGGGCCATTAGCAGGCGCTCTACGAAAACACAAGAAGACGATGACCAGATGTTTTTCTCAGGTTGTCATGTCCTCGCCTTTGCCTTCGCCCCCCGGCCGACGCAGCCGCAGTCAGATGATAGCGGCAGATATCGATCGATAGACGCGACGCGCGATAAGCTCGGGCTTATTGATTGAATAAGCGTTTGAAAGACAAAACACGCCTCTCAAGGAAGTCATTTCAATAGTCGGAAGCAAACGGTGTAGGTCGGTGCTGCGAATGGTGAGTTCACATGTTTTTTACGCTTGAAGTCAAAGGCTGGCCTTTTACTTTTGACGTTTTACCATGACGCCTTATGGTTATCTGTACCGTTCTCTTTCAGCGTGAGTGTCTTAGTATACATATTGGCCAGGGCGGTGTGCAAATTGGTAATGCGTGCTGGGAACTTTACTGCCTAGAACACGGTATTCAACCAGATGGTCAGTTACCGAGCGATAAAACCATCGGCGGTGGAGACGATTCCTTCAATACATTCTTTAGCGAAACTGGCGCCGGCAAACATGTTCCTCGCGCCGTAATGGTCGACTTAGAACCAACGGTTGTAGGCAAGTTTTTTTATATTTCAGATACTGTGAAAATAGATCACTGAACTACGAATTGGATGTTTGATACTATTTTTATTTTAATGAAGCTTTATTTGTTCGTACTAAGCAACCGCCATCTAAGTCCGATTTGAGACACATTAAAATTATTCACGACTGAGTTCTCAGCATGATTGCGATTTTAAGTTGCTTGAAATCTAGACTAGAAACTTGGCACTGGCAGGTATAAAATCCATTTCACTATAAAATGAAATAATATGCACGTGAAGACTACATAGATGTTTATCGGGGTTAAAGTCTCCAAAAGACTTGAAAACAATAAGAATTACTTGAAAACCACTGTGGCGTCGGATTTGCATAGGACGTCTCCTTAAATTTGAGGCCTGTAGTAAAAATCGTATGCCTAAATAATTTTAAGATCTGCCAATTTCGAAGCATTTGTTACCCGGTAAAAATTGAAAACAGGCATATACGGTGGGATTTATTGACATCAATAAATTTTGTGACAGCTTCTGAGCTGCATCTTGTAGCTGCATGAATTAACGTGTACTTGTGGATGCACCACATTGGGCGTACGCAAAAGCAACTGGCAACCAGGGCCGCTGGGCACTTGCCCAACTAGCTTTTCAAGCAAGAATACAGAGTACCGCGGTCCTCTATTATAAAGCATCTACTAGACAGCGGTCAATTTGTCGACGTCAAAACAGCGTTTCCAGTACTTGTTCGTACCCAAACAAACCGAACTCTGCCTCATTCGGAAGCTGCCTCCATACGGTGGGAAAAACCCGACCTATGCAAGCAGCTTGGCCATTTGGTCAACCTCCAATTACCCTGGTTATTGGTCACTTAATTTTAATCCCCAAGCAATTTTTGTTACCTTCCTCTGCCCAATCCCCCCTTCCTTCCGACTTAAGCAGTGTCCTTTACCGATTATTATTTTAACTGAACCACGATTCTTGCTGTTATGCCATTCATTTTGTGAAATTTCAAACTGTTGTATGTCCCCTTCGTTACCAGCATTACGCAGCAAAATGATGCGGCTGAGGAGCTGTCAAGAAATTTATTGATGTCAATAAATCCTGCCACATATGCCTATTTTAAATTTGTACCGAGTAAAAATGCTCAAAAATTGGCAAATCTTAAAATTATTCAGACATACTACAGGCCTCAACTTGAAAGTGATGACCTATGCAAATCCGACGCCACAGTGTCATGTTTTTTCAAGAATATATCTCTTGCCACGCTTGAGGACTCATTTTTTAAAATGGCGGATGAAGAGCATACGACTGACAGCTCTATGTTAAATATTTCTTACGGTAGATGTCCTCAGAAGCCTCCTTTCCTTATGCCAGTCTAAGTTATCCCTCCTTGATCCTCTAGATGAGGTTCGGACGGGCACCTATCGTCAACTGTTTCACCCAGAACAACTAATAACTGGCAAAGAGGACGCTGCTAATAACTACGGCCGTGGCCACTACACGATCGGCAAGGAGATGATTGACCTCATTCTTGACCGCATCCGTAAGCTGGCCGACAATTGCAACGGTTTGCAGGGCTTTTTCTTCTTCCACTCATTTGGAGGTGGGACCGGCTCTGGCTTCACTTCCCTGCTGATGGAGCGCGTCAGCGTAGACTACGGCAAGAAGTCCAAGTTGGAGTTTGCCATCTACCCCGCTCCGCAAGTCTCTACTGCTGTTGTTGAGCCGTATAACTCCATTCTCTGCACTCACTGTACACTGGAACATTCAGACTGTTGCTTCATGTTTGACAATGAAGCCATCTACGATGTTTGTCGGTAAGGAGACTGACGATGGCTTTCTCTGTTTTGTAGGCTCAACTCTCTAGCAAACGACTAACAACTAAAACTGTTGTTTGGTATCCTCCGATTTCTCACCACAACATCACACCTTTTTCAAAGTGTTCAATACCATATACAGATTAACGGTCGGTTATGCTTTACGTATAAGCACATGCTGAACGCTCACCTGATCGCTCAGATCTGCAGGCCTTTATTAGATTTTTAAATGAAGTAGAGTTTCAATTTTAAGGATTTAGTGAAGAAAATGACAGGGACTTGGAATGCCAAGTTGGCAGTTAAGATTAACTCAAACAACGCAGTACGAGAGTTCCTATGTACTGCACCGGTAACAGTATCGTTGAGATACACACTTTTGCCAGTCTCCATGCTGATTTTAAACCGAACAAGCAGCAGACTTACAGTCGTAAATGGGCTTATCAAACCTACTTGGGGCCGTCTTTTGAATCTAGTGATCAGTGTTCGTAAAGATGTCAGGCGAGTCAAGTGCGTTAGTTTTCTAAAAATACCATTTTTAAAGGTCTGACGGTTAGTTTATTGCTTAAAATGCGAACTGGTTTAGAGCATACCTCGACTTCTCGTCACTGAGTGCCATTTCTAAAGTAAAATATAAATGTGGCAATGATATTAACGATGAAAGATGATACAAAATAGAACAAGATGACTCTATCCATTTCCTTTCAGCTGAGTTTAGTGAATGTATTATAGCGATGCATTGCATATGACCTACGTCTTGTATGATACCCCTCAAACTTACAGTTATATTGGATGGGCTATATTGCCTGAAGTTATATTGTTTTCATCCTTGGTGTTCTTCCTCATTTTGCCAAATATGCACTAGGATAGCGCAACGGATCGCTGTTGGTCATACTTTCAAACAGTATTTGGCCGTTTAGATGACTTTCATTAAAACAATCCTTGAGCTGTTCCATGTTAAAAAAATTGGTTTGCCAGTCTTCAGAAGAGTGTTAAACAATAAAAGATTGGAACCGTCTACGTTGATAAATGTCCAATTTAAGTGTATGTATAAAGGCAGAAGTACATGACCGGCAAAGGGAAGGGATAGTGGACTGACAATTTCTGGCATACAAGCCGTCATTAGCCAGCTATACCCAACCCCAGGGGGTAGCGAATCCCGAGGCTCAACTTGCGACTTTGTTGGTTAAAAGTCAAACGCTGTTACCGCTGCGCCATGGGCACTTTGCCTTGTCGATTCCGATCAGGCGTATATACAATGGTGTGTAGGCACTCACCGATCGGTTACGAAGCTCACTCATCCCGTTGTGTTTTGGGGCTCATACTCGAGCCCCGCCAACAGCCGCCTAATGGCTAGCCTATTTAAGACAGGAATACATGACTGACAACGAAGAGGGAGACCATTGGTCATCAGCATCCAACCATAACCGACCCCAGGTCTCGAGTTCAAACCTGGTGTGATGCATCACCTGAAATTGCGTATGCCTGGCAGATGAAGATGAAGAAACCAGAAATAGCCTTCTCGTTCTCCTGTCGTCCTCGGTAATTTCTACCTGCCTCTAATACCATGTGTCTTCTGACGGGGCTCAAGAGTGGGCGAAAAGAGACGAATATGTTCATAGGGGAATTGGTGAGCCTGCATCCACCATTGCTAACATACATATATGTTTTATTCGTTGAATTTTATTGAATAGTTATCGCATATATTATGGCCTATCTCTAGAGTTCAGTGTTTTTCTTATTTTTATAGGCGTAGCCTTGATATCGAGCGACCAACATATACCAACCTCAATCGCCTAATTGCTCAGGTCGTGAGTTCTGTTACCGCATCACTCCGTTTTGATGGTGCGCTCAACGTTGACCTGATTGAATTCCAGACGAATTTAGTGCCCTACCCACGAATCCATTTCCCTCTGGCCACCTATGCACCCACAATTTCTGCTGAGAAGGCATACCACGAACAACTGTCGGTGAGTGAGATCACCAATAGCTGCTTTGAACCAGCAAACCAAATGGTTAAATGTGATCCTCGTCATGGAAAGTACATGGCCTGTTGTATGCTCTATCGAGGGGACGTAGCCCCGAAGGATGTGAATAGTGCCATCAGCAGTATAAAAATGAAGAAGACAATTCAGTTTGTCGACTGGTGTCCCACCGGTTTCAAGGTCGGCATAAACTACCAGCCGCCGACTGTCGTACCAGGTGGAGATCTCGCTAAAGTTCAACGCGCTGTTTGCATGTTAAGCAACACAACGGCAATAGCTGAGGCCTGGGCCAGACTAGATCAAAAATTCGATCTGATGTACGCGAAGCGTGCATTTGTGCATTGGTATGTCGGCGAGGGAATGGAAGAAGGTGAATTCTCCGAGGCCCGGGAGGATTTGGCAGCCCTAGAGAAAGACTACGAGGAAGTGGGCGCGGACACGTTCGAAGGCGAAGAGGAAGGCGAGGAATATTAACAGACACCCAGCGTTTTCTTGTTTGATAATTTGTCATACATTTATATTTAATGTTTATAAATTTGTTACTTCAGTGCTGACACATTTGCCTTATCATCACCATTTTTAAAGGGTCTTATGGCCGTGGGGAATCAAAAAGGCCCATGAACGTAACAAAGTTACCCTCACAAATATAACGATACATTTGCGATATCGTAGGAGTGAAACCGGTAGTAATATGTCGTGCGATAAAGATATTTTGAAGGTTCTGATAATGTCAGTGTTCTTGGTGGGATTTGAACCCCCGCCAACAAGCGGAAGGCTTCAGTACAGCTAACGCTCTAGACAACGGAGTCAGTAGGCCCCTTCCTGAAGCCGTGAGTTTAGTTACACATGGGTCAATTTTTCCGCCCAGCCTAGTGCAGCATATGGAATCGACCGATTCTGATGCAGTAAGCTGACTGCCCAAGCATGATTTCCTAAGCGACAAATCTGGACTCCACTGAAGAAATACCTGGCACACTTAATTACCACGGGGTTTTGGGGGATTTGCATATTTCACTTGACCCACTTGTGAAAAACTTGGTGGCCTCAATAGGATTTTATTCTTTTCAATGAAAGGCGGCCTTTGGGGGAATGAGTCAGTTCGGGGTCAGTCCAGGTCATCCGATGTGGACGCTAATTGTGGTTCATGTTGGTTCATGTTTGTCGGCTGCAGCCTCTTCCACCTTTCTTTGAGGTGTTTGTACACTCCAGCTAACTCGGTACGCCGGTCGTTGCATGAATCATCGGAGTGCATGGCCTCAAGAAATTATCGGCATTTTTTGGAGGTGCAAACTCCGACGATGCGTGTTTTGTCCCATGCAATACTATGTTCTGTGTCAAGGCAATGCATAGCTACTTCGGAAAAACGGTCATGTCTCTTCGCCGCCGATTGGTGCTCACGGATGCATGTAGAGACTGATCTTCCTGTTTGGCCACAATATACCGTGTCACAAGCTTCAAATGACATCTTTTAGATGGCTTCTTTCTTATTGAGATAGCCAACCCTATCCTTAGGGTGTACTAGCTGAGTGCGTAAAGTAGCCATCGATTTGTGCGCCACTTTTATTTGGTGTTTCCGCAAGTGTCTTTCAACGAGTTCAGACACGCTCCTTATAAAAGGAAGGCCCCGTCATGTGTTTGTTTCGGGTGCTTGAGTGGAACTATCTGGTTCCTTTTTGTTGGGTCGTTGTTGTCTCGTGCATCGGCGTACAAAGTCTCTGGTGTTCCCATTGCGGGAAAACCATTCAAACATTTCCCAAGGGACGCCTTTCCTAGAAATTACATTTCTTGGGATGCCTGCCTTTCAGTTTATAAGGATTCTATCCAATGCCAGCGAGGGAAGACCTTAGTTCAGCCAACGATCTAGCCAACTGGGGCACGAGATCCCTACCAGGAGACGTGAGTTTAAGCACATTTAGGTCAGTTTACTCGCCTAGCCTATTGTAACAGAGCATCCACCAATTATGATCATTCTTCTACCGACAAGGACTTTAACCATTGCTGGCTTGTTCGCCGTCATCAACATGAGTGGCATACCCATGCAACTGATGAGCGCATGCGAATGCCGTTTATTCCAACACGAAATGCTATCTTTTTGAAAGTTACTTTTACTCAAATGTCAGTGCTTTCATGCTTCTGTGCATTTGCTAATTTGTGTTAGACTTTAGTGCGGATTTTCCATGTGACTGTGAGTGAGATGATTCATCACGGAATTTTAGATTCCGATATACCTTGTGCGTGCCAATTGAAACAAAAGGGCAGGTTTCAATCTGCAGTTCAGAACACGAACAGGTGATTGTTCCAACAACACGTTTGTCAGCCTGACGTTTTAGACCGAACACATAGTCAGAAATAGCCGAGATAGGGATATCGGATGATGGGTTCGAGGAAGGATCTGAAACGTCAGGCAAAAAACCTATTGTGCGTGTGATCGCATTTTATGCACTACATACCAAGTCCACTTAGCACGAAACTATCATCTGTGGCCACACAAAATAAAACCTACCCCAATACTAATTTTAAGTTGCAATCGAGATCAAGCGTGGTTTATTGGAGGCTTATGATCGATTAGCGAATTAGTGTGCTATCTGATTTCCTGAGACCCAGCTTTTTTTAACGTCAGCCACTGTGACCGTATCGTCGTTTATCACTGAGTCGCCCTGAGGTTGGATAGGTAGAGTGGGAATGATTCAGCATAAATCGTTCTCCATATAGACCAGCATGACTTCAATTCATCTTAATCATCCATTATAGTTAAACACAACCACTACTTCCACCACATGCTCAAGGTTTTTCAACTCAATACAGGCGAACGTCGATCCAGGACTATACTATAAGTTTAATTGTGTCACATCAGTCGCATTAGGGTTCTGCCTATGCGTATGGTTAAAATGAGACGCAGGCCGAGAAGAAGGTGGTTGTGCCCAAAATCCGTTTTTATTCTCCTTCATCTATCCAGCGGGATGAAAAAAACTGCATGTTGACTCATCACCGAGTGAATTGAGTCATAGTAACAGGTGGGTGTGGGGGGGGGGAGGGTGAGAGACTTAAGGCAACGGA
Organism: Ligula intestinalis; assembly: GCA_036362985.1. Taxonomy (NCBI): domain Eukaryota; kingdom Metazoa; phylum Platyhelminthes; class Cestoda; order Diphyllobothriidea; family Diphyllobothriidae; genus Ligula; species Ligula intestinalis. The sequence continues at coordinate 48,155,840 of JAYGXS010000004.1, read as the reverse complement.
ACACGGATAGAGCACATACGATCAATCGTACGTGGCACCAATGTATTACGATAAGTCGACGGCGAGGCTTTGAAGGTGGCCGAATCAAGAAATAATGCGGACCTTATTTTCAAAAAACGACGCATACTCTAGCAGCTGTTTTTAAAATGTTGCCCTGGCGCTTTACTTTCCGTCTGCGAGATCTCGTCCCCAGCTGAAGTACGTCATGGGCCGATTCGAGAAGCAGGTAATTTTTGGCACGCACAGATGGATTGTCCTCTTTTTTTTCTGTACACAATCGCGTCCACTCTGTCTCTGGTCATCATAAAGCCGTGGACGAGAAATGAGAGTGGCGAAGAAATTCAGTGCAAGACTGCTTAACTAAAACACAAGTTGACACGCCAGGCAGGGTTGAAATCATCTCCTGGGGGTGATAGTGGACCTCGTCGTCTTCGGCGGTTGAACGTTTGTGCGTATGGGACTCCATGGTTCCAAAAATTATCCTCACTCTCTTTTTTATTTTAAACATTTGCCATTGGTTGCTTCGCGGAGTGACCTTGTCTCGAATATCATACGTGGGGCCTGTGAAATCAGACCATGCTATTTGCAAACAGGCTTTACGAGCACACGTATGTTGAGCTTACACATGCCCCGTGTTATTTCCGGCTGAACAAGTTTGAAATTCTCCACACCTTTTCTCCTACGAGACTCCCGTCTAAAAATGATTGTTTATCGGCTTCCGAAGGCTACCACCCCCCCCCCCCTCCCTTGGAATGCTGTCTGAATACTGCCCTCCCCGGTCTCGGCCCTTTGTTGACACTCTCACATTACGACCAGCTTGACGGCGGTGTCGACCCAGACGTCTGTTCCCCCTTTTGACCCAGTCCCCGCGGCTGATCCGAGACCCACTCATTAAGTCACGCCACCACAACTGCCTGTCAAAAGGCTTGCCAACAAAACATCGTCTCTGTTCCCGTCCGTCCCCCCTCACTTTGCCGACAAAGCATTGTCGCTGTTCGCGTCTCTCCACCCTCCCCACCCTTGGACTAGTGCATTCAGACCAATGGGAGACCCCAGGAGCCGACTCCTGGGATCCTATAAAACCGGACACATACCCCTTTGACGGATTCCCTTTGCTCTTGACGTGGAATATCCATTGTTAAGGTTTGTGTATTTATTTTGTACTATTTTCTCTTAATAGTACCGTACCACCTTGATAGTTGTTATCACTGGTTTGGCGTACGCGTGACTACTGGATACAGTTGAAGAAAGCAAAGGACGAAACAGTACTTAACACGGATTGGCCGTACTACCTGGGTATTTGGTCTGACAAACCAGTACTCAACCTCGATATGAATAATTGGCCTGATAAGCCAGTGTTCAACAGGTGTCTCGCATTTGTCTGGATTTAAAGTACTTGACAGTACTTAAACACAGCTGCGAAACTGCTGGATCGATCGTGCTGAACAAGGAATCGCGCACCTGGCTGGATTGACAGTACCCAACGGTACTTAAACGCAGGTGCGGAACTGATAGATCGTCAGTACTTAACACGGATTGGCCGTGCTACCTGGGTATTAGGTTTGACAAACCAGTACTTAACATCGATACGAGTATCTGACCGGACAAGCCGGACAAGCAGGAGTCTCGCATTCGTCTGGATTGAAAGTATTTGACGGTACCTAAACACAGATGCGGAATTGCCGGATCGATAGTGCTGAACAGGATACATAGTACGTTGGCCAGATCGGCCGTACTCAAGATCTGCAGCGTTGGCCGGATTGGCAAACCAAGGGAACAACACAGTCGGAAAAAATGCCCAAAGAAGAGGGAACAATCAAATTTGGTCAAGGAGCAGCCAAGTCCTCGAACCTCCACGGCGGCCCTGGTAAGTCAAGCTCTTGTAGCCTTTTTAGTTTTAAGAATAATAAACCTAAAAGGCCTTAAGAATTGCTCAGCTTCAGGCGAAATCTGCTAGATGCAGAATAGAGATAGGTAGACGCGAAGCGAACGAAGTTTTTACTATTTATTTCGAGCTTAAAGTGGAATTCACTAGATTAAACGCTAAAGGCCCGCAGTGGGATGTGGAGCTACATAGGCGCTTAGTGGCGATACATAGACAGGAAACTGATCTAGATGAACGCGAAGCGGAGTTAGATGAACATGAAGCGGACCTAGAACTTTTGATCCTTGATGCCAAGAGTAAAACAAATCCCGCGAGCGCCAGAATGAAGGGCCTACGTGCGAATGTGGAGATGCCTCAGGTAGATGCGAATTTATATGGGTCAGGTGACGGGGAACTGCCGTCTGCAGATAATGACTTGCATGCAGACCCGACTTCGGACGGGGATTTCGGTTTCGAGTGTGGGGACATTGGCAAAATGGATGAATTTCAGGAAAAGGGTCCACTGTATCATGAGAACATAGGCAAATCAGGGTCACCAGAGTTTGTTGGTGATGTTCCCGAGATTGTTTTTCATGCTCCCATGTTTTCATCGCCTTCCCCCGCATTCGTTTCTAGTGAGCTACCTAGTATTTCTTTGACTTCGGCTCATTCTGCGCACGTGTGCATTGCTGACACTAAGTTGCGTTCGGGTCACGATTACTCCGCCGATTTGGACGGCAGTTCTGATTTTGCCCTTCGTGAGGATTTACCTCTACCGACTGTTACGGGTTCTCAACTTTCATCCCCTGTTCCCACTGGTGTATTGGCTGATCCTGAGCCAGTTGAAATTGAAAAGGCTGTAGCAGTTGAAGACTCAGCATTGTGCGTGGAACAATTCCCCACGAAATTGACATCTGCGTGGTCACACTTGAACGGACTAAGCGAGGACGGGCTCACCAATTGTGAGATCGGCACACCCATGGGAACTGCTATCGGGAAGGCTCTTTGGGTAAAGGATCAGCGCCTGAATAAAGCAGGGAGACCGTTTGCCGTAGAAACATCGCTTGAATATGCATGTGACAGAATATTGCAGCACGCTGTCAATCACCATCTTGCCAACAGGGCGAGTGATGGGACGGAGCACATAAAACCGTTGTACGACTCCGAGTTCTTGGACACTTTGGCAACGAGCGAGAGTCACTCGTTAGAGAATGCACGTGCACTGGCTATTGCGCGTTCATCCTCTGTGCATAAAAGGGAGGCCAAGAATGTCGCACCGATCAGGTCACTTGGTAGTCGCGATCAATATATTGGTACCCCCTGGGACATGAGCAAGACCGTCCTAAGTCCACCTCCAGATTTTGGGAACACCCTCCAGTCTGCCCAGAAGCATGACTTGTCTTGGTGTCAGGGAGCCAGTGAACAACAATCGTTGAATCAAGTCCAGGTTGAAGGGGCTCGAATAAAACCACTTACATCGAAGAGTTTAGTGTAGAAGCGAGAGAACTGGAGGCTGCCCAACACTGACGATTTAAATAAGCAATATTACGTGAGCCTGAAGAAAGCACGTTATTTGGCAGGTGTCCTTTGGCGTCGCTGGCCAAAATGATACCTTCCCACATTACAACGCGGTACTAAGGGGTTTCGAGCGTCTCGATAACCGAAAGTACGCGATGTGGCCATAAGAGTTATTGGAAGACGCTAATATGGCGAGAGAGAGAGAGAGAAGGGGGAAAAAGACAGAGTGAAAGTGAAAGAGAGATTGAGAGATAGTGTGAGAGAATAAGATAGGGAGATTAACTTGAGAATGGCGGGCGGCGCTGTGAAGAGAAATGTGCGTAAGATTTATTTACTAGAGGGTAGACAATAAACAGGGAAGTAGGGGACGTGGTGCTAGTGTCACGAGCAGATATAAACTATTTCCACTAGCGACTAGTTATGTCCTTTGCATGAGCTGAGTGTAGGTGAATTAATAGAGCCGACGTGGATGGTATGTGGAGAATTGGCGGGCGGTGTTATTTCCGGCTGAACAAGTTTGAAATTCTCTACACCTTTTCTCCTACGAGACTCCCGTCTAAAAATGATTGTTTATCGGCTTCCGAAGGCTACCACCCCCCCTGGGATGCTGTCTGAATACTGCCCCCCCGGTTTCGGCCCTTTGTTGACACCCTCACCTTACGACCAGCTTGACGGTGGTGTCGACCCGGCCGTCTGTTCCCCCTTTTTGACCCAGTGCCCGCGGCTGATCCGAGACCCACTTGTCAAGTCACCCCACCACAACTGCCTGTCAAGCGCTTGCATCTCCCTTTTGCCAACAAAACATTGTCTCTGTTCCCGTCCGTCCCCCCCCCTTTGCCGACAAAACATTGTCTCTGTTCGCGTCTGTCCCCCCTCCCCACCCTTGGACTAGTGCATTCAGACCAATGGGAGACCCCAGGAGCCGACCCCTGGGATCCTATAAAACCGGACACATACCCCTTTGACGGATTCCCTTTGCTCTTGACGTGGAATATCCATTGTTAAGGTTTGTGTATTTACTTTGTACTATTTTCTCTTAATAGTACCGTACCACCTTGATAGTTGTTATCACTGGTTTGGCGTACGCGTGACTACTGGATACAGTTGAAGAAAGCAAAGGACGAAACACCCCGTTTTGAATTAAACCGACGTTTTTTCACTGTAGGCGGTTGGTTAACAGGAGTAGGCAAGTAAATAAAGCAGAGAACTCGAATCACGCTACCAGGTCTATTATTAACTAAATTACACACAGAGCAGTGTGTTTAACAAAGGAACATGGTACAATAATGAAAAAAAAAGATATCTGCGGAGTTGGCGGAAAGACACTTCAATGACAAATGACTGGTTTAAGCGTCAGTTCTGGATGACGACTCCCGGGAAATCTAGATTAAAAATAAGCGGATTTTTTGGCATATGTGAGGGCTTTCAAATAACCATGTTGCCATGCAGGTGGTTCAATTTTTCAGTGTTATAAGTTTTAAAAGTGTTTTTCAAGGAGACTCTGAGGGACATCTTATTTTTTGCAGTAGTTTCATGCATGCAAAATTTGAATATTCGATGTATATGGCTGGTGATGACTCACTTAGTTGAGGTAAATTCGTTGCAAGTCTTCTTCGGTGAATAAACCGCCTTAAAAAGACAATTTAAATTCAGACATCAGTAAGGAACCAGAGAACTCAACTATAAAAATTACAACTTTTCTGGAGCAGAGTCGAATGTAACAATTTCGAAGGTAATTAATGTAGTCCAAGTGACAACCACAATAGGAGAATAAAAGTATCTTCAATGAATCGCCATAATAAATACTAATAAATCGGGAATTGGACGCTACCCGATGCTGTTGTACCTTCTTAGTCGACATCTAAATAAGTCTACGTTTATTTTTTCTCTGTAAGCCCGTCTGAAGCCTGACTTACGTTTCCATTGCCTAAGTGAAATCATCTCATTTTTTGCAGTCAATTCCTAGCGGTCACCTATGTATGTGAGATTTGATAAATCGCCCAATAAAGTCCATCCGACGGCCTCGTCAGCTCCCCCTACGTTCGCTGTGTCGTTATTTGACTGCTTTTGAAGTCTCCACACGGAGTCCGAAGGCAGTGTAGGATCAGCAGCTCCCGTAACATGACTGATAAATGCTTTTTCACCACGCAATATTCCTGGTTAGAACCAACAAGACAGGGAGCCTTGATAGCAGAACGTAGGAGAACAGAAGACTCGTTGTCAGACGAAGTTGTTCCACCCTATCACACTCACAAAAAAACTATGACTCACTGTCTCACACGCCAGTGAACTAGCTACCAATAGCATGTTAGCAATCGAGAGTGAGCTCGGGAGCGAGCTCCAAGGACGAGTGAGTTCCGTAACCGGTCGGTGTCGCCTATTGACCATTGTGTATATTTCCGATAGACACCGGTAAGGAAGCGAGCACGTGGCATACTGGTTAGAGCGTTTGACTTCCAGCTAACAAGTTCGCAGTTTCAAAACTCGGGGATCGCCACTGCTAGGGTTGACTATGGCTGACTGATGACCACTCAATTATGTGTTTGTCGGCCGTGCTGCTCTATACATGTATAGTTATTTTTATGTTTAAAGATTCGGGGTCCAGCTATGTTATCGCGTTCATCGTCTCCCAAAGAAGAGGAAGAGGAGGTGGGTTCGTGGACCCACCATTGGTCGGCAGCAAGCACAGTGGAGTCGAACGGCGGCCAGCAGGCAGGCGAACACACGTGCAGGGAACACGAGTACAACACAAGATTAGTGGCAAGGTGATTTCACTCAAGGCCCACGGAAGAGAAAGCATGGTACTCTGACGATAGAAGCGAGTGGGCTTTGAAACGACAGTCCAAATGTAATTTGGTTCACGAACCAGCCCCCTCTTTCTCTTCTTCTTAGGGAGACGATGAACTCAGGAATAGTTTCAAAACGATCTCTTGACTTTGCAAGGCAAGCAAACTTCGTTTTGGTGATGTAAATAAATATCCAAATAGCTGACGGATGATCATATAAAATGCCTAACATTATTCCGGCTGCAATATTGGAGACGCGCACTCACTAGATTTATCGTCACACTTGGATTGACACTACCAAAGACGCAGGCAACAGAAAACACCAAGAACTCGGCTTCACCAAAGAGTCGTATCCCACAGGTCATGCTAAACTATCCCAGCCGAGGTCAACATCGAAAAGGAATTATTGCATTGTGATTGTTCCTTTTCGATAGAGGGTGGTCGACCGTGGGGTCAGACAAGTTGGATTACAGATGAAGTACCGAACGGTAACCAATCATACAGAATCGTCGACACTGACTCCATGTGAACACGCGTAAGGAAGATCACCCAGAGCCTTAACCTAATGATGAACCGACAGGCAATATCTGAAGACGATTGGCGACAGATAAGTCTGACCCATTTTCTACTACTGTTTCCTGCTCACGCTTCTGATGCTGAATCTGCGATGGATGTCGAAAAGTCAGGCAAATAAACGTATCGTCCCAGCGATCGAGTCGTCTTCTTCTCAAGTCTAGAGGATGTTGAGCAGCACGTCCCTGTGGTCTATAAAAATCCATAAACCAAACCTTCCTTTGCGATCAATCGTGGCACTAAAAGGCACACCTATGTACGAGCCGACTTAATGGCTTGCTACCTGTTTGAAGCTGGAGGGAGGCTGAGAACACGCAGCCGTATCCTCAAAACACTTCATGGAAGAACTCAGAAGCGTCACCAGCTAAATAATGACATTGTTTGACGTCGCCGGACTCTTTACATCTATGCATACAGTAAAAGCCACCAGTGGCCCCCTGGAGAGAAAGTGCGAAGTAAAGAAGAAGCATTTAAAAGGATGCGTTTGGTGGAGTTACCAGGCCACTGTTTCACCACGTAATTCACTTCTAAGGGCAAGATTTATGAGCAAATGCAGGGAACCCCGATGTACTCTCCGATCGCTGACTTCCTCATGGAGGCGGTACCGTAGGAATTAGAATGACTAGTCAATCTCTCCCACAAATCAAAATGTTAGCACAACTCAAAGGTAAACATTTTTCCCAGAGGAAACCAATGGCTAGGTGTTTGTCGCTAATAAACCTTCTGCGTAAATAACAGATGAAATATTTGCTTACTTTGAGGGGGGCCAGGCCGCATGCGTCCTATATTGCTTATGGCTAAATTGAAAAAGAATTTGGAGATTTTAGCTGGTCTTCCAGTAAACTCGTTCTAAAAAGGGGCTGCAGTTAACCGAGTAGGTTTGAGTTGGCCAAATAAATGTTAAGAAGTACAAAGTGATAGGTCGGCTAACAATGTTACATGCCAAGTTGACCAAACGGGAATAGAAAGTAAACATGTGCTGCACCGCGATTCCTTGTTGGTTTTTCGATAACCCCCAGGAGATTTGTGCTTCTGAAATATATGTGTATATGCGCCTGTACTGCAAATGGCTTGAATCTGCCATTTTTTATAACATAGGAGCCAATTTTCCAGTTGCATTTACTAAACCCTTTTGGATGATCTCTCAAGTACTTGATAAGTTTAACTTATCGTTGTAAAAAGTCCTCTAAAGATGCGCGCTTGTACTCGCACTACATTATATGCGTGCTTAGGTGTCGCTCAAATCCCGGTTCATATTCTTGCGTTAGCAGCTTGCAAAAGAAAGCCAGGATGTGTTAGTTCAGGCCATGAGAAATCAAATTCAGAATGTTCTTACGTTCGAAGAAGATTTCATCACCTAAACGGGGAAGAAATAAAAAGGATGACATACGGGTATAAAATCACATTTAAGACGATGAAAACCTGGTTTTTCTACAATGCAGCTTTACAAATCATTGTTTCTTCGCATTTTAGCCCTAAAAAGCCCTGCACAATAGGAATGTTTAGAAAAACGTTCCTTGAACCAATGAGACTGATACTAACAATAATAGGATCCGTGAAATGGTAAGTTGTCGTACATCCAGTTTGAGAACGTCTTCGTTCTTACTTCTGGACCACATTTTAGGGAGGGGGTACTTGTATTAGGCTCCGGAAGCTATAAGACCTACCAGTTCTGACACAATGGAGTAAATTATATCAACTTGTGAGACCCAGCAATTGCTTATTAATACCAGAGCGTTCCACTCTTTTCAATTACGTTTGCAAAAAGTGTGGATAAGGCTTTTTTGCTTTAGAAGCTAACTTTAGAAGGCTAACCGCTTACAACCTAAAAAGGCAATAAACTGGCCGGTATTTTATGCGCCAAAAATCAGGTCAAACGCATACACATGCTACAGTAGTTTCTTCTTTTAGTGCGACATTTAGAATCTATGAAAAACTTAATTTTCTCTATCCTATGTTTTACACAACTGATTTTGTAATGAACTCTGTTTTTGCTGCTTTCGGGTAGCCGTACGATTTTGTGGTTAAAAATGATTGTAAGTGGGAATGATTAGGCTTACCCGACATGAGTGCCGATCCGCCACGGCCTAAAAGAGACAATACTTGTTAGTACATAACGTAACCCCACAATCATCTTCGCGAGGGCAGCTGTACTGTTTACAGAGCCTTCTGCTTGGGAATACTAGAGTTAATGTGGTGGCTTGCTCAAATTAAAAGGCGTAACTTCGGGTTTGTTTAAAAAAGGAAATCGAGTTGGAGCAAGTTCGTATCCTCAACAAACAGATTGTTACTTTTTATTCAGGAATGCAACAGTTATCGTTAAGACTGCATACAAACTTGGCTGACTGATTAATATCAACAGTACAATCATGTGAAAGGAGATTGCTAAAATAACATACAAACGACTTCTAGGAATGGCTTCTTTTGCAGTGTATACTAAGCTGTCCGAGATTTGTTTGAGGGAATACGAAGAATGTGTGTATAGCACAAGAGTCTAGCATTATTAAGCAAAATCGTAACTAGCACCATCAACATCTTAATTATATTACAGACACTAATAGGATAGATCCAGACAAGCCGTAAGCAAGCTGATAAAAGGGAATAACGTGAAAGGTTGGATCGTCATTCACTCATTGGACTGCCTACCATGCTTTCCGGTCGGGTGATGTTCTGCAGAACAAAACATTTGTTACGGAACAGTTTGGTTTACGAAACATTATTTTAACGACTTTTACTACCTAACAGACCAACTTTACTGCCTCTTACCTTCTCTTTTACTGGATCTGTCTGGTTCGCAGCGATGGTATTTGTCTGGAGTGAACACGAAATATATTGAGGAAAAACAAAATAAATGACAATCATCAACTTAATTTCTGTTAATGTCGGCGAGTCCAATTAAATTCTTGTGCAGGTTAAAAATTCCCTTGAAGAGGTATTAACTTGTCTGACAAAAAGGCGTTACTTATTTTACCAAGGATAACCTAGTAACCTGTTTAAGAGTATATATGCCAGAACCCATTCGCAAATAGCGCGTGTTCTTTGAATTTTGTTAGCATATGAAGAACTCGTTTCCATTTAGTCCCCTAGGCTAGGCCGAAAGAGCGCAGCGCGTTTTTACTGGGGTTTATGCTTATTTCAAGGTAAAAATTAATGCTGCATCAAAGCGGAAGGGACGATTCATTCTATCTGGTTTGCGGAATTGAGCCTGCCTTCTGTTAAAAAGGTAATAATAGACAGAAGAAGATATTCTGGCTCCAAAGCAACAAAGTTGGAAAGCTTTATAGTGCTAGGATTAGATGTTCCTTAGGTTGTTATTCACGCTTCTTTATAATCAGTTACACGACTTCTACCGATTGTCTGAGAGAACGGATAAAGAACGATGCCAATATTTCACAGCTTTTGTTAAGAATTCGCAAACCATGCGTTTATACACATTAAACTATTCCGAAATCCGTATCCTACGTTTTATGTTCACATTACGCCGTAAGGTTTTGGATATACAGGTGAAAATAGGACGTTATTTCCAATCAGTAAGGAGCCATTTCTAATTAATATTATTTAGCTAAGGACAAGTGCAGACAAACGCAAGGGCATATGAAAAATGCAGGTACTTTACGGTAGAAAGTTTGTTATGCCATCCTTTTACGCCCTTTGTGTGAGTTGACAATTTTTCGAGGACTGTCCCTGCACTTAAATCCAACCGAAACCATAATTGCTGGTAAACAGCACACTGCGCGTTTTTGTTTCATGGTTATGAGGAACGTTTTTCTAGGGATATCGATTTTAGATTTAGCCGTAAATATCCTTAAACAGACTTTATTACACCTAGAAACAGAAGGATTACCAGTTTTGTTCAACCATTTTGATACATTTTCTACACGTTTTTCCAACCAACTATGAACTCCTTTCAGGGTAGCCCTTTCTGACATATTCGTATTAGCAAAAAGCGCATTCAGCCAAGGACAGTGAGCTCCTGTTAGGGATTAGTGGATTTAGGGGAATGGACCTTCGCCTGGTAGGTCCCCATCGCTCAGTTTCTACAAACTTCATGCTGAACTATCGCCGATTCTCGGTTTTACGGAATCGTTTTCGGCCGTAACACCTCTGGAGCTTTTAATTTAAATCTGTTTCTGCCTATAAACTTTCTCCAAGTGCACACCAACTGAAATGCTTCTGTGCTATTCATAAATTTCTCTTATTAAGAAAAAGTTTTGATCATCCGGTGGTCCGCAAAAATGACGCGTTAAATGCAAACCTTCGCGAGACCCTAAGGCTGGGATCGGCAACCTATGGCTCGCGATGATGATTGCACACGGCTCTCTCAGAAACTTCAGATTTTGTGATTTTGTGAGTTTGGTGGGAAGAAAAGGATTTGTGGTGCTTCTCTGTGAAAATGTAAATAGACCCATCCTAAGTTTTCATTTCACTATACACCAGGAGGCTCTTTGTGCTCAGATATGATACGGGCAGCTTGGTGAAGTGATGTCGCTGGTATTTAGAGTGATCAATTTTATTGTTGCCAGGGCCTCAAATTATCGGCAGATAAAATTGGAAATCGGAAATTGGAAATAACTAGCGTGGTCTGAGTTTTCACAACAATGTACGTTGGTTGTCAAATGGGAAGGTGCTTAGCCGAGTTCACTGAACACAGGTGGCCTAAGTTATATTCCTGGTGTCTCCGTTAGAGATTCCGAAGAATAATTGGCTGATCTGAGGGCCTCAGCCATGTGCGTGAATAAGTTCAAGTCAATCAATGAAGATTTGGAAAGAATCACACGACATAAAGCGGACAAAAACTTCAAATAAAAGACCAGCTGATATAAAAACTTGGAACAAGCTTTCGGTCACATATCACAGACTGCAGCGTATGAGTATTGCTGTGTTGACCCTGTTTGTGACTATGTATGCATGTGAACAGTCATTCTCACACCTTCGATACATCAAGTCCACCCTACGATCACACCTAACGAATCGAGGCCTCAACGCTTGCATGAAGCTTAACCTCACCAACTACCAACCAGACTATTAAGCCATCAGCGAACACATGCAGCACCAGAAGTCCTATTTATAATGAATATTATAAGAATATCATTTAAAAGAATTAATTCAACGGCTTTTTATACTCGCATTTAACTTTTTTCATCTTAAAATATACTATTTGGCTTTTCCCAAATATTTGCTTTCATGGTTCTCTGAGTTATAAATGTTACCAACCCCTGCCCTAAGACAACAAGCAATCGTCATTGGACTGAAAGCCTTTTACTGAATTTGGAGATTACACTATTCCTCCTATATGAAACGATTGAAGCATGCTCTCGTGAATTACATTCGATGATAACAAGTATTTTCAGAAAGCGCTCCCAACCTTTGCACAATGGCCACCAAGGATGCCTAAACCGACATTTCGCCAAAGCCAATTAAATCATAAAACTTACTGGCTTGTGCCTTAAATGGTATAAACTTAATGTATCTTCTTCCTAAGTCTTCTGGCGAGCAAAAGAGACACGGTGTTAAGGGAACACTTGCTTACTTCTCATGCCACTTGCAACTGTAACGTTTTTACAAACGTCGTATACAAAAAAGTGATTTATCACCAGTTACAGGTTAGGTGTTCTGGTGTTATTTAAGCATTTTTTTGTGATTTTCTAACATAACCAGCCGGTAATCACAAATTAGATGTGCCGGTTTGTATCAAATGTGTTAAAGTGTCTTCATACTCAACCGAAAGGCTTTAGATTTACGTAGGCTCTTGCGTCGCACACGGCTTGCATGATACATTCACTTGAGGACTTACTATGTTCTTTCTTTGAGCAGATGTCAAAGTGACCTTTGCATTAAAAATTAGTTATACGTTCAGTGCATCGTTAGGGGTACAGAAAAAAATTCTTCATTCGGCTAAGAGTTGTTAAGCAGACTTACCCTTCTTATGCTTGCGCTCTACAACGGAATTTATTAAAAATTACCATTGACATCTCAAAATTTGTGTGACGTTATACGGACAATCAAAAGCAGACAATGAATCCTAGTTTGCAGAATACTAACAGTATTTCTGCATTTCTGCAAAGGAATTAGTAAAGTTGCTTACCTTTTCCCATAAATTCACCTTAAAATGGACAAAAGTAAGGGTGATTAATGAATGCTATCCAATAACTTTTGATTCCTCGTATTAAGAAATGTATGTCGACCTACAGGGCTCAGAAATCTCGGCCTTTGGTTCCCGGTTGGCTGGAAATGAAAAGGGTATAATTACTCAAGTGTAATAGGTCATCCCCGTATAGCGGGGGAGGGAACGGTTCGAAGACGTGAATGTGGACTTACGCCGGCTAGATGACTGTCTGTGGCCACTCTTTGACTTATCTAAACATAGAATATAATGATGTATCAATTAAATTATCGAAAGAACACAACTGTTTTTATCGTTAGAATTGGACCATTTTGCGAATGGTTCTATTTTTAAGAGAATTTTAGTCGTTGAGGACGTACCCCGTCTATGCTTGGATGCTGAGGAAAGAGAAGCAGCGGGCAGTAGGAAGCACGTTAGTAACGAAAGTTTCACTCAACATATGCAGTGTTAGCTAAATAGGACACTGCTCCTTTTGTCTAGTAATTTCGTGACTATAAGATCATTGGTGACTTTAGAAGCACCCCAGACTGGCTCTTTCTCTTTGATGCCTGACAGTGTGCGCTGTAAAATCACTGAGAACATGTTTAATATTTGGAAAAAATACGACAGATATTTTGCAGGCTGGTATCAAAGACCTTTAGAATGTTGCCTCTGACAAGGCCCATCGTTAGCTCCACAGCATGGTGGGCGTAGGGAATGTGACGTGCGCATTAATGTGCTTATAGTAATAGTAAACTTTCGAAACATCTACCGTGCTCTCCATTCTGCCGATCTGGTGGGGCTGATGCCATGATCAAGTCACTGTGATTGAATGTGGGATTTGGTGGAAAAGACTGGCACTGCACAATTCTGAGCGTAGGCATGCTACGACTAATACTTCTATGTATACTTACATATGACGCCCGGCATTCACCGGTGAAAGGGAATTTTCAGATCCTCTTAATTATTCGCTCACACTCCTAACCGAATGCGCATCCAGCAAAATGCATTTGGACTGTATCTGTGTCCAGGTATTCAGTGCTGCGCTATAACATCTATGAACAGACCCACCGACACAAGGTAAGCCTACCATCTAAACAAAGACTAGTTTTCAGCTTGGGAGCAATGCACATGCTCATGAGATCGTGTACTGAAAACAATAATTTGACTCACTTGATTGAGACATGTCGTAGATTGGTTCCCACTTAGCTGCAAGGGAAAAGTATAAGGTTAATAGTTTGACGGAAATTTTTTCAGGATTTTTTGTTTTCTCACGAACTGGACATACATCGGCTAGCTGACTGGCGTTGTCGACTCTTGGACTTCTCTAAAAATGAAGGAACCAATAAAATAAGTAGAGAAACGTTATGAAAGGCCTATGAAACCAGTAACGCAAATGTACTGTCCATTCCTTTAAAAGTAACCAGGTGAGTCAGGAATAAAACAAACTTATTAAACGATTTATTAAATTTGTATTTGGATGTAGTCCATCGCCCAACAGTTGGCAGTACGAACAAGCTGCATGGTTAGGTCAACAAGTGCAACATGGTCAACACGACTACTGGAATCGACACTGAACTGAATTCATATGTGGAGTTACACCTTGCGTTAAAACGGCATCTTCAAGTAGAAAGCAGAATAACGCAACGACTTAAGGCATTCCTATGATCGTGAATCGTAAATTTCCGTGTGAAACAGTTGTTCTGCAGTTTTTCAGTACTAACAGTAGGTTTGTTACTGCATCAAATATTCCGAGAAATCCTTCAATTGGTTCTTTATTTTAAAAATGTTCCTAAGTAGGGTTTTAGATTGATAACACTGCATCATATTTCCCAGCTAATTCAGTCACGGCTGAATGCCCCTAAAGCCCTTAAAGTAATCACTTATCGGACGCCTACAAAAACCACTTTCTCTGCAAATATTACTACTTCAGCATTTTCATTATTTGCGCTGATACCTGGTCCCCTTCTTGAATTCATTATATTATATATGAAGTGCAAACAAAAATAGCCTTAATTGCATTGTAAAATTTTCATACTGGAAGTGCGGACATAACTAGACCTTAGCAACGTGATTCAGGCTACTCATAATATTTAATCCAACTTGCCAGATAAAGCTGTTTATTTCCGTTTTCAGGAAAAAATAAGTTTTATGTACTCTTTGGGCATGCGTCATAAAATGTTCCTGACATTTTTTAAATGAATGTGAATTTCTTTGAACACCATATAAACTGCATTAATAAATGCACGGGTATGATGATTAGTAAATGGAACTTTCTCAGTCTTACAACTCTATAATAAAATATTTATCTAAATTCAACAACAATCCTTTTTCACGTTCAACAACAAATAAGGCAAAATATTAACAGGAAAGTAGTTGCGCAGCTTTTTGATCATTTGTATTCAAAATTTAAACTTTAACGAAAATAACTGGGTAAACGTTCTACTTCCTACGTAGTCATTTTAGAGCCTGCAGTTCTTGCAGGCAAACAAAAGTAAACGCAATCGGAACATCTTGCAATTATTATGTAAAAAAACAACCTTTTAATCCCACTACCAATATTTTGGGGAAGAGTTAATACTGCATAGCAAAGAACACAGTCGTCAGTTGAATAATTAGCTAAGTGTCGATGTTCAGTTCAGTAAACAGCATTCTTACACACCTCGTCTGGGCGGGGAGCCTAAAGAAAAAAAGGAATGAATTAGATCTGCATCAAATAACATGTGCAAGCATCCTAGGAAGCGTAGCGTTCAGTTCAGTGGCTTTCTATTGACAGAAGCGTATGTACCTTGCCTGCGCTGGCTGACTCGTCCTCGATTATGGTAGAAATTAGTAAGAACTGGCTGTTATTTTATGGAAGTTGCGCAAATAATAACTTACGTCACTTTGGGACTTATTAAAAAATAAGGTCAACTTGCAATATGCAAATGTATCTAGGAAGGCCAGCGGTAATAAATGATCACTGACAAAGCTTGAGTTGATAAGAATATTCATCTTCAGCATGGTTGGATATCTGTCCTCTAAGTCCTGTCTAGCCTAAAGTTACAATTTATGTACTACATACGTGGTCATCAGGTGGACACTTCACCGTTGGTCTTTAAACCTGCGATCGTTTTAACTAAAGATCACAGAGGAGTAGACTTTCTCAGACACGCTAATCACAGCAGAGACTCCGCCGGGTGAAAAAATGTGTCCGACCACAAAAACTACTAAATAAACGTGCATGATTGTAAAATGTTTTTTTTGAACTTACAATGTTTGTTTCTTGGAGCTAGACGAACATTTATTGAAAACAGAACATCAAAATTAATATTTTATCAAAAGAACTACTATCTTTATATCTAACTCTAGCCTTTTAGTATTCCAGAGTATTAAGTTTGATTATACTACAGTATTGTTAAACTTATAGCATTTTATAAGCACAACGTTATATTTTGCTTGTTTTTAAATATATTATTGCCACTTTTGATAAAAATTGTATTAACTGTACTGTTATCTATACTATATCATATTTTCTGATGTAATCTTACCATATGCTATATTTAATAAGATTAGTTTTGTTAGAAGGATGGTTGCTTTATTGTTCTCATTTAATTTATCTTTACTGTAACATATGTTGACGATTTATTTGCTTTCTGTGTTCAGAGCACACCCTACACCATTCAGAGGCAGAATGGTCTCGGACCTCTTTAGAAACTACAGTTAGAAACTTAAACAGTTTTGGAACTGCTTATATGGCCCCACACCAATGGGAACATGGAAAATAGCAAGAGGTACTCTTAATACTGATGACCTTCGGTTAATTCCAGGAATGGGAGTAAACGAACCTAGGTTCTTTCAGCCATTATCTTTTTTGCAAGCACATTGCCCAAAAGGCCTCCTAAAAACTATTGCGTACATCATATCATGGAGTATGATATAGAACTGTGCAGATATGAGCAAACAGCAGGTACCAAGTAACTCATCGATTTCGTCAAAAATGGTAGAAGCCGGACATTTTAACCGACCTGAAACCCACGTGCGTTTGGAACATTGCTGAATAAATAGCGACGCCTACGAATGAGCTTTGCAAAGTCGGTTCTGACTTAATGCCGGTCGTAGTCATCGTATTCACAATCAAACCACAGCTTTCAGTATCGTGGAATTCGGAACCGAGCTATCTGCCCCTGAGCTGGTAACTGATCCCATTTTCTCAGTAAGTCAGCAAACAGCTGTCTAATCGGTGTACCCAAATATCGTAGGAGGCATCCTAATTGATGTGGCTGGATTGGGCTTCATGTTTACGCCCTTTTGCTCAGTAGATAGCTCACGCAGGTAGTAGCTTCGCAACTAGTAATAGAGAGAACCGGCTGTCCTGTTTTCTTCTGTGTTTCTGCGATGACTATGCAATTAATCTTTAAGGAGTACCAATCGCACAACATAACGCAGTCAAATGCGGATCTGCCGCGCGGTGAACCAGATTGGCCGACAACCCTCAAGGACTAACTAACAGTGTCCGCATTTTGTGGTACTCACATTAGGTAAGATAAGGGCATTGTCTATGCTTACCGGAACGGTGTCTTGCTGCTGTAAGGACATAAAAGCAGCAACAGGGTTAGTCAACAGGAATGCGTGGAAAGTAGAGGTAAAAAAGGTTAATTTCATCGGAAATAAAATAAAAAACGCAAAATGAAGCTAAATTTTGCATATCAGAAAACACCTGGAAAAGGCTGGAGGGCGTAATGGTGAGCTGAATCCTACGCAGTTGCGTAAGATGGCCGCAACTGATAGAGTAAACACGCTGTTAGCTGGTAATTGTGCCGCCAGTACGGTCAATAATTACGTGGTTGTTTACTATCGACTGCAGATTGGCATTCTGTGCCTAGTAGATGGTTAAACTGCAGTAGCTGACGGATCGCAGTTTCATTATGCCTATAAAGGTGTCATTACGGCAAGTAATTACGCAGTTTTATACTACTAACTGCCTGTTGGCAGCGGTTTTTCTCCAGCAGCTGGTCGATAGTGTCTCAAAGACTTATTTTCAGGTTCGAAGCGCATCTGGAACGGTTTATCTCGATGGAGTAACTCCAAATTCACACATTTATTTCCTGGGAAATAAGTCAAGGCCAAAATGATTTGATTGAAAGCGTTTCCAACACTCTGTCACCATTGTATGTCTTCAAAAAAACTACGACCTATACTCAAAAAACGCTTTGTCGCCATAAGATGTAGTGTGCAAGAGGACAGTTGATAACGGATTTCTGGAGTTAGGAAGGAGACACAACGGGATATCTGTGGTTGAGAATACAAAGAAAACGCGTTTCGATCAACAAATAGTTACTCCTAATGACCAGTTTACCTAACCCGTAATGCTTATCTAAATTGCAATCCTATCTCAGATGTTTAGCCTCATGTTTCATCCTCATCATACATTTAGTTTGTGATCGGCAACGTGAAGTAAGCTACACTTTAATGTATCACCATACAAATAAGGTCTAGTTATTTGCACGAATACATATTCAGGAAGCTGGTGCGAACTGAAGAAGTTAAAAGCACAAACACATCATGCACGTCATTTAGGTGTAAATCGGCAACAGATACCGTGTTTCGCCACCATTCAGGCGGGACGAAAGAGCCCAAACGGATAACGAAGTCGGACGGACTGGACTGATCTAATTTGCAAGCACACATGCTCAAACTTACCAGCCTTTCGCCTGCAATCCGGACACAGATCATCTGAAAAAACAATGTCAAGGACGCGCTAATTTGACGATTCATGTGGGAAAGCATGTCTCGTTGTTAGAGAAAGCTATCGCACAAACTCACCTGCTTGGACAACTCTCTGATAGGCGGACGATGAAGAGGAGGATGAGGAAGAGGAGGTTGAGGATGAGGAAGAAGAAGACGATGACGAAGATGAAGAAAAGGAGGATGATGATGATGATGACAGCGAACGATGACGATGTTTATTTCTTCTGGACTCTTTGGGTAAATGATAATAAAAAGGGAATGAGTAAGTCTCGACGTCTCCGTAAGGTACAATTTAGGTCTAGCCAGCCTGCGTTACCTACTTGACTTTTTCGGCAGGTTCAGTGCGAAGAGCGGCAACATGTAATCGTCACGGGTTCGATCTATGTGGCAAAAAGCAGGAAGCGGGCATGTTAATCAACTATTCCTCTTACAAGGCAACTGCTAGCAACCGTAGGCATACGGATGTGCAATGCCAGTGCATGAAGTGCAAGCAGGCCAGTGTCAAAAAGGGCCGCACAGAAAGCAACCTCTAACTGTGTCATCAGCTGTGGGGGTGAAGGGAAAAGCAGAGAGTGTAATGCCAGCTGGGGTTAGTATCTCACTCTGGAGAATGTTAAATATGTAGACAACAAAGAGAAAACTAGTGGTATTAGCTTGCAGGTGTAACAGGTAAGTGCAACTTAGTAGTGACCATGTCTCTACCCCTCTATGATACCTGTTCTTATTCCGCCTTCAAAGTCATCTATAAGTTAAGAAGGTAATTTTTACTAGAGGAATCTGGTTAGGGAGGTAACGTTGACGAACTTGTCAACATGCAATTAACAAATCGGACGTAAAAATGAACTGCCACCTACTATATCCTGGAGCACGAACGCAACGGCTTACGGAGTGGTTCGTAGATGGACCTGCATAATAGAATGTTCAGCTTTAGTGACTCTTGGATTTTTTAAGGCCCTGAAGCCGGCTAACATACAACGAGGAAAAAATTAGACTGTATTTACCCACCGTAATTTGCATAGTCATTGTCATTTGGCCTGTAATAACCAGTCACGTTTTCTACAAATATTCAGACAAAATAGCCTTGAAATAAGCCGTCGATGCATGCCGTCAAATTTTTGGCTTCAGCAAAAAAGCTTATTTTTTGTGAATTTAGCAAGGCAGAGAAGCTGCAAATATTTAAAGAAGCAAAAGGAAACGTATACCCTCGCTTGTTGCTTTTGTGAACAGTATTCCTTCCTCGTTCTCTATTAAATAAAAATTCAAGTTTTTCGGAATAGTGGGTTTGGAAAATAAGTATGGGAATTAACTTTTCTACACATCCAAGTCTCTCAGAGATACTGCTGTACATTGAAAATTAATGACCTTTAGTCGAGCTAGTTAAAGTTAGAGTGTATTACTAGGTCGGTCGCTATAACGACATTATTTTCGTAAGAAGACTATTTTTCAATTCAACTCCAAAAGGTGTTTGGCATTGGATATACAGTCTGTGACCTATTTCATGAAAAGCGGGGATCGAAATAGGGCTGATCCTTTTTGACTAACCGAAATGCTGCTCTTTTTTACTTTTCCGCCAAGCCTGTTGTCCAAAGTGGTACGAATATGCCGAAGGGCCGCAGAATGGTAATAGAAATTACTCTACTATTGTCCATAGTCTATAGGTATCCTTTTCTAAATAATAAGAATTTCTCTTGGGTTTTTGTTCTTTAAGTGCGTTTGTGTGTTCATTAAAACCAATAAAAACGGATTTGTTGCATTTCCTACAGCCCACTTATCACTCATTTATTGCTCATGAATCAAGCATTAAATCTTTAACCATGCAACTCGTCAGAAAATTGAGTTAGGAAGTTTTTATGACCTTGAACAGCCTTATGATTTACTCCTATCTTCAAAGTGCTATTTGCATTCAGAATATGTTACTTACTACTTCATCATTCTAACAAATATGGGCGAGCCTCTGCAGGGCTTTTTAGTCTGATGGGTTTCTTTGCTAATAGCTACCCAAGCCTAAGGTTGCGCATCCACGTACCTGTTCCTTTCCAAAGAGAATAAACCTAATTCGAAAGAGTCTCCAAGCGAAACTTTCCGCATTTTAAAAGAGATGTCTTTTACGTTTTTTGCCTGGAGCAGGGTGTTAGTATACGCCTTCTTAAAGCCGAATATAGGCTTAATTGCGAAAAAGGTTTACTTCACTTGATCTCTTAGGATGCAGAAAAAAACATATTGCAGTACTTTGTTTAAACTTTCAGACATCTACTGGCCCTTTGCAAATACTCAAGGACTTAGTGCGGATTGGCCCCGCAAGACATTTTATGTTAAATGTTAAGCCTATGGTGAGATAGTAATTGCATAATTAACTTTTTGCTGATGCGTTATTTAGAAACTAAGTGGGTAGAAGCTTAACAGTTTTTGCAATATCTGATTACAATATCTGGACTAAGTCATGAAATCCAAGGATTTTTACAAGAGTAGGCCTGGTACGCAGAATGAGCCCAAGTTGCGTTCCCCAGAGTCTTACATTATAAACGTTAACATCGAAATAAAAAGGAAGGCACATTCCGGATCATTAAGTTATATGATGTGTTAAAGTATAAGTAATATTTTTAGAAAAAAGAACAATCCGAAAAAGCAAAAATCGCGGCCCCTAAGAAAACGTAGGTAGTATGTCCATGCAAAAAACTGAGTGAATAAAGCAGCACAAGTAAAATTAAGCTTAAAGATAATGGGTTTGTGACATTTTCGGATAAGTATGCTCCCACATTGCATGCAATGTAAAGTATCCTATATTACAAATTCAGGACAATAGTGGAACGCAGAGGACACATGGCACACAAAAATATCTTGCTGTTTCTTTATCTCTTATCTCCGGCTCACATGTTGGAGTGAGTTAACCAGATTTTATAGTGATTGTGCAAATCGGGACATAACAAGCGTAAGATATTTGAAGACCTTCTGCGGCTGTTTTCTGCTGTCGTCTCTGATGAAGAATCAACGACAGATATCGAAAAGTTAGACAAATAAAGGTGTTGTCCTCAGCAATCAAATGTTCTTCTCAATTACGTATTTCGTGAACTCAGACGTTGGATTTATTAATTACTGACCAGCATTTTCGCCGGGAGCTCACGATATAGCTTAATCCTTTGACCTGTCAATCAGCGTATTAAAAAAAATCAGGTTGCCTTAGTCTACCGTAAGGCCAACAATTAAAAAATGGGAGAAACAACTAGAAAGTTTCATGAAACCATAATGGAATCTTAACTCGAACTTTCGGCTGTTCGAGAACAACCATAAGATACAGTGCATAATATTGAACCATATGTACCCGAAAAGTGTACAAGTAGATTATTGCCCACTGAAAATCTTCTCATGCTGCTTTATCATCTCATTTTTTTCATGAACAGGCTTTCACTTAATTGAAAATTTAAGTTTATCTGGTATGCTCAATTTCCCCTTTTTTGGAATTTTTCGCTTTTCTAAAAAAGAGAGTATTGCTAAAAGAAGTAATATTACTTGATAAACCGCAAGGTGCCTTATTTTGAAGAACGACCATTACTTTACAAGTGTGAGATTTGGAGGACACCCTGAGCTACCTTTCCAAGGATTCTTTGGCAAAAAGCCTAGAATTTCATGAGGGAGCCTATCTACTGTATATGGCCACTCTGCTGTGCATTTTCAATAACTTTAAACGTAAGCAGCGAACAACTTCTTTTAAGTACTTTTTAAGAAGGAAAAGCCCTGCAGAAACTTTAAAATACTGATTTATGTAGTATTTATTGCTCACTTTTGTTTTGAAAAATCATGTTTATTTCAAGGACAGGCATGCTTTGGGAAAATGAGTAAATGTTCTCTAATTTGCTTGTAACTTTGAGCATAATTTTACCTTTTCCACCTTAACCCCCTCGCATATAAATGTAATGGCCTGATGAGAATTCATTGAAAGTATACGTATGCTCGCTTATTTCTCTTCAGATTTCTGTGATGGGAATTTTTGTGACCTTAAATTTACTCTGTAAATGTTCGAAAGTGGATCCCCAGGTCATCGTCAGACTTGCGAAGGAGGCGTATTAATCACTGGCCCGGCTGTCAAAACTGGTCCTAATAAAAATGTTTATTCATTTGAAACACCTCTGTGTTTCTCAGCTAATCGTATTTTAAACAATGGAAATATGGGAAAAAAGCAGCTACATTTCGTAAAACCGCTTAGAATGCATACTCAAACAGTAAGCCGCCTGTGAAAAGTCTCAATGTAAACTACACTTACTCTTAAAATATATGTACGTGCAAACCTTACTAAGAGACTGGGTTCAAAGGCTTTTCCACTTGTGATGATTTATTTACTAGTTATTTTTTCACTGTTTCTTTTTTTGTAAGTAAAAACTCTTCGTAAAAAAAACTCCAGTTCAGTCCGTTACAGTGGCCTTTTGACGTTTTGGGAGCTTTTTGCCTTTCTAAAAAAGTTGCTTTTTAAAAAAAGTAATACTGTATGCAACATTCTTTAGGTTTTTAAGTTGCCTTTCTCTGCTCAATAGTTATTGTCGGCTTAGGTTTACTCATTGACGCCACTCTGCAAGCGCTTAGCAATGCCTTGTAAGAGTCAGCCCTTTGCATGAGATAGGTCACATTCTGTATTAGACGCAAAGCGTACAATTAAGCCACAAAAGACCTTATGTTTTGAAAATGTAAAAAAAGGCAATCGCAGGTGCTGGCTAGCAATGAAAATGGTATTTGCTAGTGTAAAAGCAAGTTGGAAACTAACTGTTATGCCTCCTGTAGCCCTCGTCACCGAAGTAATCTTCTGTGCCAAACGAAGCCATCCGCGTTGTGAGTGACTGAGATGAAAGACAGCAAGTTCCCTTCTCCTGCTCACATATCAATGAAATACGTGTGCATGTGTATGTGCATGACCTGATTGGCTATGGTATCGCACCTGTAGGTGATGGAGCGGGCACAAAACAATAAGTTGTGTTGCTGAGTATAACCCAAAGGGAGACCATAGAAATCTCTTACACGCACCTTATTGTCTGCAGTAAAGGGCTAGAATTGAGCGCGAGTGATATGCACCTTAACTTAGAGCCTCAGTCTCATGCTCTCGCTATCTCGCTGGCAGCTAGGGCAGGGGTGCATCGTGAAAATCATAACTGCGCTGCCAATTCCCGAGTAGTAAGAGAAGACACTGGATTAAAGGGTTTATACCGCTCAGAGCTCTGGTCTGCTATTTTTGGCGCACCTGGCCACTGACGCAGAAAGGGCGTGCCCTGCCGTTAATGAGTAATTTCTGACAAAGCTCGTGTTCGTGCATCCATGTTACCATCTGCTGAAACACAGGTGTGAGAGTTATGTCCTGGGCCAGTGCTTGTGTGGTTTTAACTGCTAATTAATGGTGACCCGCATGCGTATTTGCCATGCCTTATTACCAGATCGACGTGATTATGGAAGAACGGTGGGGCAGATGCTGCGAAAGTCGCCAAAAATATAAACTTAATCAGGCAAGCATTACCGTAGAGCCTTTACGGTACTTGTGAAATGAGTCAACTCAACTGGAGAGATAAGCAAGGGAGCGTTAATGAAGGTGACAACCGCGGGTCCTTAGCCGTGCTTGGAACGGACAACGTACTATGTTGATGTTGTAACTTACCATACTAATAGCTGCTAGCTAAATGGCCCAGACATGTTAGGCTTTGTTTGGTAAGTTTCAACATCAATATATACTACTAGAGTCTGCTAGTTGGCAGCAAGTGCATATTTCGCAGTGGTTGACGGGTTTCGGCCCAACTATACACTTACAATTCGGTCTATGTCTATTAACCTCAAATATATATAGGTGTATACCGCGTACAGAAATTAATTTCTCAGGAAATTAAAAATTACTATGTATTTATGTTACCGCAAATTATGCACCACAAAGCAAAGCTTGAATTACAAACGGACAGAATAAGTACCTAAATTCATTGGCAAATTCATCTGGCTGAAACCAAAATGTTTGAGCAGTGCTTTTCAGTACCGTAATGCGCCAGTTACACAACTGACCCAACTAAATAAAGCACACATGACTGCCGTGAAAAATTATGAAGGGATACTAATATATAAGCCTGACAAAGGCAAAAGATTTGCCATTTTTCACTGGAGGGACCACCTGAGAAAAGATAAATCCATTTTAAATGATAAGGGTAAACTTCGTGTAGAGATTCTGGAAACGATGAAACTATGGCAATGAAAGACAGGCTAGTAAAGCGTTTTCTGAACGAAATATTTCAACCGAGGGTTACACGTATTCCCACAACGTATGGACTGCCAAGAACGCGTAAGTGGAACCTACCTTTTCCCGAAATATCTCAATATGTCTAGTTAAACTCAACACAGTTTAGTACAAAAGCTTCTCAATGAACTAGAATTAATTCGATAATTGGTTTCTTCTGACACGGGAAAGGACAGTTTTCATTTTATTAAAGAAATTAGAGGCCAAATATCCCAGACAAGGAATTGACTCCCCTAGATGATGAGTCACTCTTTAAAACTGTATGACTAGATGAAACCATACATTTATTTTGTTGCCGCGCGTGTGAATCCCGTCTGCCTCCGAAATGTATTGTGAATTGCAGAATATTTTCCCTCAATGTGCTCACATTTTGTTAAATGAACATGTTTACAGGCAAACTGAAGGATTCCAATCAGTTACTAATTCGGAAAAACGCTCGCCGAAGTTTTTATTGATCACCTGAAATATAAGGAGCCATCAAGACATAATATGACAATATTATTAGATATTATTATTCATAATATTATAATCTATTATGAATAATATGCATCCGAAGATAAAAATTGCGAAACAGAAGTGGAGCAATGTACTAAACTAAACTTACTAGACGCCGTTTTGTTTAAACATAATAATGGTTCCTTGGGGCTCTCTGTTTTCCACAAACGTACATGTACAGTGCAATACATCTATTCGGCAAGTTATGCGTTACTAAAAGTAAACGAAAGCTAGCACATGCTCTGTTTCAAAGAAAGAGCAATATTTGTCCTATGAAGAACTTATGTACTGACACTGCTTACATAACCGCAGGGCTACTGTGCACACTTTATTTAACGGTATAGCAAATCTTTACGGTCAAAATTGATGCGACATTCGGGTTAGAAAACCAACATTTTGATAGTTGTA
The DNA here is from genome assembly GCA_036362985.1 of Ligula intestinalis. Taxonomy (NCBI): domain Eukaryota; kingdom Metazoa; phylum Platyhelminthes; class Cestoda; order Diphyllobothriidea; family Diphyllobothriidae; genus Ligula; species Ligula intestinalis. The sequence continues at coordinate 48,130,110 of JAYGXS010000004.1, read as the reverse complement.
ACCTTTGGAAACCATAATATTACAAACACATTCAAGCGACGAAAATGCTGATAATTCATATTAATCTGTGTTACTCTCCATATAAGCAGGACCGTAGGTGTTGGATATAATTTCTTCTTCCTTAGCAACGGGATGCTGCTCCTAAATTTTAACGGCAACGACACCATCAGCCACATAAGCAGCTCTGTAAGAGCACTTTAACGGCGCGTTGAGTAGCATTAACATGCACTGCAAAGAAATGGCAGTCAAAGTAACTGAATTTAAATATATTCGACGGGTACTGAGGGCGAATGGTTAGCCGAGCAATTTTGTTGATCACTTCATACACAAATGAGACAAGAAACAAAATCTGACCGGCCTTTCCGTACGTGAATAAGGTATCGGAAGCAGTCAGCTCCCTTCTCTCTCCACTTGAAGTTGGAGTTGTACACAGGCCAAAAGCAACCATGAGACGCCGGGCCCTGATACCGAAAGATCCACTGGCATAGCCGGGAAGTGCTGGCATCGTATTCTGGATCTGGTGCAGTTGTGAGAAAAGCAATTATTTCGGAGAAACCGGGAGATTACTCCGGACGCGAATGGCCGAGCGCGCAGGCTGCAGCTCTTTCAACGGGACCCAGCCATATGCTCAAGTTTAACGAAACCGAGATTCTGGCAAAAGGTGACAACCACGTGAGCCGCGAGCTGCTGAAGTCACGATGCTTGAGCTCGCACTTAAGTAACAAACGCAATCACTTGCCTTACCCATATTCCGAAGTGAAAATTTGCCTGAGCGGGAGACTCAGCCACACTGGAAAGGCCGGGCCCAGCAACAACTTCGATGACAGCGAACACAGTCAGAGATGAGATGTAAGTGAACTAGATGCGCAGCCGTTTTTCTGACTGCACCCTAAACCCGTTTAAACCGGTGAGAAGATAGAGTCAAGATGACCGAAGCGCATCAGGCGTAGGTTGCTATCTTCAATGCAGGCCAGGTCCATCGTCAGAGAATGCAACCAAAAGAGGGTAATTATAGTGACAATAGGCCAATCAACTGCCAGAAATCATCAGGTTGTCAAGGGGTTAGATACAGTAATCGAAAAAGGCTGAGGGGCGAGGAGCGCAATAAGCTGTCTGTGGGGTCGGGGGCCATTATAGTGGTGTACGCTAATTAGCTGTCAGTGGAGCTGGGGGCCACGAACAGCAATTCGTGTGCCACCATGTCACCGGTAGAGACTCCTAGTAACTCTGCCTCCTCTTCCGGCCGGTTCGTTGTGGGGTCCTCTTCGCTTGTCATTCTTATGTTTGGTTTGGCTACCTTCCGTCTTTTTCCCACATAACGGCGCAAGACTTTGTAAGCCACTGGCAGGTCTAGATGCCTGTTGATCGATTTGGCATCTGGGTATCATGCCTCGAGCGTCAACCTTTCGGCTTTTGAGGTTCCTCGGCCTACGATGGTCACTTCTTGAAGATCGAAGTCATGGCCAGTCTATGCAATGGGTGCCGCCAGTTGCGAGTTTGGGTCCAGTCCCTGGGCCGCTAGTTTGTGCTCGTGTAGGCGCGTTTGCAAGTTGCGGCCTGTTTCTCCAAAGTAATTGCAGCCTCCCTCATTGCAAAGTGTCTTGTAGACGACTACAGAGGTTTCTGTAGGAGGCAGTCTGTCTTAAGGTTGCATCACCTGGCGGCGTATTGTCGCTTGAGGTCAATGGGCTATGCCTACGCCAGCATGTTGTAACAGTCGTGAGATGCTTCGAAAACCCCTTTTATGTAGGAAATCGCCCTCCAGGCTTTGGGTTGCTTTTCAACTGGCCGTCATCTGTGAAGATCGGATTATGTTTTTCCTAGTAAATACACGTTAGAAGCCCGGGGCACCACAGGGCTTTGCTTGGATTCTGCCAGCTAAGCTCTGTCCAGCTGGCTGTGACCTTTTCTATTTAGTTGGGACTACTAGGACTAGGATACTGCTGTCAGGCGTAGTAAGTCCATGCTTAGAGTGCTTCTTCTAGTGATCATTCTTCCTAAGACCTGTAAATATTATACTATAATAGGGCCAGTGTGTACCTGCAGGAAGTCGTGTGGGATAGGAATTAAGCGGGCTAATTTAATACAAACGTTTGGAAACTTTAATAAAAGGAGAAAGACTGAGGAGTGGAACCGGATTGCAGTTAAAACTGACACTGGACTGATTGATGACCATCAGGCAAAAAACCTTTTTCTACCGGTCGTGCACCGACATGCTATAGACATTTCCTCTGTAGCTGGACATACAGTTCGGCAAATCCTGCAAACAACGTTCAGTTGGAAATTTAACTTGGTAGTTTAGCGTATATCGGAACAGGTTTTTTCGATCAACTGAGTGGATTTTAATAATAAGAAGGGTTTTGGTTTGGAAAACTGACCTCTTATTTAAAGTTATTGGGAGAAATAGGCTCTCGTTTTGGCTAAATCATGAGTATGTTTACATTCAAGAAATTCCCTCTGCTATAAGAAAATACAGGGAAAAACTTTCTTCCAATATACATTGTTCTGTGGAAGAATTCCATAATTAGTAAAACAGGTGGAATAATAATCCCTTCCAGTACTGGAAAATTTTGTGCGAAGTTGATCAAATGGAACTAAAGCGAAGTTTAAGGAATCGCATTTATTTTCTAAAACAAGCAGAGATAGAAGTTTTGAAAATTATATTTAGCTATTCTGTTAAGTTTTTTTGCACAAAATGTAGTAATAAAAAAGTTTTGTTTCGTTTTGCTTAAACCTCACCGCTGACCTTGCACATAAGCAAACCTTGCTATACATGTTACTGCAAAGGGGAATAAAAGAAGGCCTTCTTGTAGGTCAGTCTGGTAGAAGTATACTTTTTTGTAAACAATAGGTTCCACTCAAGCGTTATTTAGAAACGGAACAGATAGAAGAATAATAACTTTTTTCAAAAAAATGGTCATATAAGTGGCCTATTTTTTCTGCATTCGCACGTTTATTGTGGATCTTGGAATAAATCTCCTTGAGCGAAAAATAATTCGTAATAAAAAGAAAGGTATGTTCTTTCATCTCCAGTCAAATTTAATCGTTTTTCTTCAGATTTATTAAAGAAATTGTAAAAGTTCCCCAATACCTATGAGATTACCTTAGAAAAAGTAAATATACGCAGGAGTTCGTCGGCTAAATATGCAATAAAAGCACTTTTTAACGAGGTAACCTATTATGGAAACTTTTTCTATTAATCTTAGGAATAACAATATGTGTGGTATCTAGCAGACATGTTGTATGTTCGAAAATGTGGTTTGCTCTTTTGAAGAATTTCCACATTTGACCAACATGGCCATCTGCATAGGAAATAATATCCAAAAGCTCGTTTTTTCGGTAAATGTTGTTTAGTTATATCTTATTTTAAAGGGTTTGATGTAAACGTCGAACAATCGGACAATCAGTGAACTTATCAATGAATAGACCGAAAACTAGCGAAATAAACAGAGACTTTTTTCAACGATATTCAATATTTACTTATCTACTCACTCCCACATATACAAAATATTCTGACTTAAGGCAAGTTCTCTTTGTATAAAGAAAGTGGTTGCTCTAAGTTTTATACTTAACAAACTATTCAAATTTATTTATTAACTGTCATGAATCAGCCATACACAACCCCAGATTCGTGTAACTCCTGGGGCTTAGACTGGTGACCTGCTTGTTAGAAATCGAAGGCCTTAACCGCTGGGTCACGAGTTCATTTCTCTCTTGGTTTCCGTCGATCATATTAAGAATGATAGAGGAGCGATAATCGATTGACTCGCAGATTTATTCACCCCATTGGACTGTTAGGTGTTCTGTGCGATTTTTTGTAGGCGTTGTGGGATCAGTATTTAATGTAGATTAAAACAAGTTACTTCTTAAAGGTGCAACGGGAAGAGGGAGTCTCGTTAGCGATTGGCGATCGCACATGTACAATTATCAAGTAAAGTGGAAATAAATACAGACGTTTGGGATCCGATTGGAAATCATAAATATGGAAGGAGACGGACTGACCTCTCGTAATACTTCTTCAATGTAAGTGCTGAAACCTAATGGACATAAAGATTAGTCGTTTGGAATCGCACGGGCGATCACTGTTGCCCAGTACGATCACCGGTGAACAAATTTTTGAACCATTGTTATACCTAGATGAAATGAGAAAAAATAAAATTTCAGCCCTAAGTTAACCACTTGCAACTAGCTTCGGTGGAGGAGGCAGTCACCCATTCCGAGAAGGGAAAAGTGACTAAGTAACTGCAACCATTTTGCGAATAGTACCCTTAGTTGAGTATATCTGTGCCTGGTGATTCTAGTGTGTGAATTCAACTTGTGTTCAACTAGAAAACATCCTTTTTAGTAAGGACTGTTGATGCCTGAAAGAGGAGCTGAAGAAGAAAACATTATGACCTACAAGCGCGCCGGTTGTGCTAACATGAACATACATCTTTGCAGTCACACTGTTTTAAATTGGATAAACTCCTCCGTCGGCAAAGAAAGTAGTCCAATGACTTCTTATTATGACAGCATATCAGTCGACATATATTCTTTATACAAAAGGGAAATTCCGCAGGTGAATACGCTCCTTTTTAATGTGGAAGGTGCCAAAAGTTACGCGGATAAGCTGACTTCAAATAGGGGTAGACTTGTTTGTATCGCAGTGTGAAGGAGCTACCACCAAGTCCTTGAAATTCAATTTATAGTTCTTCATTAAAAAGGGCCCTTATGACTGAGTCATACAGAGTTTCGGGTTACGAAATTACACACAAATGCACTAACCATTCTAATACAGTGCTTATACATATAAAACAAAGAGCCACAGAATGCACTTAATCAGAAGGAGGTGAGCTTCTTCCGAAGCGACATTAATTACAAAGTGTTGGGCATCACAAGCATATAAAAATGAACGTTTATATGCGTTAAGTTTTGGAGTTCAGATATAGGTTATCGCGTTCATCAGTCATCTTCCTCTTCCTTGGGAGACGATGAACGCTATGAAACATGAACACATAATAACAGAAAATAACGTAGGATGCCGGATAGATCATTTCTGGCTTATCGGCCATCATCAACCAAGCATACCGAAGCCCAGCTGTGGATTGTCCGATATCCGAACCTGCGAAGGGTTTTGGTCATTGATTGTAAGAGTTATTTGTCAGCCATGTGCCATCGTTTTGTCGCTGACGATTGGTCTCGCTTGTCATTTTCTGTTCGGAATTATTACCATATGTGTACAGCAAATCGACTGTCCGCGAGGGTTCTAGGGTGAGCTCCAAGGCAAAATGGGTCACCGATTTTCCGTAAACTGCTTGGTAAACCCAGCACTATTGCCACCTATATGCGAAGTGAATAAAGTTCCCATTTGAGGCAAGAGAGGTTTAATGGTCATTTGTGACCTATTACCCAGAGCCAACCCCCAGTTTCTGCAACCTCTGAGGCTCAAACTCGCGTTATATTGTCGGTAGTATTGTCGTGCCTACCTCGCGTAGAAGCCAACTTTGCCAAAGCTAACGGCCGCTGTTTTAGATTTCTGGGAACAGCCAATTACAGATTCCGCAGAGCTGGCCCCTGGCCCGGCAGCGAATAGCACGCCTGCACGCCTAGACCGACGCAGTCTGTCTGGCCAAAAAGCCTTCAAGGTCGATCCAGGCAATGACCGTTCACGCTGGCCGTTGGGATGTCTGCGGCCAAGCTGGCACTTAGGACCCGGCTAGCCTCCTAGCTGGTCGTGCGCTCCGAAGTCAAACTTCCTCCTACTTATTCTCTGTTCCCCTGTCTACAGAATAAAGTATTCCTCCTATTCTGGCCTCCACCGACTTCTCCTCTCCTACGGAACCATGGTGTGAAGATCGCAGTTGGTTAGCTTTTACTAACTTAAGCCCCTGCGATTGTATAATTCTTTCACTGTTTGTAGTCGCACTGCCGTGGAAAGACATCACCAGCAAAGACAAGAGAGACTTGAATGGTCCTTCCTGGTGTGTAACCTGTAATCGACCCCACATACCCATCCCCAAATGTTGGAGCATCCGAAGCTCGACTCGGCGACCTTGTTAGTTACAAGTCTATCACAGCGCCACGTGCTCGCCGCCTTGCCAGTTTCGAACGGGAATATATACAGTAGTAGATAGGCGCAAACCCGATTTGTTACGGAACTCACTCACACCGTTGTGCTTCGGTACTCGCAGCCGCTCAATGGCGAGTGTACATTATAGGCAGAAATCCATTTCCCGACAAAGACAAGGGAAGATGGAATGCTCATGGCTGACCTGTTAATCTTCATCAGTCAGTCGTAACTAAGCCCACGTTTTGCAACCTCTGCGGCTCACAATGGCGTCTCGATGTCCCTTCCGTTGCTGAAGCATATACTAAAAGCGATGGAGAGGTGATGCCCAATCGTAAATATTTTTCCGTTTGTGCCTTATCAAACCCGAAGTGTGCAGCAGCTTGCATCCGATCTCGGGATCCCCGGCAATTAAGTTTAACGTGTTAACCATTGACTCGCGGGTCTGTTGTCCCGTCGGTTCTGATCACGAATTTTACTTATGCTATAGAAACGCCTACCGATCACGTTACGACTCTCCTTTGTCATATTGCCCCTACTATCAACAGCTGCCCGTGTCACGTTATCGTTTAATTCCCCCTGTCATTGTTACTTCACCGATTGTAAGAGACGAAACAACGCTACTCTGGCTTAGCGACCTGGGCAGTGAAATCCTTGCAAACAAAATGTCATTTCAAGGCTCCGGATGACCGACAAAAGTAATAACAAGTTAGTTGCCCTTTTTGGCTCCTCAACCGTGAGCAATTGACCCCGCGGTTGCCACACCTCAGGCCTGGGCTTGCGTAGTCAGGGTTAGAAATTTCAATAACAAGGGTCAGAACTACTGGCCGATTCTTTTACGGCCACGGGCTTTCGTTTGCCTAAGAGTTTAAGCAACACCTAGGCATATAGCACTTTATAAAATTAATGCTTTGAAGACAGCATAATTTATTATACTCAGCATAAAACTGAGGAGTTGAGACTGTTATGCTCTGAACGAGGATTGGATTTATGCATACATGGAAATGTTTCGCAAGAAGAATGTATCTTTGCTTTTAATATAAATGAGCATGCGAAAATATTTTCAATACAGCCTGAGACTTATTCATGTACATCGTTACTTTGCGGTATAATTGTAGCACCGCCGCTAAGTCCGCAAAGCGTCAGGTGACTTCGCTCCTCTGTCTGCTTCTGAACCAGCCAATCACAGGTGCCATAGACTGCTATTGGCCAAGCACGTGAGCAGGCGGACATTAACTCACTTTCAAGTGACATTTACGCATTCATGCCCACAGCACGCTCACAGACAGACACGCGCTCAGGACCCGGGGTCTGCCATGTGCCGGGGCTTCAGATCACCACTGAGACCCTACACACGATAAAAAACTCTTACTGGTCTTACCCTTTCTAAACCTCTACGGAACTGGGCAGGAAATTGTGGTGTTCTGAGCACACTCACGGCTTAGATTCCTGCATCATTTCGTTAAAAGTGGTAACAGTGCAGCATGACCCAGTCTAAGCCAAGCTCTTGCCAGAGAGCCGACAAACTCGTCACTGTTGAATGTTTTTGATAATGCTTACAACGATGCACAGCAGTAAGACCACTTTTAAATCATGTCATAACGTTGTAACGCGTACACTGACCTGCAGTTCATAAGTCCGAAGTCCCTCTGCGGCCGATAGTATCCTTAATCAAAGCGCCCAACTACAAGATTTCCAAATGGTTGTTCCATCACCACCCACTCACAAAAAAGCTCTGAAACTTCCATTGAGAACCTAATTGAATTCGTGAAGAAACTACAAGAAAATCACAATTTTAACTGACGTCCTCTCCTTGTTCACAGCAATGCCACTCGATGTAGTAAGGCAGTCCGCAGATGAACTCCTTAAGTCCTACATGATGGATGTTTTTGCAGCCGCTTTAATTGAACTTTTGGATATATGCCTAGACACCAAAGTTTCGTTCGATAACCTATACTATCAACAGCTGAAAGGAGCTTCTATGGGATTACCTTTATCGGGATTTCTTGCTGAAGTGACAATTACGAGACTCTAGGCGATAGCTCTTCCGCTAGTCCACCCTAAGTTTTGGATGCGATATGCTGATGAAACTCTCGTTATCGTGAGAAGGGGTCAACTGGAATACTTACACAACGTATTAAACGCCAAGCTTCCGGGTATTAAATTCACGCTCAAAAAGGGAGCCGACGCCTTCGTCCCTTTCGTTGATGTCCTCGTACGGCTACAGCCTGATGGAACATTTTGCACGACTATTTACTACAAGGAGACATAAGCAGAAATCATCCTAAACTATGAGAGCGATCATCCCTTCTCTCATAAACGGAAGACTGTTGATAATCAGTTAAATTGGGCAAAATCGACTTGTTTGGACAAAGAAGGATCCTTAAACGAACTGAATTACTTGCTCGAATTATTTGCTTAAAATTGTTATCCTCGAGAATTCATACGTCTATGCGTGACACAACATGATTCAAAGAAAAAGGCCTCAGGCAGTAGCAACCAGACGATGAAGCTATATTTGTACTTTCGGCAGACCCAGCCATATACTTGGCGAAGCCGTTATTACATCAAAATGTGTCTTAAATCATTTATAGACACCTAAGGAAGCACCAAATCACAAATTAGTGACGACATTACGCACCCAACCGGTACAACCTAAGGATAGCGTGAACTATTTAGACAAGCAAGAAGTTGGGTACAAGGTACCCTGTGGATTGTATGATGCTGTTTATTGTGTCCAGACGTGAAAAGCGCATTCAGTTGGTGGTTAAAAGACGTGACCACCTGTCGCAAGTCACCATGCATACCTTGCACACCGGGCACACCTTTGCGTGGGACAAAACTCGTACTGTCGCTGTATGTTCATTCAAGAAGGCCCGAAAATTCCTTCAAGCTACGCACTCTGACACGTCGTGCATTACCATGCACGTTGAGTTGGCTTCTCCGAACAGGAACCTCAAGTCAAAATGGGCAAGACGCGAACCAATCCGAACGGAGTGAGAAAAACGGCAACAGCCTACCGCCACAGTGAGTCACACATGAGACTCCAAACACCTGGCCTGATCGTCGCCAGGCACAAAAGCATGCTGTAGAACCACCCCCCGCCGCACGACTGTCTGCTCATCTCTTTGTTTGCTAGCTCACGATGTAAGCTGTTTTGGCACTTTCACTTTACTCTGCGTCTGATGACGAGCTGGGACTCCAGTCTCGAAAATTCACGCAATAAAGTCTATTTCCCAAAGAACGCCTTCGTCTTCAAATTAAGTCTTGGGATGCCTACCTTTCAAGGTAACCATATATTACATATTACGGCTTTTTGAGGTACGCTGCAATCCAGAAAATAGAGCAGGGTAGAAAACCGCCGGCTAAAGCACCTACACATTCAAATGAATTAAAAATTGGGTCAAATTTATGATTTTTTATGGTCGATAAAACCGGAAGACGTCTATTAGACGAGAGAGTTTGTGGTAACCCCATAAGCAGAAATACAGATAATGAGACCAGAATTGTATTTTAATCAATCCACCGGTGTTCTACACTTAGATGCCCACGGAAAACTTTCGAATAATATATAATACTGTAGGTCTCCGAACTCATTTAAGGTTGTGATCAAAATTCGAATTGAGGCTTGAGTCGGCATTTGGTCTTTTCGTGTAGTTCTGTTGAATGCATTTGATGCTCAGGAAGTCTTGGAGTAAAGAAAACTGCCTGGTAGTCCTTGTTGTTGAAGGACAACAGTCAGGCTTTTGATTACATTAGAAGTTGCCGGATACATTAATATGGCAGAATCAAACCTTATGTTTTTATGCATTCTGCGCAGTTTTGGTCAGAGTTACAGTGATTTTTCACGTTTCTGAAATTTCAGGCTTCCTAAAAAGTTAGTATTTCTAAACAAAGAACTGGCACTCTTTCACTCTCCCTGAAGTTTAAAGCTGCTTAAGTTTATTCATTACTATCTGCAGATTTTAGTGCACGCGTTAACAGCGGTTTGCGTTTGCTTATTAGGCTTCGTAAATTTCGAAAGTTTGCATCAGACAGGTAGGTAGAACAAACATCAAGTCCCTAGACACTTTCTACACCAGTTACCTCATAATATAGCCGCCTTTCAGAGTTCCAATCCTAAAAAATGTAAGTTATCAAAGGGGACTTGTCAGGAAACAACTACAATCAGCCCTTTTTAATAAACGTGAAGATCAAGGTTTACGTTAAAGCTATGCCGCAATAAGGGGCCTTTTTAAGGTTTCGTTGTGGTTCTGAGGTTACAGTAGTAACTGCTACCTGTGGTTACGCATAGAGTTATCGTGTAGATTTGGTTTGGATTCAGAAGAAGAAAGCAATCACATCAGGGAACCTGTCTAAAACGGGAATATTTCGCCCTTACCCACGGACCATGGAAAACCACCGTCAGCACTCGTGTGAAGAAAAGTGCAGAGAAAACGAAGACTGCACCACGTGCCCCAGATTTTCTTGCGCATTAGACGAAATGGATGTGGGTGTTAGCTATTAATGGGGCCGTTGATAAGGCGTGAGGTCGTTTTTCAGGCTGCAGGCCCTTCATGACTAATTGCATCGTCATTTGTGGCGGGTGTTAAAAAAATACCGTGTCAGTAAACGCAGGCCACCTGACACCTTAAAACACGGGTTCAACTGGCGTGCCGTACCCGACTGAGATTGCAATATTGATTGCAAAGCATTCTTGGGCAGTATACACACACACTTCTCGCATGCTGGGTTTATGGTTACACCTTTCTCTCTCTCTCTCTCTCACCACTATTTGGAAATGAGCCTTCGAAGAGCCTACCTTTTTCCACTCATTTGCGATGCCATCCGTCAACTAAATTGCAATTTATAAAAGTTGCAGATACCCCTTCACTAAACACTGGAATCTGTGCTTCCCCCAAAAAGTGCAAAATGTACGGCAACAGAAGTTTGGATTGGGTACCTCGTATATTCCTAGTTTCAAAATTTTGTCCCAAGGAAACGGTGATTATATGGGTTTATGCGTGGGAAATTAAGAAAGGCAGCAGACTATAATTTAACAACTACTATGTGTATTTTTATTATATTGTATTTAGAAGTGTTAGGGATTTGGGCAACAGTAGCCTTTGTAGCCCCACTCATTAATCCCTACAACTTGCATGTTTTCCTAAGAAAACGGTTTTAATCGGGTTTAATAGGCGAGAAATTAGCAGTCGCAATGGAAGGCACTTTAATATATGCTTAATGCCCTTTTATTTTACTGTATTTAGAAGTTTTGTTGATTTATACCTGTGGATGTTTCTAATTTGTATTATCATTTAACTTATTGCGGAAAAACTCGACTATCAAAATACAGGTTTCTTGAATTTCCCGAAAAATTGAACTGGTGGTTAAAAGGTCGTCTACTTTAACTTACTTGTGGTCCAATTCACCGTTCTGGAGTTAGATTATTATGTTCGGCGGCGCGAAGCGCCGCGCACACAATCAATTTACATATGGAACAACCTGCTCCCAGTGGCCGCGCGAAGCAACTTCGACTACATTTCCTCACTGTGCACTTCTAAAAATTTTTCTTTCTGTGTTTTTCTATTTCCCACCCCACAAAACTCTATAACTACCGTTTTTGCAGAAAAAATGCTGGGACTAGGGGTATATGAGTGGGGCTACATAAACTAGGAAAAACACGATTATCAAAATGCAGTTTTCATGAAATTCCTAAAAAATAGAAATGGTGGTTAGGAGGTAGCCTAATTAAACTTACCTGAGGTCAAGCTTTACGTTGCGGAGTAAGATTATCATAGCACCTTTAATTTACGTGCAGAATAACCTACTCTCAGCGGCAGCAGGAAACAAATTCACTGATATTTTTCCGATTTTTAACTTACTTCTACAAATTTCCTTCACTGCCAATCCTTTTCCCAACGCCAGTACCCCCTACAACCACCGTTTCCTTACGAAAAAAATTGCTGGGACTTGAAGTATATGGGGTTCACTACTTAAACTACTTTCAAGTATAGGAAGTTTGCACTTTGACAACAAGGGATTCAGTGCACTTTTTCTTATCAAATGAAATACTTGTCACAAAAACAACGAAGAAAATATCCCCATGGGGTGTATACTTGTCTATAAAATTTCGTTTTCCTCTATTTAACATGGCTTACAGTCTAAAACTGCGTTGTATACTGTTTCCCTGTGGTGAATTAAATGCATTTTTGGTGTTTCTTTTTGCGGAAATCTAGATTCCTTCATGCAACTGCAGAACACTGGTTTATGGTTGTTTGCCTTATGACCGCAAAGGAGGATGTCTGTGTGGGAGGAACCTCCATGTTACGGAAACGTGACCACTTACAACAGGTGCCAAGGCCCTGTGAAGCTGTTAAGAACAACAAAACTGAATCGAAAGGTAGGTGTAAAGAAATTGATCGAAGCAGCGATAAACCGACGGAACTATCACAACGTGCACACTGTCATTCATTCATGGTATGCTATGCAGTGAGGTCAGTGCAGGTACAGTTTTGCGTTGTGGTTTATTTTAATAACCTACTCGATAAAAGAGATATATTTTTGAATGAATGTAGGTGTTTCAACCGATCTAGTCATGGAACAATTAAGTTCTGCTTTGCCAAGGAGCTCGCAACGCAAACCCTTAAGACCGTCACATAGTGACAAAGGTGATATGATGAAGAAGTGGATCCTACAAAGCAAAGGGAGACCCGAATGGCCATTTCTGACTTATTAGCCGTCATCAGCCAGTGATGCCCAAGAGATTGTGTATGACTGGCCAACCCTCGAGATTATGTTTGACTGGCTGATGACGGCTTATAAGCCAGAAATAGCCATTCCGGTCTTCCTTTGCTTTGTCGGATCCACTTCTTCATAAAAATATAGGTCTTCACGCAGGGTGTACATCAGATTTTCTTCACTAAAAACTACCAAGCATTTCTACAAAAATGGCTAAAACAGTCTGTAGACAAAATTAGCATTGTGGGTACTGATAGGATAATTTGAGCCGTTGCCATGTGAATAACTGTGAGTTCAAACACAGGGAAATAAGTGTTAATATTAAGGTTATAGGTGAGAAATTCATGCTTCGGTTTGCGATATTTTTTTTTGCTGACTCAGCCTTACTAAAATTAAGATCGAGGGACCTGTATTGCCTTAAAATGTCATTTTTCGTGTAAATTAGTTATTTTTTCCTGGTTCTTAATAGTGAAGGCATACGTAATAATTCAAGGCAGGGACACCTGTTTGGCTGCATATTTTTTTAACCTTTGGGAAAATATCTTAAATATCAATTTAATACGTTGCTGGCATGCATATACCATCGATTGTTTGGCATTTTTGAGCAGCAGGGTAGTAAAAAGCGACTCTTGACCGCGAGAAATGATAACGCGGCCTCCAGGTTGATATATTTTTATGGAGGTTTGTGCTCTGGATGCAGTCGAGTGGTGTGGAATAATATTTTGTGTTAAGAGTAATTTGTTTTTACTTTACAAAACTGGCTTATATCAAACGAACGTTTGCCTGAAATACAAATTCATTTAAATTTTTTTATACGGCTTTTATGCTGAAAATTTCGCTCAAATTATACTCAAAATAAAAAGTGAATCCAATTATTAAGTACACGAAATGCTACTAAAACAAAGATAATTTGATCCGGGAAATTCAAGAAACCTCATTCATTACTTTTTCTAGAAATGTAATGCTGTCTCTAGTCGGGCAAAAGGGTCTGCTTATGCCTTCGCTTTAAATTAAAATCCAGCTTTTCGTGGGCAGCCAGTCTCCCCATTTGTGTGTTATCAATTTGCTAACTCCACCACGAAACTCTATTACCACCCCCTCTTAATAAGCACTAATCAAGTATAAACTGGAAGGCAGGCATCCCACGAAATTTAATTTCAAGGGAGACGCTCTTTGTGAAAAGTCGAAAAATTTATTGAGTCAATGTTTGACACAGATCCCCAGGTCATCATCAGACTTGAGAAAATATGCAACGAACGATTAAAGTTTCGGTGCTTGTATAGTTATATAATCGTTTAGTGTGGGTACTTATTGGTAGCTGCAATTTGCCTCACGCTACTGTGGTGATGGTAGATTCAACCGCCCTTCCATCGATTAACCCTAAGTTATGGGTAGGATATGTAGACGACAGATGTTTTGTCGTTAAAAGGGACCAAGTCGAAGCGCTCCACAACACCATCAACTCAATCATTCAGGGCATTAAATTCACGATCAAGAAGAAGGTTAACAACAAACTCCAATTTCTGGATATTCTCGTGCAGTGAAATGCTCACGGAACATTACAAGCGTCAGTTTACCGCACAGACACGTATGCGGAAGTTATTCTTAATTATAACAGCAACACCCCCATCTCTCACAAAAGGACTGCCGTAAACAGTCTTCCACCCCGGGCTAAGAAACACTGCTCAACCGACGAAACCTGCTTCATTATTTATTTGTTTTGTTTTCCCGTAATGGTTACCGCAGAGACTTTGTAAGTCAATGCATAAGACAACGACAACCCAACAAAATGAAACGAGATAGTTTTACTCAGGAGCCCAAAGAAAAACATGACGAATCCTTCCTTATATAAGGAAAGTGTCTGAACTCGTTGAAAGGTACTTGCGGAAACACCAAATAAAAGTGGCGCACAAACCGATGGCTACTCTACGCACCCAGTTAGTACACCCTAGGATAGGGTTAGCCACCTCGATAAGAAAGAAGTCATCTACAAAATCCCATGCAAAGTTTGTGATACGGTGTATTGCAGCCAAACAGGAAGATCCGTCTCCACACGCATCCACTAGCATCAGTTGGCAGCGAAAAGATGTGAGCATTTGTCCGAAGTGGCTATGCATTGCCTTGACATTGGACACAACTTTGCATGGGACAAAACACGCATCGTCGGAGTTTGTCACGCCAAAGAAGGCTGAGAATTTATTGAAGCCCTGTACGCCGATTAGTCATACATCAACCGGCGTATCGAGTTGGCTGGAGTGTAGAAACTTCTCAAATAAAGGTGGGAAAGACAACAGCCGATAACTATGGACCAACGTTAACCGAAATTTGCGCCCACACCGAATGATCCGGACTGACCCCGGACCGACGGAAATTACAATGACCAATTATCGACGACGCCATTGTGACTGCTTATTTTGTCCACCAGGGCGTGACGCAAATTTCAGTTGCCAATTAGTGCCCACAATAAACGACTATATTACTGTACTTACACTTTGACATGTTAATTGTCCTTTGCAAATGTTTTCAAGTCTGACGATGACCTGAAGATCCGGTATCAAAAATGAACTGCATAAATTTTCTTATTTTCCCAAAGGATGCCTTTCCTTAAAAAGCATTAATCTCTTTTGCGAGAAGAAATTGTATAATACAAGGAAGAAACCGTGCATTTAGTGTGAACTCAACCTAATTCTCAGCCCCGGCTTACGCAATTTTTCTGTTTTCTATGAAATTTAAAATTTTTATCAGAGTTTTTAGATTGCCAAATGCAAGATTCAAATTGCAGGCTATTTTGTGGAGCACTGCAGGATGCCTCTGTCAACTGCAATGAAGGAACCCAAGTACAGGTGATGACCTAATTAAACAATGTCGTGACTGGCGTACTAGTGAGCACTTTTTCCGTGCTTCTGATCATGTTTACTAACCAAAGCTAAACCTCTAAAAAGCCTTTTGCCAAACTTGGAGGCTGCTTGATATCCAGGAACTGTCCTATACTATAACAAAAGCTCTTGTTTTTTGGCGTTGTGCTAGGAAAGACTAGTAATACACGCAAGCACTACGTCCATTTAATCCCTTCTTGATTAGAATACTCCGATATTGTATCAATAAAAATGCAATGAATGCTAATGTAAGGATTCGCATTTTTTTATATACAATGAAACAATACAACTTTAAAATATTTTGGCCACAGAGCGCAATAAAAGACACGCTTTTACCGTACTCAAAACTGGGTCCTTGAACATAAATGCGTGTACTTGAGCGTGGAGATGCGTTCTATCAAGATGTTATATTAAGTATGAGACAGGCAGCATGATATGTTTTGGATTGTATCCTAATTTTCTAGGTTTTTTAGCATAAACGGAACAGAGAGATTATAGTAGGTAAGGCGAAATTTAATTTACCTTCGGCCACTCTTCAGAGCATTTTCTAGTATCAGAATCAGTCTAAAAATATTTGAGGGCGCTGTAGGTGGGTTGCTTTTGAGTACCCTATTTGTACCTGTGTGTTGTGGAATTAGAAGAATAGTGTCTCGGTTTGTTGGCGACGTCATAAGCCAATGAGGTGGAACATGGTGTCAAAAAAGAGCAATGAAAAAAGCTCCTTGGGATTTTAAAGGACAAAAATTGGGGCGGGCTGGAAGTGGGGGGGGGGGGGGTTAGGAGAAAAACCTTACACCCGTGGGGTGAGGATCTAAAGAAGGGGGGATCGCAGAGATTATCGGGGCTGTTATCGAAGATTCAGGCTGCTGTTTCCTTGCTGCCTGCAGAGTCTGCCGACAAGGTTGGAAAAACAGTGAGTTCTGCCCGGATCAAAACTGTGTGCTGTGGTTCAAACCAAGGGAGTGCGTTTAGGGGCCGCGTGGATTATGGCCGCTAGGTTCAGCTGATGCGGGCGCGACAATTAAAAACTAAACTAATATCGAATATGGAGAGAGATGTAAGTGCTGCAATTTTTAAAAGAAATTATATGAGGGATTCTCAGTAAAATCGAAACAATGCTAAAATGATCCTCTTTTCTACTTTGACTTTATTTTGGGAAAAGTGAAAGTACGCTGGCATTCGTCTGCTCAACATCTAAGTATCCTGCTTTTCAACTAGGCAACTTGTTATCCAGTGTTTTTTCGTAGATCTGAGGCATATTACTATCACACTTTTGTAGTGGACATTCCTCTTCCACAGCAAGCAGTTTCCTGTCCTTGCATGCCTAATAAGATGATCCATTTTTTTAGGTTTGGATATAAGTTTGATAAGCCTATCGAAAACAATTTAAATTTATGGAATTGATTTTAGAAGGTGTTTAATCGGGACATATTTACCAGAGGACGATCTTAAGCTTGTTCTAATCCAAAACCAGAAAGGTCTATAAAGAAAGTCGTTGAAGGGCGGGTTCTTTCAATAAACAATACATTAAAGTTGCGAAAATTCCCATCAGAGAATGCAGAAGAGTGTTTGGCGAGCATACGTAGCTTTCGATAAATTCTCATCGGGCCGTTACAATTATATAGGGAGGGGTGCAAATTAACATGCTGGTTATCAAGTTATCACAAAATGCAAATTAGTCATGGGGATGAGGAAGGGGGGTGTGGGGTTGGCAGTAATCAGCTAATGAGGGTTTGTTGAGTCCGGATAGGGGATGGGGGGAAGGGGGTGGGGTTGGGTTGGATGAAGCGGCAGCAAGCGGGAAAGATGCAGGTAGTTAGGTAACCGCTGGCCAAGCCAGGCTCGGGGCCTGCAGGAGGTTCTTCTGCGCGCACAGAACCGGCTTCCTCAAACGGATCGCAGTTGCTTCTGCTGTTGCCAGCAAACGCTGACCCAGGGGCTTTGGGTAGTTTGGCGAGACCTTGTAAATTACCTTAAAGGCTTCGCTGGGGTCCACACGATGTCCGGAGTCAACCATGTGCGCAAGGATTGAGCTTTTGACGCTTCTGACTTCGCCTTTGGCCAGCCATGCCGGGAGGTGCTCCCATATTCTTTTTGATAGGCGCCGACTCGTGCGACCGATATAGCTTGCTCCACAGGAACAAGTGAATGAGTATATGCACATGGAGGTGGTCGGAGTTGGCAGCCTATCTTTACCTTCGCCGTGCAGGACCGGGTTCGTTGAGAATAACACCCGAACGTTTGCTGCTGGGAAAGTTCGTGCTACGGTCTGGTTAAGACGTCTGCTGAGAAGCTCGCTTGCTGCGTCCCCTTGAAAGGGAACTTTGAGGAACAAAGTCTTCTTTTCTACAGTTGGTGTAATAGGCTTCGGTTCTTTCTCCATCATATTCTTCATGATAAATCTGTCCGGATACCCGTTCTCCCGAAGCAGGTCCTGGAGTTTTTGGAGCTCCATTTCAATAGTGTCTGCCGAACAGATTTTCCTGGCTCTTTGCGTTAAACATCGGATCAGATTACGTTTCTGTTGGATAGGTACAAAACTGTTAAAGTCTGTGTACTGTCCGGACCAGGTTTTCTTACGATAAACGCTCCTTCGGATGCTACCGTCGGTTCTTCGACTTAGGAGGACATCCAAGAAAGGAAGTGAACCTGCCGTCTCCACTTCCAAGGTGAACTTGATGGAGGGATGTGCCTTATTCACAGTACTAAGAAACGCATTCACATCGGTTTCTACTGGGGCGATGGCAAAGATGTCATCGACATATCGACCACAGTGTTTTAATTCATGGATCTGCTTGCTGAGTTGCGACTTCTCCAGCTTACCCATGAAGATGTTTGCCAAAAGAGGCGAGCCCATAGCAACGCCGTCTAGCTGTCTATATAAGTGGTTTTCAAAAAGGAACTGCACATTTAATGTGCACTTTAGTAGTAGTTCCTTTAATGCTGCAGTTGGTATTCCTACTTCTATTTGATTTGCCTTTACGAAGTCGCAGATATAGTCGACTGTTTCTCTTACGGGGACGTTTGTAAACAGCGATGAGACGTCTAAGGAGAACATCCTCATGCCGTTTAAGTTCATATCTTTGATGCTGTTGATAAATTGGAATCTATCTTTATAGCTGTGTGGCGCTAGCAGCTGTTGCAAGGGGTTGAGCTTATCTGCCAACCATTTCGCTATCGTATGATAAGGCGAGTTTCGCATGTCCAAGATCGGACGAACTGGCAGGCCGTCTTTGTGGATCTTGGGCAGGCCATACAATCGGGGAATATGCGTGCCTACTGGCCGCAGCTGTTCGAGTTCACGGTCGGTAATGAATCCTGCCGTGTGGAGTCTTCTTAAGCAGCCGGTCAATTGTGCCTCTACTTGTGCCTACTTCCTTAGATTTAACACCAAACTTGCAGAGGCGAAAATACTTGCCAGTTTTATTGGAGACTGTATAGAGAGACACGAGTACCCGAACGAATATTGGAAAGCGCTGCGACGGAGCCGTACAGTGATCAACACAGAAACTCTTAGACGATACGCTGAGAACCAACTAGAAAGCACTCGCATAAGGATAAATGAACTGGAGCGTCACGTGTGCCAACGCGCTGCCGTTCTAGACACCCTGACCGAGGAAGAAAAACGAGAATTCAGCAGCTACACTCAAACCATAGAAAGAAAGCGTGGGGACCCTAAGAGATCGTCACTTCTTCAAAGGGTGCACGAAATCAAACCACAGTCAAGACTCCCCAAAGATCCAAAGAGGTACGTGCACAACCATTCCTCTCTTACACTTGATGCGACTACACTTGAAGCATTATCACTTGGCCAAAAATTCTGCATACCTGGTCGAAAGGTTAATCAGTTAGACCTAGAAACCCAGTTTGAGCATCTCTATAATCAAACTTACGACCTTAAGCCGAGCTCCGCAGATAGTGTTCAGCACTTCAAATCAACACTGGTTAATTGTAGTTACCAGTACCTGAACCGGAGACTAACAAATCGCGGACTTCTAACGAAAGCACATCTAGACAAGTTAAAGCAGCTACGAGCAAACAAAGACATCTTGGTTACTAGACCAGACAAAGGAACCGATGTCGTTCTGATGAACAGATCGGACTACGTAACTAAGATGCAGGTCATACTAGCAGACCAGACAAAAATTTGCGAAAGTAGACAGAGAAAAAGACTGCACGGAGGAAGTAGAGGCACAATTGACCGGCTGCTTAAGAAGACTCCACACGGCAGGATTCATTACCGACCGTGAACTCGAACAGCTGCGGCCAGTAGGCACGCATATTCCCCGATTGTATGGCCTGCCCAAGATCCACAAAGACGGCCTGCCAGTTCGTCCGATCTTGGACATGCGAAACTCGCCTTATCATACGATAGCGAAATGGTTGGCAGATAAGCTCAACCCCTTGCAACAGCTGCTAGCGCCACACAGCTATAAAGATAGATTCCAATTTATCAACAGCATCAAAGATATGAACTTAAACGGCATGAGGATGTTCTCCTTAGACGTCTCATCGCTGTTTACAAACGTCCCCGTAAGAGAAACAGTCGACTATATCTGCGACTTCGTAAAGGCAAATCAAATAGAAGTAGGAATACCAACTGCAGCATTAAAGGAACTACTACTAAAGTGCACATTAAATGTGCAGTTCCTTTTTGAAAACCACTTATATAGACAGCTAGACGGCGTTGCTATGGGCTCGCCTCTTTTGGCAAACATCTTCATGGGTAAGCTGGAGAAGTCGCAACTCAGCAAGCAGATCCATGAATTAAAACACTGTGGTCGATATGTCGATGACATCTTTGCCATCGCCCCAGTAGAAACCGATGTGAATGCGTTTCTTAGTACTGTGAATAAGGCACATCCCTCCATCAAGTTCACCTTGGAAGTGGAGACGGCAGGTTCACTTCCTTTCTTGGATGTCCTCCTAAGTCGAAGAACCGACGGTAGCATCCGAAGGAGCGTTTATCGTAAGAAAACCTGGTCCGGACAGTACACAGACTTTAACAGTTTTGTACCTATCCAACAGAAACGTAATCTGATCCGATGTTTAACGCAAAGAGCCAGGAAAATCTGTTCGGCAGACACTATTGAAATGGAGCTCCAAAAACTCCAGGACCTGCTTCGGGAGAACGGGTATCCGGACAGATTTATCATGAAGAATATGATGGAGAAAGAACCGAAGCCTATTACACCAACTGTAGAAAAGAAGACTTTGTTCCTCAAAGTTCCCTTTCAAGGGGACGCAGCAAGCGAGCTTCTCAGCAGACGTCTTAACCAGACCGTAGCACGAACTTTCCCAGCAGCAAACGTTCGGGTGTTATTCTCAACGAACCCGGTCCTGCACGGCGAAGGTAAAGATAGGCTGCCAACTCCGACCACCTCCATGTGCATATACTCATTCACTTGTTCCTGTGGAGCAAGCTATATCGGTCGCACGAGTCGGCGCCTATCAAAAAGAATATGGGAGCACCTCCCGGCATGGCTGGCCAAAGGCGAAGTCAGAAGCGTCAAAAGCTCAATCCTTGCGCACATGGTTGACTCCGGACATCGTGTGGACCCCAGCGAAGCCTTTAAGGTAATTTACAAGGTCTCGCCAAACTACCCAAAGCCCCTGGGTCAGCGTTTGCTGGCAACAGCAGAAGCAACTGCGATCCGTTTGAGGAAGCCGGTTCTGTGCGCGCAGAAGAACCTCCTGCAGGCCCCGAGCCTGGCTTGGCCAGCGGTTACCTAACTACCTGCATCTTTCCCGCTTGCTGCCGCTTCATCCAACCCAACCCCACCCCCTTCCCCCCATCCCCTATCCGGACTCAACAAACCCTCATTAGCTGATTACTGCCAACCCCACACCCCCCTTCCTCATCCCCATGACTAATTTGCATTTTGTGATAACTTGATAACCAGCATGTTAATGTGCACCCCTCCCTATATAATTGTAACGGCCCGATGAGAATTTATCGAAAGCTACGTATGCTCGCCAAACACTCTTCTGAATACAATACATTGTATGTTAATGGCTCTGCTTAACAATTTTCTTTAATTTATGGGTCAAAGTTAAGTGTTTTTTTCGTGTGTAGTGCTTACTGCCTTGCATAAGCTAGGATGCTGCGCAGATAGATTGGTCAAGTCTGCCAGAACATCCAACTTTTTATGTTTCCTTTAAGTTTCAACCTCGTTTAAGGTATGACATTATAATGTCCCGTCTTTCGTATATGCGTCAATGCCACTGTGCAAAGCACTCTCAATATTTCACAAAGTTCGGCATTTTGCATGCGTCAGGTTATAAACTATAAGCTTGAGTACTTGGTTCGCACGTAGACGTGCACAAGCTGAGGTGAGATGACACATCATCATCATCATCACAAGTTTCTGCCTTCCCCCGCGAAATGAGTCACGAGCTAAGCTCAGTGCCACGAAGAAAAGGGCACACGCACGTCAAAATAGACTGCAGCGATGGCCTTGGTTCAGAACACCGTCGAGGGATGCATCGATTTAGTGCGGGCTTCAGACCCCCAGGCAGGCTATTCTACAGTAGTCGCCAAAAAGCGCGTAAGACCGTCTAGTCTGCATGAAAAGCGTTGTAGCTCGTAAAGCGTTTACTGCGTGAAAGGATAAATAAATCATTAAAAGGAGGCATATGTCGATGCATGAAATATCATTTATTATCTAAGAACAGATCAAAGATAAGAAGTTGTTTTATAAATGACGTAAGTGAAAGAAAATAAGATAAAAAACGCAAAATGAGGAAAAGTAATAAATATGTTACATACTTATATTTTGTTGAGTGTCATTTTGCGGTTATGTCAGCAGTAATTTGGGTGAGCATTAAGACAAGAGGTTGTCCATTCTGGTTTGGTCTCTATAATTATTAAGAACAAACTATAATTTAGTTTCCATCGAACGATATTTCGGAGGATTGCGCCAGTTCTGCTTGATTAAGGCTGCGATTTTCAATTGGTTTGAGGTAGGGACTATTGGACAGGCTAAAAATTGTTTGCAGGTTGCATACAGAAAGGCTGGCTTTAGTCTTAATTATAAGATTATAATCTTGAGGTAAATTAAAATCATAACACCGTTGATCGGTGAACAGGGGCATTTTCTTGTAGTATGATAGTATCCATTCGAAGCTTGTGAACATCATTATAACCAAATACATTTGGACAAGGTTGACACAGGCGAAACTATTCATGGTATATTTCGTGGACCGCCAGATTAGTTGCTTACCGATTTTTATCGCAATCCACACCATGAGGCGTTGACAGTTCTTAAAGGTTGATGTCGAAGCAGCCTGTTCTTTGGGAACGTACTTTCCGCATATGACCGCATGTGCCATCTTTTTCGACGTATCTAAGAGGATTTCTTGATCAGAGAAAAAAATGCTTTTTCCAAATAAAAGTCTGTGACTAACGTATTCCTGCACACATAGGAAACGTTTCTTAATAAGTTTCCTTTTTAAAAATGGCTTCACCGTAGCCATATACTGATGAAAGTCAAAGTCCCGCATTCCGTTCCTAAGTAGGGTCTGAGGGAAAATTGATAAATGTTCCCGGTGAATAGCGATAACGGTCATATAATTGTA
Source organism: Ligula intestinalis (assembly GCA_036362985.1). Lineage (NCBI taxonomy): Eukaryota > Metazoa > Platyhelminthes > Cestoda > Diphyllobothriidea > Diphyllobothriidae > Ligula > Ligula intestinalis. The sequence continues at coordinate 48,106,890 of JAYGXS010000004.1, read as the reverse complement.
TTTTTTTAGTGTTCGACGAATAAAATTGTCATCCTGTTTTGTTGTAGACCATTTTCGTCCATGATTTTTCCATCCGGGTATTGTTTTATAGCCTATAATTCTGGATACGTTGACCTTGCTAACATCAAACCTATAAGCTAATGAATTGCGCGGCAGCCTTTGGCTGCCGACGTTCGTAAACAGACAAAATCGGCTTCAAAAAGGAAATGACTTGACACATCCACGGCATAGCCCAACACCAAAAAGTGAACGCATATCGCGCATTCCCGTTTCTATATCAAGCTGACGCTCATAGTTATCGAAATGGCAATATTACATATTCATCCGAATTTATTACTGCATTTTGTGGCACAAAACTTCACAGAATAGCAAAAAATGCTTTTTTAAAACTGGAATTGTTCCTGGTTTTCGAAACTAAATGCGATTCCATCAGCCTGAACTCCTTTACATCTGGACAATTTTGGAAAACATTGTCCGGTTCTGGAATAAAATAATTCATACCTTTTTTACTTATTTTGGAGTTCCTTTATAGTTTAATTCCCATTAATAAAAAAATTGGTTCTGCCATATGTAATAGTACAGAAGATTCCTTCGATATGAGACTCCTCTCATTTCCGCGAAAATAAAAGTCTATTTTTCTTAATAAACCTAACTAAAATTGTGATTTTCCTAACGAAAAAGCTTTGGCAGAATTAAATTAACTCAATGAATCTGAATAGTATTATTAAATGTGTGCTAAAGTATCGTGTCAAATTTCATCCAGTAAGTTCCACGGTCTTTAGCCACTATGCACTGTAAATGGGTATACTTGTTACGTATGCAAATACCAACTGACTCCTACTGCTCCTTAACTTGCTCACTGCACTAGTTCCACGAACCAACCACGTGATCATCTTTAGGGCCATCTAATTTATATGTGGGTTTGCGGAAACATGTTTTTCATCCGTCAACCGAACGTAGTCTCTCCATAAACCATCAGATTTATTTTCACTTTCTCCAATTTTCTCCTTTTTTATGCTAAAAATATGTTTGTTGGCCTCGTGTGATTGAGTGGGAATGTTGTGTGATGCATTGGGCGCTTTGAGTGCTTTTTTTCTGAACGATTTGTGCTCCTCAGTGGGTACTGCCTCCAGCATTCACTAGTCTCTATCACACCGACGCTCAGACGGGTACGGCCCTGTAACGTATTTTCCCCACCCCGAGGGTAAGAAGAATTAGAAGCATCCTCTTTGAGGTGACAGCGCGCAACGCCAAGGTTCATCAAGTCCCACAAACATCTGCTTAATGGTTCAATCAACGAACGAATGAGCAAGATTGATCATTCCAAGATCGACTGGCGGAAACACTTAGCTAGAATTCTAAGCACTTCTCGAGGTTTAACGCTTTGTAAACGGTAAGTTATCCAAGCTCTTAAGAACATACACAATAGGAAACATTTACGTTGGCCGGAAATTTCAGTTTCGGAGAATTATATGCGTGCGTGCGCAAATAAGGTAAAGCCTATTTGAGAAATTGGAGCATTTCGTGTTGGCTGACAAGGCAACATTAGCTTTTGTAGCCCCACTCATTTATCCCTCCAACCTGCAAGTTTTCCTACGAAAACGGTGGTACTAGGGTTTTGTGGGCGGGGAATTAGGATACACAGTGGAATCGACTTTAGTATGCGCTAAATGCGTTTTTTGCTGTATTCAGAAGTGTTGTTGATTTATATCGGTTGATTTTCCTAATCTGTATTATCATTTAACTTATTGCGGAAAAACCTGCTTATCAAACGAGAGGTTCCTTGAATTTACCGAAAAAACTGAAATGGTGGTTAGAAGGTAGTCTACTTCAACTTAACTGTGGTCCAATTTACCGTTCTGGAGTTCGATTAGTACAGTCCGTGGCGCAAAACGCCGCGCACACCTTCAATTTACATGCGGAAAAATGTGCTCCCAGCGTCCGCGGGAAGCAACTTCGACTACATTTCTTCACTTTACACTTACTTCTAAACATTTTGTTCTCTGCCTATGCTATTTTCCCACACCACAAAACTCTACAGCCACTGTTTTGCAGGACAAAATGCTGGGACTAGGGGTATATGAGTGGGGCTACATAAGCTACTTTTCCGCTGACTAAATGACTTTGAGGCCAATTAGTATCGAAATCCGGATGGGACGGAAATAGGCGTAAAGGTTTTCTTGTGTATCTCGGACGATAATCAAACAGAGTGCCCAGTGCCAAACTGCTATGAACACAGAAAGTAGCTCAAACGAGAAGCTTAGACCTCCCTGCCAATGTCATGCAGCATGTAGCCCCTATACGTTGGAAGCTTGGTTAACGAAGTAACTCCATTTTGGCACAGAACTGGTCATGTGCAACACACATCTTGCGGAAGGTTACCAATCATATTGTATCAGTTTAATGATTGGTTGCAGGCGACGGACGATCTACGGCCTGGGTGGATGACTCAACAGTGGACACAGGCACACACATGTACTGACAGCTGGTTAACTGAGCAGAAGCTCGCCAATCGAAATAAGGTATCCGCTAGTGACTAACTCCATACCTGAAATTCTCGTAGATGTGGCTGCTCATCACCCATGGCTCCATTCTCTATGCTATTGGCTGACTGTTTTCCGTATAAAACACATAACGCGGAGATCCTGCTGTGCTTCATAGACGTCGGCCAACTAAATATATTAAGCTCCAACCTATGCCTGAAACGCCACATTTAGACTGATTTACCTTCATGTAAGCGCAATAACAAATTCAAAACGGAACTGCCTACCATAAAGCACACAAGGAACTCTGATGGCCCCACTGGCAAGCCGAATGCCGCGCAGTTATATCCTGCAGCAGCAAAAATATCAGCCAATAACATGTTGTGGTACTTGTGTTATCAGCATGTTGCATTATATAAACCCACTACAGAAAAAACCTCCTATGAGGTCATCAAGAGAACGTTTATGGGATGATGTAGGAAAAATAACTATCCATGGTAGTCATCCGAAATTGATGCCTTTCAACGGGCATAGTGAGGTTTGCAGGAATATGCATGCATTCATTTGCATCATTTATGTTTAGAAATACTGTCAGTTAGGCGGAGGCGTTTTTTTTCGTGATCTTTGTTATCCATTAAAAGTCACGATGATGTGTTCTTGATTAAAAAGGAACAAAACGAATTTCGCCTTAGCATCTTATTTTACGAAGCCGTCGTCTTCTTTATGATGAGAAATAAGTTCCTAAGCAAATAATTTCCCATGGAGACGCTTTAGAAAACCCTGTGCAGGAGCAAATCTGTTGCCCTGTGGAGCTAATCTGGTTTTCCCTTCCGCGCTAATCTTCTTTACAGATAAATCTAGAGAGCAACCTACTGTTTTTCAATACGTGTAAGCTAGTGCTGCATGAGCTTTTTCGTCGACATACAATATCATAGGAGCAACTGTTTCATAAATCTCTCATAGGCGTGCCAGCACATTATAATCATGTGAAATAGGGGAAAGATGAACTTTCACGAGAACATTTTGCACATAAATCTACACTCATTTGTACGCTTCACAGAAAATTAAGGTGAAGAGTAATGATTAAGGAGAGCGTGGGGGGTGCAAGAGCATGCGTTTAGAGCGCATGGTGGTTACGTTATGTTGTTTGTGAATATTATGCGCGTAACCCTAAAACGAACCACGTAATAGTTCAGAGTACAGCATGGTAGGTGTACACCCCTAAAAACTGCGAAAGATGGTGATATGATGGCCTGCCTAGGTGTAGTTTAAATCTATATAGGTCTAGGCCGTGCGTGTGTTAAGAGCACTATATTTATCGCGTCCAGTTTCGGACAAAGAGAAGAGAAGAAGACCAGTAGGAGTTGTTTATTGTGTACAGGAACTCGGCGGTGGTTCAAACTCGCGATGCGGCCGGCTTGGGCCCTGCACGCGCGCGTCTGTCTGCTAGTGTGCTGTGATAGCGAGAGTGAATCAATGGCCACTTGATCAATTATTTGGTCAATAGAAGTCTACGGCACCTGTGATTGGCTGTCCCAGACGCAGGTAGAAGAACAAAATCACGTGATGGTTGCGGGTTTCGCACCGGCGATAATTCCGCCAGCAGCCACTTATTCCATCTTCAGCGTCAGGTGGCTGACCGACATAGACATTAAACAGATTCTCTAAAAAGGTATATCGCGTGTGTTATGGCTAACCGAGTTTAACCTTAATGGCTGCGATCTTCCAGGCCCGGTTCCATAGGAGAAGGGAGAGAGAAGCCTTGGCAAGGCCGCGGTAGTAGGAAGAGCATATTCTTTACAGAATAAATTGGAGAAGAGGCATTAGGAAAATTGACTACCAGACGACCGCACAACCGCAAGCCAGCGGACGGCGTTCGAAGTGAGGTCTGCTCGGCAGTTGTTACATGAGGGCCAGTGCGAGTCCATTAGTGATTGGCTGTTATAGCTACCGGAAACAGCAGGCACTTCCTAAAGTGCACCTCGACTTGAGCAAGTCACAACAGGCATTCACAAGTGCACTTCGTGTTGAGCGAGACAATACAGGTGCGAGGAACTGGAGTCGACTGCGGTATCACATCACCCGAACACAGCGCTCAATCTGTACTGTAACCGGTATGACGTGCGATAACGGTGCGCTGTATGTCATGACTTTTTAGGCGGCCATTTGGTGAGATAGCAGTGTTCTTCTCCCGGGACGCAGAGTCGCCCAAGAATGGCTACTTCTTAATGTAGCCTATTGGACTCATCAAATCAGTTGCGAACTAAGTTAAGACTTTTGCTGTTTCTGAAAAAATCCTAGTCTATCATCCGCAGACTCATAAAGTCACCTTTTTAGCCCTTACGTTCGATGCCACGCACAGTACTTCTTGACTTGTCTGTTTATCGGCTAAGAGTGTATACAAGAAAGGAGAGTGCGTCTGTGGCAACACAAGGCTCTTATCACTATCAACGCACAGATGCTAACTTTTCCTGCGTCCGCCATGCTAGGGAGTGCAGAGTTGATATCTTCGTGCACCTCGGCTGACCAGCCGAGCGGTGGGGTTATATCAGGCACCGCGTCCAATCTGAAATCAAGTCGACAGAGCTACATGTTACTCTGGCTGTACTATCTCGTGATACTTTACCCGAAATTCAGCAAGGTGATTTTTAAAAGAAACAATAAATTAAGTAGGGCTGTAAAATTAATCAACGCCAGTATAGGCTTGCCAACTAAGGATGTCGTTTTTGAACGAATAACTACTGCGTAGCGGAATAAAAGCTCAATTCTGAAGGGCAAATGAGCACTTAAGAAGTATAATTTTTTTGCTTTGATTTTTCAGACCATCACTAAAACCATCACTCCACTGCCTGAAGGTGGCCAAATCCGCAATGTCCAGTTTGCATCTAATCAAGCGCGCCTTTGCTACGTTCGATAAAGTAGTCTTTGGCAAGGTGTATGGCAAGTTTTTGCGACCCCACCTGGAATTTGCCATCGAAGCCTGGCGACTCTGGACAGCCAAAGACCGAAAAATCATCGAAAGAGTGCAAAGACACGCAAAAAATTAGTACGATGCCAACGGAACCTCCCTTATGAGACCCGTTTGGTAAATGTTAACTTGTTTCCTCTGAAGTACAGGCAGCTACACGGGGACCTAATCCAGGCATTTCGCATGCTGTGTGGTCAGGATTGCTGCCTCCAAACAAATGAATTCTTTGAGCAGGCCACCACCTCAAGGCTGCGAGGACACCCTCTCAAATTACGTGTGACTGGGGCAACACTTCACCTAAAAAATTCTTTTTCTCTAAGAGAGGTATTCAAGCGTGGCATGCCCTTCCTAAGTACATTGTCATTTCCCTATCCGTGGTCACCTTTAAGGCAAAGCTTGACCAGGACCGCCTACGTGCCACCACGACGACTGAGTTCTCCTAAACCAAACACTAAGCGGTCATTAAAAATGCTATAAATATATACCAAGAATAATTTTTAAGTATTATTAATATAATTTACTCAAAATATGTTTCAACCGTACTTAGCCTATCCAACTTTTTGACTCACTATGCGAACTGCGCTGATCACGTCTGTAGTCGCATCTACCGCACCTACGGGCCTAGGCTACGCGGCCCTGTTACGCTCTTTCTCGTATCAACCTAAAAACCGACTGCTGATGGCCAGGCGGGCTCCTCTGCTCTTGTCACAGCAAGGGCGTGTCAGTGTCACATCTGTTCTTGGGAACGTTCTCGTGAGTCTGAGGTCTCCTCCTCGTGTGGCCCTTTGGATGTAGGTATTACTCGCCATAGACGCCATGGTTGCTGCCAACGTTCACAGCAGCATGTTGGTCCTATCTTTCTCATACTTTCTTCCACGGGCGATAGTTTTTCTCCTTAAAACCACAAATTACATTTCATTTTGAATTATAAGCCATATCTTAGGAGTTTTTTCGCTGTCTGCTCTTCTTGCTCAGTTACACTGCTGGCTCTTGTTAACTTTCATCATCACATGTGAGCGTATTACTTGAAAAAAGCAAGTAGTCGCGTACAATTACATAAACGACTTCTTTGAAGTGTTTTGCTATGCCTATGCATTTCTTAAATACTATGTACCAATAGGAAGTTTAAAGGCGTTTGCCTATATTTCCTTTAATAAACTTGGCTTGACTTGACACTTGAAGAGGTGCTATTTCTCGATTTTAGAAGTGGTTTCAAACTGTGAGATGTTTAAGGCCGTAAATGCTTATTCAGTAAGTACAGAATCTGTTAATTTACTAATACTGCTTATAGAGAATAAAACATGGTCAACGTCCACGACAAACCTTTGCAATTACTGTATGTCATATTTTTAATAGCGTAGCACAAGAAGTCTTTTTCGTAGATGGACTGTAAACTGTATGTTGTTTGGAGTCTCAAATGCAAGACTAAACACACGTCGTTTAGAAGATACTTCGGGAAATTCTAGCGATTTGTATAGTTGAAAGGTAAGCTCTTCGTGTACAGGATTAAAAGGTTATATCATTCGCCAATAGGAAAGTACAAGAAATAATACATTTGTCAGAGCGCGGACAATAGGAACACTGAATGAATGAGATGGTTAGCAATCCTGGTATTTGCATGGACGAGGGATAAGGCGTGTCGAGCACCAGATCAACTGATTTACTGTTCTGAGCTTTCGAACTTTTAGAGGAGTCCATCGTCAGAGAATGCAACCAAAAGAGGGTAATTATAGTGACAATAGGCCAATCAACTGCCAGAAATCATCAGGCTGTAAAGGGGTTAGAAACAGCAATCGAAAAAGGCTGGGGGGCGAGGAGCGCAATTAGCTGTCTGTGGGGTCGGGGGGCCATTATAGTGGTGTACGCTTATTAGCTGTCAGTGGAGCTGGGGGCCATGAACAGCAATTCGTGTGCCACCTTGTCACCCGGTAGAGAGTCCTAGTAACTCTGCCGCCTTTTCCGGCCGAATCGTTGTGGGGTCCTCTTCGCTTGTCATTCTTATGTTTGGTTTGGCTACCTTCCGTCTCTTTCCCACATAACGGCGCAATACTTTGTAGGCCACTGGCAGGTCTAGATGCCTGTTGATCGATTTGGCATCTGGGTATGATGCCTCGAGTGTCAACCTTTCGGATTTTGAGGTCCCTCGGCCTACGATGATCACTTCTTGAAGATCGAAGTCATGGAAAGTCTATGCAATGTGTGCGGCCAGTTGCGAGTTTTGGTCCAGTCCCTGGGCCGCTAGTTTGTGCTCTTGTAAACGCGTTCGCAAGTTGCGGCCTGTTTCTCCAAAGTAATTGCAGCCTCCCTCATCGCAAAGTGTCTTGTAGACGACTACAGAGGTTTCGGTAGGAGGCAGTCTGTCTTTAGTTTGCATCACCTGGCGGCGTATTATCGCTTGAGGTCGATGGGCTTTGCCTACGCCAGCAGATTGTAGCAGCCGTGAGACTGCTTTGGAGACCCTTTTTATGTAGAAAATGGTTCTCCAGATTTTGGGTTGCTTTTGTACTGGCCATCGTCTGTTCACTCGGCGTCTGCTTTGTTTGAAAAACGAGTTTGGGTAGCCATTAGCTCGGAAAAGTTCCTGAAGATGTTGTTGTTTAGCTCTTATGGTGGTTTGTATGCTGTAGTGTGTTCGTATTCTTTGGAAAAGAGTACGAAAGCAGGTACGTTTGTGGCACATGGGGTGATTGCTATTGAAATTTAAGTCTTGATTCGTGTTGAAGGCCTTTCCAAATGCTATAGTTTGCAGAAGTCCATTTGAACACCAGCGCACCAGGACATCTAGGAAGGGTAGTTGGTCATTTGTTTTCACCTCCATTGGCAATTGGATATTTGGATTAACCGAGTTCAGTAACTCTTTGAGGTGCTCGATGTCAGATGTTTTGACAATAACGAAAATGTCATCGACATAGTGAGCCACAAAACTTCGGTTGATACTTGGTGAAGACCGGGTGTTATGTCCGTGTGAGCACCACTTCAGCAATCAGGCCTGACAGGGGGGAGTCCATGGGAGTGTCTTTAATCTGTTCATAAATTTGTCCACCAAATGTGAAGTACATTTTGAGGCAATGCCGTAAACGTTAAAGCAGATCTTCAGACTTTAGTGGTTTGCGCTGTAATCGTGGCCTTCGCATAGAAGTTGTCCCACAACATCAATCGCTAGTTGTTGTGGCATGGAAGTGAAGAGTGAGACAAAATCGAAGGATACCATGGATTCATCTGGTTCTACCTTCAGATGCTTTATTCGCTCAAAGAACTGTTAAGCAGAAGCCACGGTTGTTGTTGAGCCTACCGCCAGGATCTTGAGGTGAGTGAACATCCATTTTGCCAATCCGTACGTAGGGGTGCCGCGAAGGGAGACGATGGGTCTAAGCGGTGTGTTATCTTTGTGTACTTTAGGCAGACCGTAGAATCTTGCTTGGGCTGTGTCGGTTGGTTTCATAGAAAACCAATAGCTGGGCGTGATTGCCCCATTTGCTATGAGTTTTGCCAGACTTTTGCTCATTTGGGTGAGCAAATGTTTCATTTCACTGACTGGAGATACCTTATATGAATTTTTGTCGTCAAGTAGGCTTTGGGCTTTCGTCTGATAATCACTGTGGAATGACATTTGTCAGCTGGCAAAATGATGATGTCTTGATCGGCTTTTAAACATTTTACTGTCTTCTGTTCCTCTCGGCTAAGAGTTCCAAGCCTTTTGTGCTGCATAAGCAGCGATGATGTTTTTGTGGCGGATTAACTCTTTTTCATCCTCCGAGGCCTTTATTGATTGAAGGGCTGACTCAAAGGCGGCAATTACCTCAGCGGGTGAAGTGTCTGCTGTGTTGAAAGTTGCTACACGTTCTAGAACTGCAAGTAATGTGGAGGTGAGGCGTTTGGATGAAAGATTGTGGACCAACCCGGAGCTTTTGTGGTCTGCTGGTTTCAATTTATTCAAGTTTGGCTCCCAAACCTCTCTTTTCTTGGCCTGCCTCTGACGTGCCAAAGCTGCGATCGTCTTGCCCAGATTCTTGGCGATAAAATCTCAAAAGATCTGGAAGCACTCTCTTCTGTCCTCCTCAGTCTTAGCCATATACTTTTGTAGGCATCGGTAGAACCAAGCGTGGAATACAACTGAGATCAGAGGAAAGTAGGAGAGACGTTGGCCAGGAACCACGTGACCAGCGTGGAACGCTACCTCACCACTACGCCCACGAGGTTGACATGAACTCACGCGAGCAGCAACAAGTGACTATTCCGTCGGTGGACGAGGGACAGGCCAGTAAGCACGCTGACTTACTAATGATTACGACAGCTGCAAAGGGGACAAAGGTCACATGAGCTTGCCATCGGTCAATCTCACGGACAGTCAGCAGCGGACAAGTAGGTTAAAGTTCGTGCATCGAGCACGGATATAATACCCGGCATGCAGCAAGGCTGACACAGTCCCGGAAAACAGGAGCAACCACCACGTTACTCTGACTATGGAAACAAGCGAGTTTCCGAAACGTCGGTCTCAGTTAAACTTGGTTCATTTCCTTGTACCTACCTCATCTTCTTCTTTGGGGGATGATGAAAATGAGAAGGCATATGGACCTCAAATATTTGCGCATATAAACGTTTGCATAAGAGCACAGGAACAGGTCTCCCTTAATTGTATTGCTATGTATTATCGACTTATTTCATGTAGGTATGCCCACATGGTCACCTGTGCCTGTTCAGTGGGGAAACTGAAGAGGTGGGCCCTGTGTTTGCCACTGATAAGGTATTTTTTCCACGCATTTCTCGGTAACAGGGTAATTTTGTGGAGTTTGAAGGCGTTATTTCGACTAGAAGCTAGCAACAAAGAACTCTATCCATCGATCTTGTCGTTGCCAACTGTGAACTAAGATACCCAGTATAAACTTCTCTTGGTACGTAGCCGTTAGTACCTACAATCAATCCGATCGATCGGACGCCACTCAGGAAACCAAAAATGGACCTAAACATTATTGAGATTGTATATTATACTACGTTAATCAACTCAGTAGACAATCTGTATGAAATAATTCGAATGGTTATTTATGACGTACCCTACTGCATACATTAAAAGGCATAGTGTGCGGCTTTATTTTGAAATCGCAAGGATCACTTCAAGTCATATCTGATGACAAAATGGAATGGAAATTAAAATTTTATTATCCGTATCTTGTTTATTTTACATTCTATGTTTTTTAGTAAAGATTTGACATACAGATCCGGAGATTATGAAAAGACAGCAGCTGGTGCCACAAAACTTTAAAAAAAGCTTCATTGCAGTGAAGCCAAGGCCTGGTTAACTTCCCCCCTCCCCTTAACACTGGGTTAATATAGTCTCTTCTATGAGAACGGATTCTGTGATCGATTCATGGTGAAGGTAGGCAAATCACGTAGGCAGATGCAGCATCATTGCATGACTTATACCCATTGTGTCATAGTATACCAGCATAAATTTAATTTCTGATATCTAAAGCGTTTTCATTTTCTATAGTTATACCTGCTTCCTCCACGTGAACAGCCCCTTATATGAGATAATACAATGTAAACAGATAAATTCCCCCTTCCACCTTCCAGATACTTTAGGAAATCTCTGTTCGATACTTCGCACTTGGAAACACAGAACTGGCTGCACCATTTCATCCTCAGCAAAAAGGTGAATTATCAAAATATAATGTGTGTGGTCAGCTTTTAGATATAGATCAGAGGAATGGGGACGGGAAGGCGGCTTGAATTAGCTCAAAACTGCAAATTAAATGGGTTCCTGATGTCATTTTAACTTTAACTCTATACATGTCCCGCTCTTATCAATGTAACCACTGTTGCAGTATAACGCATTCGAGTTCGTTCTTCCATCCATAATTTCACCAACTGATTGACGAAGATTTCTCCGTACACATTTCAGGATTAAAGTTTAGGGCTCTAAATTTCAGCAAGAGCATACGATGTAGCCAGATATACAATCTAATTTTAATTATTACTGAGTAAGTATTTGCCATAAAGCATCGAAATTGACGAAAACATTTACATATGTAGCTTTTTTGCCAACTGAACAGAAAGACCATTCAGCAACCAACTGCGCAAGTTTTTTGCATTATCAGACTTAGGTTTTATCAATGCTATCGCGCTGCGCTTTGTACTGAAATGACTTGCAGTCGCGTTCATATCACCTGTTAGCCCCTGGGAGATCTCAATAAGTGCAACGTTAACCTTAAAAACTGCCCTGAATCGATGGTAGCCCGTCCTCCTTTCCCAGGGACCTCTGTATGATAGACATTTACCGAATATCACGAGAAGTTAGCAGCGTACTGCGTTTTCGCCTGGGCATACTTATGAACCTCTTGGGACGGGGCTGCAGCCGATAGTGAAATTTAGCCAGGCGACTGAGTTGTATTGAAGGCCAGAATCCAAAATGGGAATGAAATCAAAGGCGTATACGACTCGAGAACGAACTGAAGAGGCATCGACAGGTGCACTATGACCCCCAACGATGAACACAAATTCTGATTAGTAGTCGCAGGGTAGCCTGAAAAGGGCGTTCGTTAGATATTGCGCTCCTTGTGTCCCTATAACTCTTTGTGCGGCAGTCTGCAGTGATGAATTCGAGTGAGAATCGTGAACGTCAGGATAGTACAATCTTTTTTAACTCGATCGCCCCTTCTTCTTTTGAAATGCTTCCCTGACTACACCTGCTCTTTCCTTTCAGTAAGCACCGCATTACATAGTGCCGTATGCATTGCAGAATCATAACACTGCAGTTTGATTTACAGACGACAGTCAGGTCCGCGTCCACGATATTTTTAACTCATTCCCGAAGTCTTCATAATCTCATGAAGCAGTTTACATCAACATTTATTAGTAAATAATATTTAAAGAGAAAAAGAATATTACCTGGCATTGATCAGTTGATATGGGTATTATCATATCTAGCAGTTGAAACGCGCAATGTTCAGTTACACCCATAAGCAGCACTTATTATACATGGAAAGGCGCATTGGTCAGTTCGTTCATAAGCTTCAGAGAATCAAGGCACTCACGGGTGATTCAAAACGAACAACACGACGGAATTTGGCACTCGGAAAGAAATTGTGGGATGTTCAGAGGACATTTTGTGCTGGGTATGTTATAGTGGCTTCCAAAAGATGGTGACGAACAAATAGAGCAACACTGTCCAAGTCAGCTCGCTTGTATGTCTATTTATAAAGCCAACCAAAGTGCGGTTGTGAATTTACACTCGGTTCTGCCCTATAATGCGGTTGCTCGGCTTAGAAACGCGTAAAAAAGAAGGGGCAAAAGACTGCTCAGCTGCCTTGCATTGGATGAGGTCGGGGCACCATTGCAGACTGGGCGCAACGGATCCACGACACAGGCCAATCTAGTTGCAAACCTAGGTAAGAGGAATACACATTTAAGAAACTGTGATAGACACATAGGTTTAAACTTGTTGACTACTACGTAACAATTAATGATGCCCTCATTTGCTATTGATGAGGACATGCTATCCTAGCCACATATATAAAATAAGACACCAACAAAGTTGTTTGGATGACCGAGCACGTCATCCAGACAGACAGCCAGTCCGAGGTCACGTCGGAGCAAGGAACGCGAAAAGGCCAGTCCGGCGCATACAGAACGGGCCAAGTCACGCGACCTTCAAAGGGCGGGGTCACCTTAAGACAATGCTGATGGAAGATGTGATGTGTTTAATCGGAGGCAAAGGCAAGAGGCATCACCCTCCATTTAATTATGCGGTCGATAATGGCTGTTTTTCTTCCTATCTGACATTGCGAAGTTTTTATTTGACGTCCACAGAACGTTCTTGCCTTCAAATGACATTTCATGGGAAGACTGACTTCCAAATTTAACATATGTCCAAACATAGGCAATATACACTAATTAGCGCTCAAGTGGGCAATTATCTTCGATAGGAGAATGGTTACTTATACTTAAATACTGCAGAATCCTGAGCATGAATAACCCATTTCTTCTACTGTTTATGTTTATGTCTCTGACGAATAATCTGCGTTGGACATCTGAACGTTAGACGCATACAAGGTTTGTCTCAATGTTCACATTTTCTTCTTCTTTTTCTCATTTTGTTTGTTATTTTGAGTTCGAAGATCCTTCTCCTTTACTCGGGCAAACACCTGGAACGCGACTCTTTGCATCTCGTCAAACTAACATACAAACATATGCATAAGCATACATAAACATATAACATACGCCTCACTACCTCGATCTTATGCGCTCAAAAGGCGTTTGTAGCGACCCTAAGGCTAACGCGGCCGAAGACAAACTTAACACCCGTCCACACGCTTCCTACCACGTTGCGAAACGGTGACGAGACAGCAAGCATCTCCAGACAACCTACGCCGTCACGAGCCGATGACACCTTGTGCCCTCACGCCTGCTAAAAAACGCAAGGCAAGGACGACGAAACGAGATGAACTAATCGTCGGTCCCCTCCGTCTCCTCCTCAAGCTCTGTTCCCTCTCTGGTCCCTGCCTTAAATTAGCATCTGACCCCTTAGAGGCCTTAACACCCCCTTCCCTTTTTCCCCTTAGATAAAAAGCCGTTTGGCAATCAATGGTATTTTACACGAATCTAGGTTTTATGTTCCCTTCAGCTTACTCAGGAAAGATTGCAGGGAGCCTAAGGCCACAACAACCGTCAATTCGGGTGGTTGCTGCTTGTCCTTATTCGACTATCGTCTGTCCGAAGGAAATATATGAACTCGAATTAAGTCATACTCGGCTCGAAAAAGTATGAAGGCGACGCGCTAAACCAGCAATTTGCTCTGCCTGCCGTCCATTGCTCCCACATACAACTGACGTAGAATGTTAAATATTTTTCTTTTAAAAGGCTGCTTGTGGGATTAGGTCATTCGGCTCCCACTTTCGGTTGTTTTTATCTGATATATGTAAGCATTTAACATTTGTTCATCGAATTTATTTTGGAGTTGGAAATCGTGCATGACAGAGCTATTACGAGATCACTTACCTTAACTCATTTAGAGTAAAGTTAAGCCAGCCAACTGTCCACTATTGTGCTTTTCAACTTACCTCGAGTTTACCTCGCAGTTAAGCGGTATGTTTTTCTGCATCAATGTCCTTTTCACTTTGTCCAGTTCCGGCAGGTCGCAGGGGTTGCTGAAAAAAGATGAAACCCATTCATCAAACAAGTAGCGCCGCACCATGCAACCATCTATCGTAAACATGCATCGTGTGAAGCCTCATGCACAACTACATCAGCCGCCAAGTTGTTGTCCTGTACGGCCAGCCAAAAGATTGTGTTGATACATAAGGCTGTATATCGTAGGCCGGTTTGACAAAATTAAGGCCCAACCCTAGGCAACGTAGAGGGTGTCTGAAAAACAGTTATGACCCTAATTTAAACAAAGTCACGATTTTGTGCAAAACCAGAAGTCTTCTAGCCACAGATCAGATCAGACTATAGGAGAGAAGCAAAAAAGGTGCAGTATAAATCGTGATTATCGAACTGCTGCATCTAAAGATGTGCCTGTAAACTAGAATGCGGGCGTTTGAATGAGCCCTATCGGATACAGCTAAAAGTGCATTTTGTAAAAAAGTGACGAACAGAGTAACGCGCTTTTTCTCAATTGATTTTCTATTTCTTCGTAAATTGCACGTGCAATTACATATGAAGTGGATCCCACAGACACTGAAGAGATTAAAATAGCCATTTTTGGCTCATTGAACATCCTCAGCCAGCCACCTCCAAGTTTAGGCTCGAGTCTGCGACTTATTGGCTAGAAGGCCAGTGTCCTAACTGCTGCACCACTGGTGAAGTGTCTTGCCAGTTTCGATCGAGAACACTAACAGTGGAAGATGGGGTTCAGCGATCGGTTAGGGAACTGACTCATCCAGATATGCCTTGGGGCTCACTCTCGAGGCCCGTCGACATCCATTCAACGGCTGGCATATTATAGGCAGAAAACGCCTAGTGACAGATGACGGTTTATAAGCAAACAATGGAAATTCAGATTTCCTATGTCGATAATGCATTTCTGTCATTGGCCATTACATTACATTTATCTAGCAACCGGGCGTGGCAATCATCAAGATTCGAAACCATAACCTCTGGCCATTGAGTGAAAACTCTTCTTTTTACACCGTGGACTCGTTGATTTGTCGGTTGCGATCCAGAATTTAATGTTATTTCGAAGCTCACCGTTCTGGTACTGGAATATGTAAGTTCCATGTTGGCCTTGGAGCCTAATGTAAAGCCTTTGGAGGCCTTTGCCAACAATCCATGTGATCTCCAGTGAGAATTTATGCCCAGTTTCCAGCGTGTATTTGACCCCCTGAGATAAAAATTATCATCTTCTGACCACCAAATGATGTTTTTTGTACGTGGATTGAGACGGATTTACCAGTTTGGCCACGATAAACTACATCAAAATTGGTACATAGTATCTTGTAGACGATTACCTTTCTAGCAGACCATTACACCTTTTCTTGAATGTCTGCAACTTGTGAACGTAATTTGGTCTTGATGTACTGTATTTCTTCTACCTGGTGTTTCCTCAGTTGTCTTTTGAAAAGCTCAGGCGTATTTCTCATGTACGAGGGCGTGTGCCGGGCATTTTTTTTAGCACCTGAGTGGCCAGAACATGTTAAATACCCTTCTGGTTGAATTTCTGTCGATTCATGCACTGACATGCAAAGTCACGTGGGCATCCCTCTTGGAGAATATTTGAATGTACGTTGATGAAACGGGCAGACGCCTTGGCACAAGGTTGCATGAGCATCAGCTCGCAGTCAACCGCAAGTATAAGCTGGCTATGGTCCATGACCACATGTGGCAACAGAACCACACATTCACCTTTGAGAAAATTTGGATAATTGGCCGAGCCAACGACAAGATGGCCAGATTACTGCTAGGAAGTTGTTCCTCGACTGGCACACTAAACAGAGCCATGGACCTTCATCCCGCCTACCAAGCGCTCCGCAAAAGGCTAACATCGGCTCAAAACGGAGCAATAGGGTGGGCGGAGAGAGATAAAAAGGGCCGACAGCCGGTAGCCGCGAGCAAAGAAGGTGGAAACGCTCAGGAGGGACACAGACAACTTACACCTCATGCAGACGCCCGCGAGCGCTTGAGCAATTCAAACAGTCACCGAAAATCAATCGGTATAATCGATTGACACGCAGGCATCAGGCATCAGGGTAGCGGTTGGACACACTTACTGACACCCGAAAGAGAACAGTCACCACGCTCTGACGATGGAAGCGAAAAGACTTTTGAAACGTTAGCTAAAATAGGACTTGGTCCCAGAAATTGCAACCTGTTATTCCTCCTCCGGGCACGATGACAGGGTTAGTGTGTTTTTTTTCTACAATTATGAGACTGCAGACAGAACACCTTTTGTGAGAGAACGGGTAGTTTCTCTTCAGATGTATAATGACTTACAAATACGTTTCTTTGCAAAATATTAATGTATGGAGCGATTCATCACCGCTTCAATGTACAAGGACATCGGGATGTGAGCGTTGTTCATCAACCTCTGATTCGAATGTAAATTATATTCGTGTAAACGTGGAGTTTAGGTGGATATAGTACAGACTTACATGGTTTCTTTGACAAATATGTCATCTACAAAGCTCAGGCAGAGTTATGTTTTAATTTGAGGATGGGCCATCGATTCTAAATTCAGCATTAGATTACGGCTTTGGCCGGAGAGCCGGATATGAGCAAACCTGTCGGAGCCCCTTAAAGGTGCTGGTAGCATTGCTTGAAATGGAAAAGTTGGTTTCTAGATAAAAATACAGCCGTTGAGGTATAGATTTGGCGGACACATCTTCGGTGCATTGCTTCATTAACTCCAGAGGAATGGAGGCGAAAAATGAGACCACCTAGGGCGTAAATTTGCATGGGAGAACACATGATTTATGTGTACTGGCCCAATCAGAAAAGGCAATAAACTGCTGGGAAAAGTGCACTCTGATGAGGCACCTACTGCCGCCACTCGACAGATCAATAACGATACCTCATAAAAAATTATCAAGGACAAATATACACCTGCGCAGGCAAGCATGACGGACTGACAGAATTCACATAACGCGTATTGGCGCCGGCGGGACTCAGTCGTTAAATACTATGTTCAACACAATTAATTTATTTGGTTGTTTCTGTATCGAGACCACAGCCTGACGACGAGCTGGGGGACCAGCCTGGTCATTGTCCATAATGTATTCCTGCCTATTATATTTTCGCTATGAGCGCTTGCCTGCGGGATACGAGAGTAAGCACCAAGACAGAACGCCACGAGTGAGTTGCGTAAGCGACCAGTGAGCGCCTGCGTAGCAGTCCTTTCTGGAGTATACAAGCTCCGTGTGGATGGTAGAGATCATGAACAGGCAACCAATGGATCGGGGTGCGCCAATTTCTTCTTGAGTAAATACCCGATCTACAGCGACAGCGAGTGACACGTGGCGAGTCACTGATGGGCTTTCTTTCGATAAAGTGCTCCACTGCTAGACAGCGCGCGAACGCTCTGCGCCCTACTCAAGTGCATATGTGTGTCTCCAATCCCAGCTTGTAGTCAGGTTTATGATTGGCTGAATAAAGGCAGGAAAACCCCGAAAGAGGGTGTATTAATCTAATGCATGGTTCTGCACATGCAATTATATATGCAGTGAATCCGAAGAACACAATGGAGATTGAAATGGTAATTTCTGGCTTATTGGCCGTCCTCAGCCAGCCGCCTCCAAGTTAAGGCTCGAATCCGCGACTCACTTGCTAGAAATCTAATGCCCTAACTGTTGCGCCACGGCTGAGTTGTCCTGCCAGTTTCGATCGAGAATACTAACAGTGGTAGATGGTGTTCGACGATCGGTTTAGGGAACTAACACATCCAGATATGCCTTGGGGCTCACTCTCGAGGCCCGTCAACATCCATTCAACGGCTGGCATATTATAGGCAGAAAACGTCTAGTGACAGATGACGGTTAGTAAGAAAACAATGGAAATTCTGATCTCCTATGTTGATAATGCATTTCTGCTATTAGCTAATACATTTTTCTAAATCTTTTCCCGTAGTG
The DNA here is from genome assembly GCA_036362985.1 of Ligula intestinalis. Taxonomy (NCBI): domain Eukaryota; kingdom Metazoa; phylum Platyhelminthes; class Cestoda; order Diphyllobothriidea; family Diphyllobothriidae; genus Ligula; species Ligula intestinalis. The sequence goes on along the minus strand of JAYGXS010000004.1, from coordinate 48,088,381 downwards.
ATCCCCAATTTACTGTATTAATCCACAACAGACATAGTATTAGCTTTCCGCATTTCTAAGTATGATGGCTGGTGGGAAAGATTTTGTGGGTATGGAATGCTCTTATTTCTTAAAGTCGTTGCAACGAAATATCCTAGGCTTTTTACTTGCAACCATGTCCAGGAGTCAGGTGTCTTTATTAGTTATGTTCGTCAACATAATAAAATGCGTTAACAAGAAATATAACAGTATAGAAAACACTAATGTACTCTTTTTTATCGAGAAGGACATGCAATTCACTACTTATATGGTCGTATGAAGACACAGACAATGTCACTTTGCCTAAACATGAATGCACTTCGAAGAACATGGCAAAGATATCTTCTCGAAACTAAGTTTTCAGGCGCTTTTTTCAAAAGTCCATAGCTCAACTCCTACTGCAGAACTACCTCCAGCTTACCTTGTCTGGATTTTGTACGCATCCATCAAGTGTAGGTCAAGGCGCTTCACCTGTGCGGACTGAAGCATGGGCACTTCCTTGTCCTCGAAGATGCTAATAAAATCACAATTTTTGATTACCACAGAGGTCAAGACGGTGTTTTGCTGTATAAAATATTAATAGGGTGTTTTACGCCGCTAGGGTAATTCAGAAGGCACTTCTGACCTGCCATTTCGGAGAATCGGGCTTCTCGACGCGTTTATAAGGACCGAGACGATGCCGGATGTCAGCGAGGCAAACTAAAATGAGTAATCATTAAACTTAGTGAGGTTATAAATTGGAGGGATAAAATGGGGACGTAAAATAGCAGCTGTAGTCTTTTTCAACAACTAAATGCTTGGAGCAGAAAGCGCACACGCCCTCGGATCATCGGTAGGTATTTGACTTTATCCTGAGAATCTGTTGCTGAGAAGAAGAGGACACAATCCTTGAACGTGCGAATTACTCATATTTCGATTTATCTGACGAAAAAGGCTAAACATGAGTCCAATTTACGACTCCTGTTAGGTCAGCAGCGTAGAACTTATCACCTAATAGGCTAGGAAACTGTAGGACATAAGCTGATCCTAATTATAACTTGGTGAGCCTTTTTTATTGAGACCTAAAAAATAGGGAAGCGTGAGTCATCAGACGGAGTTCCAGACAGCATGTTTGTAACATAAATTTCCCACCTGAAATTAGGGTGGATCGATGGGGGCAACTTCCAAGTGGCTCAATATACCCAATCAGATGCTGTCTTGGGTAATGGGCTCGACTTTAAATACGAATTACAAGGCCCTGCTAACAGTTAACCTGACTTCAGTTCAGTAATCGAGCGTGCAGTCAGCACAATTGACAGATGACAGTACGTGAGCCCCTTTGGTGCCCTTATTCATCGCTGTGTGACCCTCAGTCACGTTGGACGGTTTTCTGTGAACACTTACTGTTTGGTTCCAAATATGATAATTAGTATCTGTTCGTGCGCATCTGAAAATTAGTTATTTCTTCCAAGAGATAGCGAAGCGAGAAGTAGACGCGATCGTTGGGGCGATAGATTTATTCGTGTGACATGAAGCCCTTTAGAGGAAGAAGCAGCAGTGTATGTTTCTGCTAAAGTTGAGGATGCAAGCGTGCAGAAGTGGCATTATGGCGTTTTCTTTGAATTCTGTATTACCTCGTTTTGTAATGCGCCCGAATACTCGAATAGGGCCGAAGAAATTCAAGGGACCGATCCCCGCTGAAGGTCACATTAACGTATATTTACTCGTTCCTGTGCTCCTATGCAGTGGAATACATTGACCGAACAGCAGGACAGTTAGGAAGACACGTGCGTAAACACATTTCCGCTTATGTGAATGAAGGTGAAACGAGACGAATTTATGTTCTAATCTCGTACACCGAGTTACTGCAAATGTCCTGATCGTTCCTACCGTAGCCTTTCGGTTTTTCTACCGGACGACAATCAACGTATCTAAACGCCCACGCCCACGCCAACGTGTGCTAGTGACAGTCGAGGCAGTGGCTAGACGGTTAACGAATCCAGTCTTGTGCGGCCAGAAGTCATTAATACAGAGGCTTTTTCATTCGCTGCTGAGTCCGACGTCAGCTGGTGATCACATGCCACCCAATCCCTTGATGATTGTTTGTCACGTCACGGACTTGTCAGTGATGTTCCCTCTATGTGCCTGACCTATGAGTACTGTTCACAGCCTTCCCCTCTTTCTCCATGTAAACCCCCCATGGGCCGCAATGTGCCAGCCTCGCTAGGCAGACGATATGAGTAAATAAGTATGAACCATAAATCTCAACCAACTCGTTATTTTTCATTATCTACGAAATCTTGAAGGCCCAATTCTTGATTGCTGAAAACAATATGTTTGCCAAGTTAACCTTTTAAAAGAACATACTTTATTTTTTTACCTTCTCTGAGGCCAAGGGCCAAAAATCTCGGAAAATCGAGCAGTGTTTCCATGTTGGCCTTTGGGCCTCAGTCAGGTTTATGCAAATATCCCATCCGTCCATGCAGTATCCTGCGAAAAAATTGTGTTTCAAAACTGCGTCAAATTATAAGAGATATTTAGAGGACAGAAAAATACCCTTTACTCTCGTGGCTGAAGTTGTGAGACTATGTCCTATTTCTGATTCCTCACCTCATCTGACTTTCATATAAAACTTTCTACAATTTGGCTCAACCATTTTAGCAGATTTAAAAGGTGATATCAAGTGACCATGCCCCGAATAATTTTGTGATGTTAGTCCAAATCGTGTGTTTACAGGTCGGTAGCCGACAGTCAAAATTGGCATGTCCTTGTCCAAGGCCAACAGCCTCCAGGTAATTAGCGTTTGCAGTGAGTGCGACCCGACTCACTGACCTGCAGACGTATTACCAATTTCTATTCGGGAACACACATTCGTCCGGCTAGTCAGGGCCGTCCGAGATCCACTTGAACACACCTCAGGTACTGCAACTTAAGCCACTCGAAATTGTTCTAAAAACCTACAAACGCAGCGGTCACGGGTGTCTGACTGTCTCTCTCCTTCGCTCGCAGTCAGGCATGAATGTACGCAGTTAACATCAGCCCTGGTCACGGTAGTGGCCGCAGCTGCCTGAGGCAGCAAGGCAGGGTTCTGCGCACTATAAATCCCTCATTCTGGTGCCTTCTCTACTTTCGTATATGATGAGATTTGGTCGGGTGATTTCAATGATCTGAATACAGGCATTGTTTAAATTCCGACAGGTGTATTCCAAACTATTGCACAAACAAGCTATTATTTTTCTTCATAATACTGGCGTTAAACAAGCGTGTTTTCTTAAACTTCATGTCTTTGTTTGGCAGAACGGTGCACCCTTGCTCCGGAAATGTTCATGTAGCCCGATCGTATGATTTACGCAGAGGTGTCAGGTAACTTCGACCCCACTTTCGTATCACATTTCTGACTTTTCCGTGTAATCTAAAAACACATGACCAGTTACAGACCACCTAAAGCACCTTAATTTTTTTCAAGAGAAATCTGGGCTGAGGCAGAAATTTCTTATTTGCCGGAGTAAATTGAGAATTCTTCATGTTTATTCAAGTGATTCAAACTATCACGAGGCCTGTTTCAGATCAACTGACCACGTAGCCTCTGGGATCTCGCTGTTCAACTCCATGCCAGTCGACTAATTGTGGCCAATTCGTGGGCATTATTCCCTCACTTCTTGTTTCTTAGTGCTTGCACTTCCTATTAGCTGTCGATCTGCTCTGATTTTTCCCGCGGTGATCAATATGCCCATGCTTAATTTATGTTCTTTTTTAATCATAGTGCGTCGATACCGTACAATCATTTAAAAAAATAATTGTACCAATTATTTACAACATTAATACGTTCATTTTTGTATATTTTTCCGGCTGGTATTGTTGAACGGATATTACCCCTATAATTATCGGTCCCATATAAAACTATCCTATAGTTTCTGTTTCTCTTGTGATGCTTAAAAGGAATACCAACCTTTCGCCTTGATTGCAAAAGTGGCGGCTGAATATTCTCAGCCTGCGACCAGCGTTTCCCTGAATAGCGTGAAATTACGACCAGAAAGCATTGGTGTTCAAGCAAATCAAATTATCGAATGCAAAAACTAACCGTTCTAATGCGCAATACATGCACTACGTTGGGCTTCTAAGATTTCTGTGCAACCCTTGTCGAAGTGGAGGTGCCAAGGACGCAAAAGAAGGCTGCGTTATCACTTGGAGGGAGTTTGGCGGCATCAGGCAGTTACATTTCACCCGTAATTTTAGCAGGCATCGAGGCGATAATACGGGCACACACTAAAATTGATCGAATGCTCACCGAAGTCGACTCTCTGCAGACGCCGAGGAGGACTATTCAAAATGATTTTCGTTGACCGATGCTGATTGGCGTTTGAATGCGCACATTGTACTTAGTCTTCTGGGTGTGTGTGAGTTGGACCACCATACTCGGTGACGTGTGCAGGAACCGAGAGCAGGAACGGTGACTGTGGCCAAGTATAGTGAAAGTAGATGCGCCGCTGTCTACCCCACTCTAAACCGTCATCAGCTTTGTTCAGTAACAAGACATGGTCGAGATGACTGAGCAAGAATCAGGCGTAAGTTGCTTTGTCCAGCCAGATATGCCGCCTAACTTAATATTTAGTGACATTAGACTTTGCACGTGTACTACTGCACTGTCTACGCCCACTCACCTATAGTAGGTGTCTAGCCTGTTTATAAGAAGCCAGGGCTCATTCTGCTGACAAAAACTACTGATATTTCTAATAATACTATAAAGGTGCAATTGAGTAATATGTTCGCTGGTTAAAGTCAGCACAGGGTTCATATGCCGTCAATCTCAACAGGAGGTGTAGTAGTACTGGTGCTTGCACTGATGCCACCATTTGTCAGCGTTGACGCTGACTAAGCCTTCGCTAGGGCTCATATTCCCTTGGTCTCAACAAGGAGTGTGAATCTGGGTTTAAATATTTCGGGTAAATTCAGACTTGAGGTCCTGAGCAAAGCTGTGCTTGCCTTGGCTTCCGCACTCTCAACTCGATCCATCGAGCTGAATGGACTAAGATCCCGCTACTATAGGTGCATGCTTATGATAGAGGTCCTAAATCTAGCAACCATGCCTGTGTATCTTCTTTTAAGGAGACGCACCCAGTATGCAGTCCCCTATCTGTGCGAGGTAAAAGTGATTAGCATTTGGATAATAATAGAGTTGGGATCCTGAGCAAAGCTGCATATGTCTTGGTTTCCGCACTTTCAGCTCGAGCCAACGAGCTCTGTTTATAGCAGCTGTCTTAAATATGTGCCTATGCCAGAATTACTAGAGTCATATCCCCTCAGTGTCAACAAGAAGTGTAGTAGTACTTAATAAAAGAATTAAATTAGCAGGGTGCCTAGGACACTCACGATTGGGTTGTTGAGTGACCCACTTTTAGTCACAGATCGTGTTGATTTAACACCTGGAGGCTACTATAATTGAACGCCTCATTTACGCAGTGGGGGAGGTGGAGAGGGGGAGACGGTCATGGTGGCAGGGCGTTATACGCGCCGAGGCTTATCTTAACGCAGGGGGGGGGGGGGGTTGCTGCCGGTCGAGCGATTTCGATTTGCACGAACAGAGGGCTCAGTCATGCGAGGCCGGGGGTGAGGGGACCTCTGTCACACTATCCCACGCCGTTAGTAATGCTGGTACTAGCACCGACGCTACTATCTGTCTGAATTGACACCACCCCACGCTGTGGTCTGCCTATCAGCCGAAGTCTTTTGGCGTGGATTGTGAGCTGGGGGTTATAGGTCCTTCAGTATTCGCATTCCTAAATGTTATCCAGTGACAATTTCACTGCGTGTCATATGAAAGTATGTGTTCGGCCTGTACGTGCATGTATAAATGTTTAGCCTAGTTAGTAGTCATAACATACATGGGAATTTTAGTAAGCTGAAAGCTTAAAGAAACGTGCATTTGATAATAGCTAAAGATCTACCATGCACTTTGGTCAAAACACAGTGGCATTTGCTAAGCAAATCTAGCTTGGAGACTAGACTGCGTAAACTTAGAGGTCCATTTGTGTCTAGACTGATTCATGAAGTTAAAGTCAGCTTGATTTTAAGGCACGCTAGATTAGAATTAGGTGTAGTTAATAAAGCAAGTTTTACTGCTGCGGTTAGGAGAACTAGGCTATAATAAAGAATTAGGAATAACAAGCACACGCGAGTCCTAGGCCTCATCCGGCCTGATATGTAGGATACCCGGGCAACCGTTCACTTCAGGGTAACTATGACTTGTATAGCCGTTTAAACTGGACGCAAGAACAGAAATCACCCACTGAACATACGATTTTGCACTTTATTCCGAGTAAATTAGGGTAAGGATTGAGGTTACTAGCAGGGTGAAGTTTAGAGTGAGGTTAACGGTTTAAGAGTTAAGTAAGCACTTGTGATTGGATGTCACATACTCCTAAAGGGTAAGTTTTTGGTTTCCGTTAATCGTAAGGTTGAAGTTTACGGTGGAGCAAGGGTTTGGACTTAGGTCACAGTTTGAGGTTTATATTCCCCTAATTGTTAGGTTTAAACCACAGAAATATTTAGTTTTGCTAAACGTTACTGCAATGCCACTTGTTTTAATTGAGTGGGGCATTGTTTCTCTCGTTCTACAGTTTCGGTGCTCATACAAGTCATCTTAACTACCTTCGGCTTCTGGACTGTGTACCTTACGCCCGTTTGCACAGCGGCCACACCCACTTAATCGAGAACTACTGCTATGTGTTCAAGAGAATTTGAAATGGTATTATCTTGCCCCCGAAGCTCAAAATTAATCCGAACACAGGTATTCCGTTTTGCAAGCATGACAGGTTTTGAGCATTCAATGATAATCATGTTATATTATTACAAAAAACAACGAACAAGTTTTTATGTTTGAAGCTTAACTTCGAAGGAGCCCACAGTCTAAAATAGAAAGACTACAAGAGGATTTCGTCTAAAGAATATTGTTGCTCTAAGCCGAGCCAAAATATAGATAACTTCTGGTGTAGCTTCTCCTGGCTCTTTAAACTATGTCGTGGGAGCATTCAAGGTGAAAACTGTCGCTTAGCTAATCTGCTATGCAAAATCTGCCTATACTGCTCAAAGAAAATGCTTAACAGACACCGGGCGACACACGTTTCTGAAGGTGGTTCGTATCAAATCGTGATATATTAATGCTTTAATGCCTTTATTAAGTAACTCAAAGAACTGTAAAGTTCGTTGCCAAACCGAAAGCACACGATTAAACAAGCAGTTGAACTTTATTTTCTTCATCCATTCCATATTTTTTACCTAAACTCTTCGCCAATAAGCTGGTAAATGTTGCCGTTTTCGTGTGGTTCAATTGTTTTGAGTACATGTTATCACTGATGGTGCATTTGTTGGGTAATTATAGCCTAACTGACAGCCAATTTCGGTCACAAACGGCCGCATATTTTAGTGCACCAAATGAGTCATTAATATGGATGGTTCTACAATGTGTAGTTACTTCGAAGTGACCTCGTCTGAAACATTAAGTGATTATTAAGGTGGTTTGGCAGATTTGGTTACAAGGCTTCCCTCCTATGCGGGTTCGAATCCCGCCGAATGCCGGGAGTTTCTTCACAATTGGGTCAACTAAATTAAGCGATTAGTTCCGTCGACAATATCTCAGAACTTTTTCTGTCTGACTAAGCTAAAATAATAACCACATATACCCACTTTTTCATAGCTGTCCAGGGTATACTTTCCTTACTTGCTTTCATTAGGTTTGCAGTAATTGTTTTTTACTCACTTCATAAATTTCTATCTTGGTTACAGAGGCCTCAGGGACATTTATTTACCATGAAATCAAGGGAATTTGTTCGAAGTTTGAATGTGCACCCTCGTTGTCAGGCTGTTTAAATCAGAATAGATTCTATATCCAATGAATTTAATGGGTAAGGATTTGTACGCAGCTCATTCTCACACAGAGAGGACACATTTTTTACCGCTTTTAAATTGACAATTTTTCCTAAAGACCCAGCTAGATCATCCCTAACGACGTTTTTATACTAATAAGAAGTTGCGCGTTGGTGTATCATAGAAATGTGACTATAAAGGTGGACCTGACCTGGAAAGTCAATCATGAGCTTGATGTTCAGCTAGCTAGCGGGGTCGGAAGGCCAGTTAGAAAGACATATTCAAGCACCTTTCAAACCTATAAATGATATCAAAAAACTGGCCAACTTACCAAGTAGCGTAGCCTCTAAACTGGCATACTGTCCAAAACGGCTGGCCGCGACCTGACTTTCCGCATACGCTCCAGACCACAGAAGAGGCTGCAGTGGCCAAAGAAACTCTTCTAGTAAACGTCAAATAGGAAGTTTTATCGGGAATGTTTTCAAACTTTTCATGAAAAAAACAGGCAAGGTGAAGCTCCCTCGAAATTTAATAATGTAATCCTGTGGGGCTTAGTATAACCAGCCAAGTAGCTCTTGCTTCTTTGTTTGAAGTACAAGTTTGCTTGTGCTCCGCTCTGCTTATGACTTTTAGTCGAAGTTCTCTAGATTTGATGTTGACCAAAAAGCCCCCGTATTGTGGGGTGCCTGTTAGGAAAATTCCCATTGAATAATTCAAAGGATTAATTTGCGAGTATGCATCTGCTTTCAATAAGTTCTCTCCTGGTCTGTTTATTTATATTACTTGTAGCTAAGTAAAATATGCAGCTTGCTAAAAAAAATATCATGTGGTTGTCGTGAAAGGGGGGCAAGGTTTAGGTTTTGGGGTTTGGGATTTAATGGGCTTACTGCATTACCGGCCGCCAGGAAAGGTAACTAACTACGGGTGATTGATTAAGCAACTGTCGTCCATTGTAATTGTGGTGCCTTTATTAAGTTCCTTTGGGTGCGCACGGCCGGCTTGTCTAATCAGAAACTGCCTAATATTTCCATTGAAAAGCATCCTTTGAGAAATAAGTAAATTTATTGAGTAAATTTTCGACACTGGATCCCCAGTTCGTCGTCCGACTTGAGAGAAATTTGCCAACAACAGTTAGCATTTCAAAGTGCTCATACATTTATATAGTCAGTCTAGTGTGGGTGTTAATTGGGGGTTACAATTTGCGTCACATCGTGATGGACATGATTATCAGTCGCAATGCCGTAATGACTAATGGGCAACTGTAATTTGAGTTAGTCCGGGGTCAGTCCACGTTATCCGGTGTGGACGCTAATTGCGGTTCATGTTGGTCCATGTTTGTCGGCTGCAGTCTTTTCCACCTTTCTTTGAGGTGTTTGTACACTCCGGCTGACTCAATACGCCGGTTGATGCATGAGTCATCGGAGTGCATGGCCTCAATAAATTCTCGGCCTTTTTTGGAGGGGCAAACCCCAACGATGCGTGTTTTTTTCCCTTGCAAAAGTATGTCCTGTGTCAAGGCAATGCATAGCCACTTCGGAAAAACGGTTATGGC
>JAYGXS010000004.1:48061967-48078959 GCA_036362985.1 Ligula intestinalis | reverse complement strand
GCCATAACCGTTTTTCCGAAGTGGCTATGCATTGCCTTGACACAGGACATACTTTTGCAAGGGAAAAAAACACGCATCGTTGGGGTTTGCCCCTCCAAAAAAGGCCGAGAATTTATTGAGGCCATGCACTCCGATGACTCATGCATCAACCGGCGTATTGAGTCAGCCGGAGTGTACAAACACCTCAAAGAAAGGTGGAAAAGACTGCAGCCGACAAACATGGACCAACATGAACCGCAATTAGCGTCCACACCGGATAACGTGGACTGACCCCGGACTAACTCAAATTACAGTTGCCCATTAGTCATTACGGCATTGCGACTGATAATCATGTCCATCACGATGTGACGCAAATTGTAACCCCCAATTAACACCCACACTAGACTGACTATATAAATGTATGAGCACTTTGAAATGCTAACTGTTGTTGGCAAATTTCTCTCAAGTCGGACGACGAACTGGGGATCCAGTGTCGAAAATTTACTCAATAAATTTACTTATTTCCCAAAGAATTCCTTTCCATGAGAATAAATTTATTGGAATGCCTGCCTTTCGGTGTATACGAAACTATCTATTAGCTTGAAGGCACATTTCAGATCATTCAGAAATCCTTTTTGGTGTCTACGTGATGAGGTGAGTCTACCATGTGCGCTAGAATGGACCTGTTAGTGTTCTTTATTCGGTCCTTTCCTAACTTATTGTAAGCAAACCTTTTCTCATCAGTTTATATTTTTTGCTGACTCTCAGGTGCAAACATATTTTATTGGAATCAAACATTACAGATATTTTAAGGGAAACTTATAAATTGGTAGCTGACTATTTGAGTTATCAGGTAATTTATAGGCCAGTTATATGCAGATATCAAACATTCAAATACAATCGCTGCGTGAACAACTTATGTAATTTGTCAGTCTACTGTTCACTTGAAGGAATTTAGATTAGAGTCAGCAAAATCTTGCTCCATATTGCTGCTTTTGTACCCCGTATCCGTAGGAGTTAATTAGTTCAATTATGTACAAACCATACTGACTTCGTTTACCACAAGTCTGTGGGAAATCTGGTGTTCCAATTTGACTAAATAGACTGGTACTGTTTTTGTAGTTATCGTACTTACAGACAAAACTGACGATCCAGAGGTATTTCTAGAATTTCAGTGTTTTTCCTGCAATAAAATATAGTTAAGGATCACACTAAAGTGTATGGCCTTTATTAGCTTGGGGGTTTTAATGCGGGCCAATTTATTTAAACTGTGGTAGCAGATATTTTTCAGGATTGTAAAAACGGCAATACGTTTACTATTAAGCACTTGAACAGAGTTTTCATAAGAATCTAAGAACATTTGGCTGAACTGTTACTGTTAGAGGCAACACTTCAAGTTTTGTGCTAAATCAGTTGGTAGATGTAATACCTTAAGAATCAATGCTGCTTAAATATATTTTTTCTCTGAGAAAGATAATGGAGAACATACCATCTCTTAAAAACATTCCGCAAATTATATCAACGCTTCAGAAATAATTATTTTCAAAATGAGCAAACCGAACAATCAGGACTGTCTAGAATATACAGAAGACGAAATGGAGGCATTAATCGATCAATATTCCTGGTACAGGAGTGAACATGTTTGCTAGTTTTGCAGGAGCTAGCAACAGGATAATAAAATTGTAACTAAGAGGGAATTTCGGAGCTGCTACGGTACTTCTTAACGCACAAAACCGGAGATTACGCCAGGTCAACCGTCGGCATTAACGTTACTACAAATAAGTAGTAAAAGATCATGTATGCTGCCCATATGGTAAGACCAAACAAGTGTTTCCTAAAGTTGTCAGAAACTATTACTGTCGATTGATGGCAATAACACAGAAACTAACATATAGAAAAAACATTATAAGTTGGTATTTTACATGGGAAGGCTAGGCCGCATGTGGCTGAAAGAAAGAAGCATCCTCTGAATACATTTCGTTAAGAAGATCGCCAAATGGCCACCGTATTTGAAAGACACTGCTCCATTCTGTCAGCATGTTTTCGGTTGATTTAACATTTTCTTGTCGGACGATGCTTCAGGCCATACGAAACATTTGAAAGCTGCCTCAATTAATGGAATATTTCGAAATATTTACTTTCAATCACGGAATCCGTTGGTTACCAGGACAATGTGATATTTGTCAACAGGCAATAGTACGAATAAGATAAATTTTAAAATTTTAATTTACGTAAAAGTCTTTTGTTTCATAAATAATTCGCATATTATTACCTTCCTATTCGGTTCGATATCTAGCAGTTGAGAAATGAGGGCCGAAAGCTCCTCTTTTTGGACTACATCAGTTGGGCCTCTTTTATGGGACTTGAAGAAATCGTTTATTTTCTCCATGAAATGTAAGCAGTAGGTGTGGGCTTCCGATATCCTGAAGTTAAAAAGACCGTCAGTAGAGTTTGCTCTCTAACGAATGCACGCAAAGTTGACATCCCTAAAATCCCCATGTTTTATTATTGTGCAAATTACTTCCGATACACACACTATGGTTGAAAAGACTGAAAGGCTTGCCAAGGGTTTCGTCCAATTTTGATTCTAAAGCTCGGCTTACGATACTGATTCTCATCGTCCTACATTTCTGGGTACCTCATACGGGCCACACATCCACACGTCTCATAAAGATCACTTTGTACGTTTCTCCACTGAGCTTAGGTATGCCTAGGAATCCAGCCATATATGCCAAGTAATATGCACACGTGAAAGCATCCAGTACAATCACTGTTTTAGAATCAGCTCCTCCAAGAATTGACGATTCATAAATCCGGCTCTACTTAGTCAAGGAAGAGCAAGGACCCCCGTTCTACGGAAGGATAATCGTAAAGGTTTCAATGATGGGATTAATGGTAACATTGGCAGCGCGATTAAGGAATGTCGAAAATGCATCATAACCATTTGTTTGTTTGACTAGGTAGCAGCCGATGAAAACGCATGCGCACAATTTAAACAATACAAACAACGGAACTGGCTGCTCGGGTTTCGTGCAGAGTGTCATCAAGATGAAGCCAAAGGGTTTAAAAATGCAGTCATTTAACATGAAGCCGGCTAAGAAAATATAAAAAGCGATATTTAAAAAAATGAAGATTAAAAGGGATAAAGACCATTTTATTCAAAAGGCAGTAAATGCATGCTGATATTTAGCATAACGGGAAGTTTGTGCGCCTTCATTAGCTAGACTTGACCCTTCAAGATAATCGTAAAACCCTTATCCTAAACCTGAATCCTCAACTCTAGCTGGTCACAACCACAGCTCACCTAAGTCACATACAACCAGCTATGAGTTGGATGCTAACTCTTATCATTATCCGCTGCTGCAAACGGGGGTCGGTCGGGTGTAGACAAGCTAACCCTTACCGTAATTTCCAGTCTTACCGTATGAGACCTGAGCTCACACCCCTAGCAAAATTATTATATATTAGGATGCATTTCACAATATAGTAAAAAAGAGGATACACACTCCTCAGTTGCCAAAATAGTCTCTGTACGAGACATAGAACGCCGTTTCTAAGGTATCTCTAGCAATAAGCCATTTTGTTAACAATTTGCTTCCACGCAACTTTTTAGTTTTTTTTTCAGGTTCATGTGGTTGCGTTTAGTTCTTTTATTTTTACTTTAGTTTTCCTTTCAGTTTTTTATTGTGTTTAGTAGTTTTCTTTTAGTCATATGTTTAGTTTGTTTAATTTTTAATTTAACTACATTTGCTGTAAATTAATGCTGCCTTTTGGTTAATCTTACTATTATATTTTTCTAAGTGCATATTTGTCTAAGTGTCTAAGTAAGAACAAATGCCAAGTTTATAAATATTGGAGAAATAGCCTCGCTTAAATCTATAGGTTTCGATATAGGGTCGATATTGGTGTTCATCTAGTTAATAGATAACTTTTCGCAGTTTTTGTTTCCTACTGGTTTTAGTTACAACAATTCCCATTATCGCGGGCCCCAAACATCAGGTTTTTGAAATGATTGATCATATTATTTTCCACTTCTATACGTTCTACATTTAACTTTATATTTAATTCCCCCTAATATGACCCACCCATAAAACACTCACCGGTCCCACTAGACAGAATTCTGGAGCCAGAGATATCTAAGCTTGTCGCTACGTGCATTTTTGCCGTCATTTTGGACTCTTTCTGGGTAAAACACAGCAGTCAACCCCCCACCCCCCATCCCCCGCAAATTCCACGAAAGGTCTGTATTTCCGTGTTTTAGCACTACTAATAATATTAACACTTTATCTGCCTGACGCCTGGTTCCAAACCTACACATCAGGTTTTCACATACAACGATCTTGGTCCGTTCAGGCAGCCAGTTTGACCTTTTTTGTCAGAACACGAAGAGTTGTATCTTCGTGGGTAGTCAAAATTTTCCCATTCACAGCCAGTCGGGATTTTCCGAGGACAGGTTAGGCCTCGTTAATTGCCTGTCTATAGTTAAACTTTTCGGTATCAGTCCTGACAGAAATGAAGGAAACGCGATAGAATTCGCAATTCTTACCAGACTTCCGGCCTGGAAATTCATGTGTGACTTGGGAATTGAGTTCCGACTTTCAGCTGCCCCACGGGCTTCACGGGGTAAAGTGCATTCTTCTTGACCAAGTAATCGAGATGCTGTATCGATTGATTTATAAGCTCACAGAGGCAATACAGCAAGTGTAGCCACACATTGATGAATGTTTACTGACTGCTAACGGAACTCATTTGTCCCGCCTTCTCTTGGGTTTCATTACATGGACTCTGATAGCAGCCGTTACGGCTATTAGCCTTAGGCAGAGACTATTGCTGGCAAAGATAAAAGAGACTGTAATGGCTATCTCTGACTTATTAGCCAATCATACCCAGCCCTAAGTTGTGCAGCAGTCGAGGCTCGAACCCGTGACCTTTTCGATCAGTGTCTAACGCTCCAACCGTTGTGCCAAGAGACCTGAGGCAGAGCGGGACAAGTTAGTTATGTTAGCAGCTGGTGACCGTTTACCAACGACTTTCATTATCTTCCAAACTAAAATGACAAGACAACGAACTCATGCCGCAATGGTTAGAGCGTTATACTGTGATCGAAAAGGTCGTGAGATCGAGCCTCGAGTGTGTACCACTTTGGTTTGGGAATCACTACCTGGCGACTGCCAATAAGCCAGCAATGCCCATTCCGTTCACCATAGTTTTTACCGACACTACTATCTACAGAAAGTGTTGTTAGCGGGAATCGGTCAATTGTCCACCTCCTCCTGATAGGACGGTGTAGTAGATACACCGCCCAACCCCTAGGCCTTCAGCAAAATTCAAAGACCGGATACAGTATCGTATCCTAGCACTTTCCCTTAGCCTTTCGTCAACACGTCCTAACCTTACTTCCCTCGGTGGTTTATATTTGCATTTGCTTTCGAAAGGGTGGAGGGGCGAATAAGCGGTTCTAACCGTGTTTGCTGGCCTCCATTGAATACTGCTAGCCCCGATCCGCATTCCAAGATCCGTATATATTGTGCCTAAAATGTAAAACTATCTCAATTTTAACTCTGAACTTATATTTCCTAGAATAAAATCCAATGCACTTATATCATAAGGAATCTCTATTTAAATTTCCTACTTATGTTCGCATTAGAAAAACCAAAAGGGAGCCTCATTTCAGGGTTTGTAAAAACGGGAGTGGGAGGCATTCTAAATTTCAAAATTTCATTCATTTTAGAGCTTTAAGACGGGGAAACTATATTGGAATGTTCAAACCCGGTTAAATTAATCTTCTAAGACCTTATTTACCTCAATCTATTAGATGTGTATAGGTTAAATCAGACCATTATAACGTGCATATTTTTGCGTGCTTTCCCTGCTTGACCGTGATGCATTAAATTATTGAAATTCATACTTTCGCATGCTTAAATACCTTACCGGATTAATATTGAAAAAGATAGGGTAGACAACAGCTCGAAAACTACATAAAGTAGCTTTTTTGTGCAAGTCTCTTCAGATTAAAATAAAAAAAGAACAATTCATGAAATTTACTCACGTGCTACCCCGATTCGTCTCAAGCCAGATCATACACCTTCCGAGTATTCGAGATGATTCCTGCTTTTCGAGTGCCTGCGACCAGACGCTTTCCACTGCAAACAGTCCTGTTATGAGCAGCGGTACAAGCATATCTGCTGGACGTGTACTTGTGGTACCACAATAGCTACGCCAGGAAGTGAATGTGTGCATATATGGGCTCGCACACTTTAACTTCACGTGGGTGCAGACAATTTTTCATTGTTTATGTAATAACTCGTCAGCTGTCGTATTCGCCTGAGCCAATCAAAAATCTCCATGTTAGGGAGTTAGTTTCGAACGCTTTTATTGCTGCCTTTACTGCTCTGCACGTGAGGTAAACGCTGTCGTTTCCACATTTCACATTTTGAGTGGTAATGCATGTCTGACGCTTCGACGAACTCGATACAGTTAGTCAGCCTGTCGTAATCAGATATCACGCAGTTACTGAAAACGCTGGAACGATGAGCTTTACAGTAAAAGGACACTGAAGTTATCAATATAAACTAACATGCGAGTCCCATGAATAAATTGAGAAGAAGACTTCTACTTCTTCTCAAAAAGGCGTTATGCTCGTAATGAAGGCTAGTGGGATGCCTTTTTTATCAGTGTATGCAAGGCCTGTTTTCACAGATCATGCAGTGATTTTTTACAACTTTTAGCAACACCGTAAGTTAATGTGGCCAGAATAATCGTACTGCAGGACAACCTATAAATATTTGAACGCTTGTGAAGAAAATGTGGCCTTTGAATCGAAGCGGTTCACTGTTATGTCAAATTTAGACTTGACGAGGAGGTCAACACGGACGTACTTGAGATTAGCCAACAGTGCGGCTAACGTGTGCATGCCGGGAACCACTCGAGACACCACGGGAGGCGACGGGACGAACAAACAGGGGTCTGACACCAGCGCGAGTTGCATTACCACACGGTTAGCCAACGCCGCAGCCAACATGCTTATTCCGAGCACCAGTCATGGTGTCACAAAGGGCCGCGGAAGGAACACACAAGGGGTGACACAGCGACAGGCAGGAGACCGACAAACGAGGAGACTGAAGACGTGGCGAGAAACACACAAAGTGGCTCAAACATGATTGGTCGAACAGACATACGCAAGGCAGGATGTAGAAAAGACGAGGACCCTAAGTATTCATTCTCTGAAGATGGGTAGACGAGACAACTACCCGAAATGTCAGGCTTGTAATACACCTATCTCGGTGAACGCTCCTCTCACTTTTGATCTACCACCCAGAAATCCAATTTTCAGCACTATTAAAGTCATCAGTTTAAGCAGATTCCCCGATACGCGTGCACACATTTGGAGCATATTTCCGCCTATAATGCCTCCACAGGATGGTTAATGTCCATATGCAATGTGACCGTGCGGTCAGTCCAGTGCATGTTGCGTTCTGTGGTGTAGTTTGGTTGACCGGCGAACTGAAAGTTAGTCGGCAATGTCTCCCTCTTGATTTGGTCTTGATAACAATCTCACTCGGATGGGATCCGAGCCAAAATCCCGATTTTCCCGTAGTTTTCTGATTGTCACGGCCCAGTGCGTGTCGGTTTGCTTACTCGCTCATCTTCGGTTTTCTTGAATTGACACAGGCCTCTGCAACTGTCGCAATCCTCCTTTTGAACAAATCACACTTTGGCTAGTGCAGTATACACCTCTAGACAAAATGTGTTTCTAGTTTCAACACGCCTACGAAGTGCATATGCAGTGTGAAATGTAAATAAACATTCTAACATGTAAAAGGTCGATTTTGCAAGCATATGTTTTCAGCAACCTTTGACCAGGCCAGTACATCTGCAGAGCTAATGCAAATTGTACAGTTGGACAGGGTTAATAAGTGAAGTTTGTTTACAACTAACCGTTTTCACGCCGCCAGCATAAAGTCATAGGCGTGTAGAGGTGCCTGTATTGGGAGAGGGATGGAGGGATGTAGGGAGGCAGGAAAAGAATTTGGGTCAGGCTGTTGGCATTGGTCAGGGGCCAGGTACATGGAGTGATAGTTGCTGTCGTGGGTGGTTGCCATAGCCCCCTATTGACAGTCATTCGCTCCGTGCAAATGACATTGATTATGGATAGGGAAAAAGAGAGACTGCCCACTTCCAAAACTTCTGTAGTTGTTCAAGACACATTGCAAGGATGAAGACTGTAACTACGTAGGAGAAACAGGTCGAAACTTGCAGACTTGCCTACACGAACGCAAATTGGCGGCTCGGAGAATACACTCAAATTCACAGGTTGCAGCGCACACTGGCGAGACTGGCCATGACTTCGATATTCAAGGCGCAAACCTCGAAGGCCGAAGAAACTCAAAAGCCGAAAGGTTGATTCTTGGGGCATGGTACTCGGATGTTAACTCCGTCAGCAGGCATCTAGACCTCCCCGCCGTCTACATAGTCTGATGCCATTATGTGAGCAAAGGGCTGAACAAGGCCAAACCAAACCTAAGAGTCGCAAACGAAGAGGACCCCACGACGAACCAGTCAGAACATGAGGCAGGATTACCTGGATCCTCTATGGTGGGACAAGTTATATCACGCCGAACGACCGTCGACCGCCTATAACACTATAATTGTCCCCCACACCCCCATTCTCTTTGGCTGGTGTTTCCTACCCCTGACGCCCTGATGACCGCTGACAGTTGATTGGCCTATGGCCACTATAACTACCCTTCTTTTGATTGCTGCTCCTTAACTCATGTAAGAGTTCAAAAGCTCCGGAAAATTAACCAATGGATCCGGTGTTCGACAAGTCATCTTCCTTATCCACGCAGATACCTCAAAAATGAATCTTTCTTAGTCATTCGGGACATTGATCATCCCTTTATGTACGCGATCCCTGACCAGTGCACTACCTAGCCCAATTTTCTCCCAACCGTTCCTCCCCAAACGCAAGCACCTCTACACGCCGATCTCCCCATGTGGGCTGTGTAGAAACGTTGAGTGTTAATCAAAGTAGACCTATGTTTCCCATCCAACTGCCCAACTTTCAGTATCCTTGCAACTGTATTGCCCTGGCAAAAGGCTGCTGAAAACAAATGTCTGCCAAATCGAATTTTCAAATTAAACATGGAGATACTTGCAAAATTATTAAATGTGTTTTTGATTCAAAAATATTTCCTTGTCAAGGTTGCAGTATAAATTTTCTTTCAGCGCAATCTCAATATATTTCAGACAGATCGGAATGACGAATTTAAAAGGAGCTGCGTTTCGTTCCTCTGTAAAAAAACACGCTCTATACTAGTGCCTTATTTTTTAAGTAATACGCTTACTCTTCATTCATTTTCAATGCCCATATAAATAGAAATATATTTCGTTGAAAATGTACACTAAAACATTCTTTTTTGTGCTGTTTTTTTTATAAATTTCGTTTTTGTCAAGTCCTGTACTTTATAAAAGGACCCGTTTTGGTTTTTTTTGAAATTCTAATTGGGCGCTGTTTTGACCGTGATGTTTTTATTCAGACAATATTTTTTTGTCCACTTATTGTTGCTGCTTATGAAGTTTAGGTTTCGCAGGTAGTAGAAAATGTAATAACCTTTTCGGCACGGATACTCATTTCAGTGTTTCAGTCAACTTTTTACCGAATTAGCGTACCTACTTTAGGTAGCACACCTGCCTTACGGGTTGCTTACGCCTTCACTGCCAGGCATAACTTACCACATTTTGCACACGCTCAGACCTCACCAGCGGACGCTGACTCATTCTGGTGCCTTTCAGGAAAGAGGTGATTTTTAAAGCACACCTTATGCCATTACGACTGTATTCTACGATAGCCAAATGGAGATGCTAAATTTGACATAAATGGTAAACAAGTCTAGAGGTCTATCAAGGTTTTTGTTTTGAGACGTTTATTCTACTCAGCCAATGCATGCACACCTAAACCTAATTGTATTATGCTCAAATATTGACCTTGTACATGCTTAACCAGCGATGACTCGAACTAAGACGCCTCATCTTTAGCGCGTCGGTGAAATTGACTACAGTGGTAACATACTTAATGGAAAACTGGAGCACTCCTTTGCATTAATGACGTTATTTTCCTGAAAAAAACTAATTTCTATAGAGGAAGGTTGATATACTTTCATTAGTCTATAGGAGTTAAGGCTAAGACGATTAACCCTAACACCTACAATCTTCCAGACCCTGGTTCCTTAGGAGAAGGAGAAGTCTTGGAAGGGAAGAGTAGACGGAACAGTATATTGTTAACAGGAGGGATAAGGGAAAGGTTGCCAATAGGTTTTGCACGGCATCTGACCGTGATGCCCGTGGGACAGGACAGCGTCGCTACGACCGCCGCGCGCGAGGCGCAATTCAAAATGTCCTCTTACCACAGTCATCGCGAGCGGCCGCCGAATACTCGCTTTGTCTCGGTAGACTGATGGTGTTTGGTTGCCTTGGCGAGCTGAAGCCGGGTATTCAGTAGATGGCTCAGAAAATTGAGCGAGAACGGACAGGGGGTGCTGGGAC
Source organism: Ligula intestinalis (assembly GCA_036362985.1). Lineage (NCBI taxonomy): Eukaryota > Metazoa > Platyhelminthes > Cestoda > Diphyllobothriidea > Diphyllobothriidae > Ligula > Ligula intestinalis. The sequence continues at coordinate 48,068,435 of JAYGXS010000004.1, read as the reverse complement.
TTAGCACCTGACCGCTGGCGGCATAAGGCGCGCAGGGTAAAGGCGCTGTTCGTCAGATCTTGGGTTCCAAGTGGCTGCTAGGGCCACTTCAAGTCTTCTGTGATAGCGTATGCGATAAATATTTTCTGAGTTGGATATACAAACATGCTCGGAGAGTCAAATCATGAAAAGAATGAAACTCAAACGTCATATACTCAGCTTACCGTTCTGTTTATAAAGTGCGACCTCGGTCAACGAGTTTACTCCATTCCGGCACAGATCGCGTCAAGTGAAACACTCTTTTTGTGAAACATAGCCAATCAAACTACGTCAGTTCACTGAGTAGACGCAGTCGATCGAGGATCCACACCGTGATGAACACACTCACATAGACAGTTCGACCATCGAATTTGATGATATCCACTATGAGCTCCAACGAGTTGACTTACGCGATGACTTCTAAAAGTCAGGTGTAGAATCTAACGCATTCTCTGACCACCCTCATCTCGGGACCTGGTTGTCAAGGCAGATTCAAGAAGGCCAGATATAAGGGAAGGCGCAGACGGCTGGCGCGACGAACACTCAACACGCGTACCAAATAGCATGTCTTGCTAGGTAGGCTCCCGACAATGAGCGCCATAAAGGCCGCATTAGCATGGAGCCATTGAGCCTGACTCTCAGCCAACACACAGCCACTACACACAGCAAGCCACACTGAACCGACTGCGGTGTCCGAGTTAACCCGCCAGCTGGCAACTCTCCACGCCACGGCTTTCAGCGCACCGCGATAGTTCCAAGCGCACCATATTCATTATAGTGAGAAAAAAACGAACCGAGGGTCGATCGCACTCTCTCTCTCCACCGCCAGCAACAGGCCACTATCAAACTTTTGGCCGCCTGAGGGGGCAGGGGCGCAGCGCTGAAAAGGCACACAGACACACGCATGCACACACGCACTGAAGGTTCGTTGACTGAACGGAAGCTCGTCAATTGAAATATAGGGTGTTCCAAAAAATGTATATACATTTTGAACAATTTTAACTTTGAGGTTTATTATAATTCTATTATTTCAAAAATGCAAAAGTATTAAGAAGTGTCATTTTATTGTTTCTCCACTGAATTGTCCCTACATTTTAAATAGTAGAGAGAAAAGCCATTGAACATGAATGCGCCCAAATACAAATGGAATGGTGTTATGGTGTGTGCGATTCCATTGCTTCGCATTGTCAGCGGTATCTGGATTAAATGGATGTCAGTTTGACAACATGCGGAGCGAAAACAATAAAATGATACTTGTTAAGAGTTTTACACTTTTTAAATAATAAATTACAATAAATACCAAGTTTACAATTATTAAGATTGTGCATACATTTTTTTGGACACCTTGTATATTTTCTGCTAGCAGCTCGCGCTTTAGCTGAAGTGCTGGTAGGTGAGGCTGTTTGTCCACCCAGACTCCACTATAGTTTATATTTGGGGTTTTGGCCCTTTTTATACCCTTTTAGGATATATTGTGCACGAAAAATGCTTGAAAGCTTTTATTTTAAGATTATGGGCTCAACACAGTCGCTGCTTAAGGTGAATTGATTTGATTCTAAATGCTGGCGTACACTCTTATGAGGCAAACTCCGCAAAACTGTGTCATGCAGCAGTCGGGTATCGGCAAATAATTTATCTACACTTTTAGCTAGCACCTGCGCTGCCATTATGGTGAATAATTTTATACACAGTGTGAACTGCCAATTCATGATGCAGGGCTTGATTCACAAAAAATCTTTTGTGGGCACAGAAGCAAGATACTCACCCAAGTGGATGATCAATAGAAAATTGGATGAAGACAAAAGTACCATAAAAACAGTAAGAACGACCAGAGGAAAAAAACTATGATTCAACCATTTTGGCACGAAGCCACGAACGGGATTGATGATAAAAGATGAAAAAGGGCTGATTTCGTCGACATTGGTTATGATATGAAAAAACACACAAAGGCCTCTTCTCCGAGGCCTGTAGAGGGGCTGATAAGATAAGAACAAATATATTAGAATGGTGATGGTAATTATAGTATGATGTTGGTGTTCATCAGTGGAAAATAAATTGAGTTAAGTGATATCCGACCTAGTTGGCACATTAAACGAAACCAGAATTTTGCGTGACCAGCGAAGTAGAAAGGCATTCAGGTTCAGATACTGAAGCAATAGGCACCTGTATTTCCAATAATAAGGTACGCTTTCCATGGATCTCCCGGTCACAGGGCTTATTGTGTACAGCTCAAGGGCGTTGGCAATAAAACTTTTTCATCGAGTTCATCCTTGACTGCTATGAACTACGAAGCTCATCATATATGTTATATGAAATATAACTGTGAGTAACCGGAATCTACCTGATTGATTGGATGCCCATTAGACGGTGAACACAGGAACCCAAAATTAAGAGAGTGTATATTATGCTGCTTAACTTGACTCAGTAGACACTATGTATGAAATAGTTTAAAAATGATGATTATTCCGTGCCGTGCTAGATAAAAGAAATAGCCTTAGTGTCTGCCTTTCTTTTAAATTTTCAGTGATCACTCAAACTTAAATAGAATGGAAATTCAAAATGGATTATGCACAGCTTTCTTAGTTGGCGAGTTCGCTAGTTTTTGTTACTAAAGATTTGATAGACAGATCTGGAAATTATAGAACGAGAGCAGCTGCTACCACAAAACCTGAAAAATAATACACTGCAGTGAAGCCAAGGCTGACTTGTTGCCCTCTTCTTACAATTGTGTCAATACAGTCCCATCTGTGAGAGGAAGGAGGACGAAAAAATGGTTTGTATCCACGCCAGATCAAGCAGGGGCACTGCATGAACCTAAATGCTTTTTGACGTCCATTTAATTTCGCTTTTTCTCCATATAGCTATTAAAGCACTGCAACGCATCTGAGGTCGTTCCTCAATCCAAACTTTTAATCGGCAGACTGAAAACAAATTGCACTCACTGGTTACACGATAAAAGCTTCGAGTTCAGCAAAAGCATAAGCTCCTACCCGACGTTCAATCTCACCTTTCATTAAATCATTTTTGAGTAACTACAGTCATGCAAGTCCTGCAGACAACTTTCATGACAAAATTTTACTTGGTAATTTGGCATAAAGTTGGACAAGTTATGTTGATTACCTGAGTGGATTTGATGATAAGAAAGACTTCAGTTTAGAAAACTCCCATCTTAGTTAAAGTTATGGAGCAAAATAGGCACGCATTCGACAAGACGTGAGGAAGTTTTTGTAAGAAAATTTTTCTGTGCTTCAAGGAAAGGCAGAACCAAACTTTTTATTAGCATATATTGGGCTGTGGAAGAATTCCATAATTTGTAAAAAAAGGTGAAATTATAATCCCTTCCAGAACTGGAAAATTCTGTGCGCAATTGATTAAGCGGAAGTTAAGCCAAGTTTAAGCAATCGCCTTTTTGCTGAACGAAGCAAGAATGTAAGTTTTAAAAATTATATTTAGCTATTCTGTGAAGCTTTTTTGCACAAAATGCAGTTACAAGAACGTTTTTGATAGAAAATTTCCTTCTACCGCATAGCTGGCTTTGCGCGTAAGCCAAGTATCCATATGGTACCGCGAAGACAACCTACAGAAGGTCTTATTGAATGTAAGTTATGTATAAATATAGCTTTTTGTAACAATATTTTTACGCTCAAGTGTTATTTAGAAAAAAAATAAAAAGTGTTTAAAAAAATTGTCACATATGTGGCCTATTTTGTGAATTCGCAAGCTTATTACGGATCGTGGAATTAAGCCTCGTAAGTGGAAAATAATCCGTTACGAGCAGAAAACTATGTTCTTTCATCTGCAGTCAAATTCAATCGTTTTTAGCTTGAATTGTCAAAAAGTCTCTAATTTCACTGTGACATTACCTTATAAAAAGTTAATATACACAGAAGTGTGTCAGCTAGATATCCAATAAAACACTTTTTAACGAGGTAACTTGTTATGGAAGGTTTTTTTATTAATCTTAGGAATAACAATATGCGTGGTATCTAGCAGACTTTTTATATGCCGACAATGTGGTTCGCTGTTTTGAAGCATTTCCACATTTGGCCAACATAGCTATCTTCATAAGAACTAATATCCTGAAGCTCGTTTTTTCGGTAAATGCTGCTTAGTTATATCTTATTTTAAAGTTTTTGATGCAAACGTCGAACAGACGAGTAGTTTATCAACTTATCAATGAAAACATTGAAAACGAGCGAAATTATGAGAGCATTTGTTCTACGATATTCAACAAATAGTTATCCACTTATAGTCATATGAATAAAAATATTTTGACTGAAGAAAAGATCTTTCGAAAGGAAGAAAGTGGTTGCTTTAAGTTTTATACTTAACAAAATATTTAAATTTATTGTTCTAATTTATAGCTATTTTTACGTCTCCAGAACCTGCGGTATAACGGGAAACTTTATTTTTCTTAACAAACAATTAGTACTTCTTATAGTGCTTCTAAGTACTTAATATGCCTGATGCTGCTCATTATTATTGGTAAGGTTTCGTTAGTGCGTTCTCGCTGGTATGGAAGAAATAATCAAACGTTGACAAACTAAGGCAAGTTGTTTGCAGGTCTCGTAATACTGTATGTGATGTTAAATGTCTAAATTGGCGCACACTTATGTAAGCTGTTTGACAAACTGAAAGATGTTCGAGCAGTGTACAAGACATGTCTTCCCAAATCGAACATCAGATTTTTTCAATTTTGACATGCTGTGTATTGCGGAAAAATGGCCCCAAGTCGCGTTCATTTTTCCTGTTAGTCTCAGTGAGAATTCGATAAGCGCACCATTGACCTGGAAAACTACCTTGACTCGAATTTAACACGTCCTCATTTTCCTGGGGACCCCTGTATGACAAACAATTACCAAATTTACGCAGAGGGTCTGCAGGCGACAGTGACAGTGAGTCAGATACCTGAGTTATAGTCAAAACCAGAACTGACAACGTGAATTTATGAATTCCCGGACCTTCAATTTACCATGGAGGAAGAAGAAAACAACCAGCTGGCCTTCCGGGATGTCCTCGTTTGCCGCAAAGACGACGGTGGCCTTAAAACTAAAGTGTTCAGAAAAGCAACCAACACTATGCAAGTCCTGAACTACAACAGCAACCATCCAATAGGTCACAAATGCAGCTGCGTAAGAACGCTATTCCGGCGCGTCGAGACGCATTGCAGCGAAGTGGAAGACAAAGTTGCTGAATTAAAATATGTTCGATGGGCACTGAGAGCGAATGGATACCCGCATAATTTTGTCAACCAGTGCATACACAAACGAGAGACGAAGCCACGTCCAGCTGGTCCAAATTTTTGGCGAGCTCTTCCGTACGTGAAGAATGTATCGGAAACGGTCAGCCGTCTACTCACCCCATTTGGAGTTGGAGTTGCACACAGGCCGGAAGCAACCATCAGACGCCGGGTCATGAGGCCGAAAGACCCACTGCCACGGCAGGAAACAGCTGAATTCGTTTACCGGATCTGGTGTAGTTGTGGAAAAAGCAACTTCACCGGAGAAACCGGGAGAATACTCCAGACGCGAATGGCCGAGCATGCAGCGGTGGTGAAGAAGAAAGACGTCAACTCCCAGGCTACAGCTCAATCAACGGGACCCGGCCATATTTTCAAGTTTAATAAGACCGAAATCCTCGCAAGAGGGGACAACCGCGTGAGCTGCGAGCTGCACGAGTCATGGTTCTCAGGCCCCCAGTCAATCAACAAGCGCAATGATTTGGCGTTCCCATACGCTTTACTGAGAAATTTCCTGAGCAAGAGAATCAGTCACGTGGAAGGACTGGGTGCAACTCTGACGACAGCGGGCGTAATTGTCAAGCAATTATCAAACCTGCATCCGACGCGGACGAGAACGCTGTTGCAATTAATGAGCATAACCTGACCAATTAAGACCTCCAGTGGTGGCTACAGGAACGGACAATTATAGTACGCATGCGGGTGACCGCTGTGAACTATTAATACCGTGCAATCTGTGTATGCATCACCCTTTATCTGCGCATGCATTAGACCTGTTTACGATTACCTATGACTAAGGATTCCTGACGGAATCTGAAAGGTCAGGGAAATAAAGTCCTTGTTCCAGTAATCGCATCTTCTTCGGAATTTATAGATTTAAAGTTTGAACCTGAATATGCAATGATCATTTCAGGTTATACCTGATAACAAAATTTGATTATCCACAGTTGACGATCTGACTAATTTCCATATTTTTTAGGAAATATCCATAAAATGTTATTTCGAAATCTCTATCCGATATTTAGCATTTGGAGACTAAGAAATGCCTGCTCAGTTTAATCCTCAGCAAAAAAGCAATATGACAAATGTAGTATGCACGTGTGTGGTCAGATTTAAGTTGTAGAAGAAGTTAAGTCGTTCTCTGGGACCAGGAGTGTATTTGTCCGACGTTTCGAACTCTCCCGCGAGCTCATTGTCAAGGAATGAAAAAA
>JAYGXS010000004.1:48043059-48061957 GCA_036362985.1 Ligula intestinalis | reverse complement strand
TTTTTTCATTCCTTGACAATGAGCTCGCGGGAGAGTTCGAAACGTCGGACAAATACACTCCTGGTCCCAGAGAACGACTTAACTTCTTCTATCCAGTTACCTGGGCCTCGCATATTCTCGACCATTCAGATTTAAAATATGAATCAGAGGAAAAGGGACGGAAAAGCGACCTGAAGTTGTTCAAAAATGCAACCAGGAAGACACTAAAGTTACATAAATGGGTTCCCAAAGTCCTTTATACTTTCAAAATATACACATTCCGCTCTTCTCAATGTAGTCACTAAGGTAGTCTAACGCATTAAATTTCCTCAATTGATTGACTAAAAATTATTCGTACTGATTACACGATAAGAGATGGTAGCTCTTTATTTCAACTAGAGCATACGATCTCACCTGAAATACAATCTCAGCTTTTATTTAATCGTTGCTGAGTAAGTACTTGCCATATAACATCGAAATTGACAACTACATTTATGTAACTAATTTGGCCAACTGAATAGAAAGGCCTTTCAGCAACCAACTGTGCTAATTTTTGCGTAATCAGACCTGGGTTTTATTGACGTGAACTCACTGCGATCCGCATTTTAATGACATGTAGTAACGTTCAGTTTATCAGGGAGATCACGGTCAGTGCAAGGTTGACCTTGAAAACTGCCTTTAAATCGATGTTAGTCCGTCCTCCTTTACCAGGGACCTCTGTATAATAGACAGTTACCGAATATCACGGGAAGTTAGCAGCGTACAGCGTTTTTGCCTGGGCATACTTATGAACCTCTTGGGACTGGGCTGCAGCCGATAGTGAAATTTAGCCAGGCGACTGAGTTGTATTGAAGGCCAGAATCCAAAACGGGAATGAAATCAAAGGCGTTTACGACTCGAGAACGAACTGAAGAGGCATCGACAGGTGCACTATGACCCCCAACGATGAACACAAATTCTGATTAGTAGTCGCAAAGTAGCCTGAAAAGGGCGTTCGTTAGATATTGCACTCCTTGTGTCCCTATTACTCTTTGTGCGGCAGTCTGTAGTGATGAATTCGAGTGATAATCGTGAACGTCAGGATAGTACAATTTCTTTTTACATCGATCGCCCCTTCTTCTTTTGAAACGCCCCCCTGACTACACCTGCTCCTTGCTTTCAGTAAGAACCGCATTACATAGTGCCGTATGCATTGCGGAATCATAATACTGCTGTTTGATTTACAGGCGACAGTCAGGTCCGCGTCCGCGATATTTTAAATCATCCCCGAAGTCTTCATACTCTCATGAAGCAGTTTACATCAACATCTATTAGGTAATAATATTTAAAGAGAGAAAGAATATAACCTGACATTGATCAGTTGATATGGGTATTATCATATCTAGCAGTTGAAACGCGCAATGTTCACTTACACCCATAAGCAGCACTTATTATACATGGAAAGGGGCATTGGTCAGTTCGTTCATAAGCTTCAGAGCATCAAGGCACTCACGGGTGATTCAAAACCAACAACACGACGGAATTTGGCACTCGGAAAGAAATTGTGGGATGTTCAGAGGACATTTTGTGCTGGGTATGTTATAGTGGCTTCCAAAAGATGGTGACGAACAAATAGAGCAACACTGTCCAAGTCAGCTCGCTTGTATGTCTATTTATAAAGCCAACCAAAGTGCGGTTGTGAATTTACACTCGGTTCTGCCCTATAATGCGGTTGCTCGGCTTAGAAACGCGTAAAAAAGAAGGGGCAAAAGACTGCTCAGCTGCCTTGCATTGGATGAGGTCGGGGCACCATTGCAGACTGGGTGCAACGGATCCACGACAAAGGCCAATCTTGTTGCAAATCTAGGTGACAGGAATATACCGCAGTGAGAATGGAAGAAGCACAGCTCTTAAGACTTGTTGGTTTCTATCTAGCAATTAAGCATGCCGTCGTTTGCTATTGATGAAGATGTGCCATCCCAAAACAAAGTAAGGTTTATTGAGTATATTTTCAAGAATGATCCCCAGCGCATCGTCAGACAAATGAGAGCCTATAAAAAGAGTTAACTTTAAACAATAATAATGCAGGATTCTGTGTTTAGCCAAGGAATAAGGCAATAAACGTCCCCTTGCATTCAATTAACCGGTCGATAACAGCTGCCTTCGTTTCGCTTTGAAAAATTTGTAATTGGCATCCAAATCCATATTTCAATGCATATATGCATCTGATGCGAAGGATAGTGAAAGGGCTTATTATGGCTTATTAGCCACCAGCAGCCGAACAGGTCAATTGTGTGTTCAGGGACTAAAAATGAAATAGAAAAAGAACCTTACTGCAGAAGTTAAACGTTTGAATCACTGTCCTACGGGCTTCTTGCATTGCTGGTTTCGATCGGGAATGTACACACAAGTTTGATCGTCGATTTTGAATGAGTTAACTGTGTGCTTGGTCATCCAAAACTAACTAACTACCTTAATATTAACAAATATGCTATCACTCGGAAACTAATGGAAATGCTCTCAGGGCCCGACAAATGAGACTCCAAGAAGAGCGGGACGAGCGAGTCACGTTAGCGATCGATTAATTTTCATCAACGAATTTCACAGAACTATATGTTTGGTTATAAGAAAGCCAACCGAAAACCACTGACCTTAGTGTCGGCTCTTAGCTCAACTTATACGTTGTTTAAATTTATCAATTTTACAATTTTGTTTTAATGCAAGCCGCTCGAATAAAGTCACTTTCGATTCTTACGGCGTGCTACTCGCTAGCATTTCTTCTTGACAACACTCCACAGCTCAAATTTTTCTATTCTCACTTGCCGCTGTTTCTTTCGCCCTTCAACGATACCATTCTCTGGTGATCATTCCCGGGCTCAGGAGAATCAAACAGCGATCTTCAGACGAGATTTCTCTCAAATCTCCCGATTGCGACCCGACGAGCTAAGATCCCAGTCTTCACGATGTCATCCTTTGGCAAGTTGATTGCTTGACTCCTGCTGGCAAGGATCGTGGAGGATCTAAGTGAGTCGTATCATTTCTTAATTTTAATTGTCATCCTCGTATACCGTTTTTACACCTTTTCCACTAGAAAAGTCTGGTAAATTACTCACTAGTAGTTAGCCTACACTAGAAAGTTTTCCGTTGCGTTTTTGCTAAGACGTTTTATATATTTGTAGTGATTAATCATCTACACCAGATGTCTGGGAGAGACCCTATAGACAAAGGCCTTCATGTATATATTTGCGGATAGCTTTAGTGCCTTCCATGTGCAGAAGTTTTCCATATTATTTAAACGATTTTCTCTAGTCATTTCCGTGGTTATAAAAGTGTTTGTTTAAAAAACGCCCTTCATTTTTTGACTTCCGACAAGGGAACCTCAGTTTTCAGTAATAATTCTTAAGCTAGACTCTCTTCATTCCAAATAATGAAGGGTTTTTTGCCAGTCGCAAATATACCTTAAAGGATTCGGATTAGTGGTAAGTTAAGTCACCAACGTGTTAGTTTGAGCACACTTTAGTCATTGTACGAGGGACTATTACCTAAAAACTCAGCACAAGCATTATAACTGCGTTAGTAGTAGCTAGCACCGAAGGTTTGAATGTATATATTCACCCAAAAACGCAACCAGAAGGCACATTATTATGCTCTAACACGCAGTACTGAGGGCCAGCAGCTTCTTAGTTCTCAACAATAAGGTGTGACAGCAAGTCATACTCACATAAGCAGAGGAGAATACCGTCCATCATTGGACATTTTGCTTATTATTTTAAAGCTTAAGCAGGTTTCCCATTGCTACCACCTTGAACCCGCACTTTTGCATCCAGCCGTACTAACGCATACAAATTCGTTTAGCCATGTATGATCTTTCATTAGATTGCGGATTTTAGGTGCACTTAAAATTACTCACAAAATACTATATTAAAATTTAAGCCAAGAAAATATTGCTAACAAAGACTACCGCTACGAGTGGTGGATTCTTGTCCAACATCCACGGCCTTCAACCTAACAGTAAGTGATGGACTCGAATTAAGTCATGCTAGATTCGACAAGAATATGCAGACAACGGCTAAAATTTGCCTGCTTGGTCTGCTTGCAGTTCACTGCTCTCATATAAAAATGGCACAACAAATTAAACGGTTACTTAAAAAGAGTTGCATAAGATCTTATTTCATTCGGCTCTCACTTTCGGGCGTCTATGTCTGATAAATGCTATTTTCTAAAATTGGGCCAATTTATTTCATTCGGGTTGTTTTTTGAATGAATATGTTCGTGATCTTACAGGGTTATTGAATTTAACTTACTTAACTTAACTTTAACTTATTTAAGCCAACCAACTGCCCACAACTATGCGTTTTCAACGTACCTCGAGTTTACCTCGCAGCTAAAAGTTATGTTTTTCTGCATCAATATCGCCTTCACTTGGTTCAGCTCTGGCAGGTCACACGGGTTGCTGAAACAAAGATGAAACTCATTAATCAAGTACTTACCTCCACACCATGCAAATGTTTACCGTAGGGGCTAATCGTGTGAAGATTTGTGGAGAGTTACACTTCCCTGTACTACCGAAAAAATGGCTGATCGGAAGTACTAAACATGGTAAGTGGGCTTCAGCTATCGCCTAATGAACACAATCATCCAGATATGTCCTGGAGTTTACTCTTGAGCCAAGCCAGCGGCGGTTTAATGGCTAGCATATTGTAGACAAACAATTTCGCAGGCCTGATCTTAGTTATTAAGCTAAAAATTAACAGTTCGATCGCACTTTTCTTTGTCGCATGTCCTTGTATTGGCTATCGAATTACTCAAAAACTTTGCCAGTAAGGATCCCCAATTTAAAAATATAAATACGTAAGGTACAGTGGACGCTAGAGATTACACAACATGTTGACATATGCGAAAGATTGATACTACTTCGTTATTCAGCATTGGCTCAGGTTGTTAAACTGTTTATCGTGTAGTCTATTCTGAAGTAATATCAGTCATGATAGGATGCAGACTTTTTCACGAGCTTCGTTTTGAACAATAACAAAACGTAAGTATGGTAAATGCTGAATGCTTGAGTGGTATGCCTTTTTATCAGTTATTTTGACTACCTGCATAAATTTAAAGATATTTTATGGAAAACATGCATGAAAAAATATTTCTAGTACTAGTTTGATGGCAAATTGCGTTTTTTTAATTTTAGACTTAAAGAAAGGGTATCTTTCGGTTTTAAAAGAGTAATTCAATCGCCGAATAGTTTTCTAAACAAGTGACTGCTACACTGCGCACCGTGCACATCCTGTTTAACGAAAAGTGCGTTTTCTTCTTTAGTTTGAGGAAGACGTCATACAGTTGTGATAAAATATTGCAACAGATGTGAAACATTTTTTATGCAGTATGGGCAGCATCAATAAATTGAAGGATACGATTTATTATGAATTAACACCTCAAAATTGTAAAAAAGCTCAAAATAAAAATTTTTTACATCCAAAAGGTACCCTTTCTTTGAAAACATAATTTAAAGAAAACGTAATTTTTTATCAAACAAGTGCAATAAATAATTATTTTGTGCATTTTTTCCAGAAAATATATTTGAATTCATAAAGGCAGTCAAAATAAATTACAAAAAGGCATACTTCTCAAGTAGTCAGTTTTTACAGTACCTACGTTTTGCTAGTGGTCAGAACGAAGCTCGTTAAAAGGCCCGCACCCTATCATGAGTAAAATAATTCAGAATAGACTACACGATAATCAGTATCACAACTTGAGTCAATCCTGACTGGCGGAGTATAAATCTTTCGCATTCATGGACATGTTGCGTGATCGTTGGCGTCTATTGTAGATACAGTTAACAACCCGCATTTGTAAGTACGATCATTAATGCGAAAGACTTTTTTGCATATGGCATTTTCTATTCAAGAGGGTCAGTCTAATGAACTATTCCAGGCTCTGCACTTGCAAATATGTCCAGTAATCCCGCTTTCAAATGTATGGCTATGTGAACAAAAATGGTAAAATGCATTAACAGGGAACAAAGTACAATTCAAAATCCAAATTAAAGGGGTTTTAGATGGGGTCATTTAGTCTGCTACGTCTAGGGCCAATTAAAGTCGAATAGAATCTTATCTTTCCTAAAGATGAAATTATTTTGTGTGACATGGCCAATATTCTTTTTTAAAAACCCACATATTCTGGCACTACATTTAGAAATCCATGACAAATTGACAACCGAAACACTACCTCTAGCCTACCTTCCTTGGATTTAGTAAACCTCCAGCAAGTGTAGGTCAAGATGCGTCACCTGTCCAGACTGAAGCAACGGTACTTCATTATCCGCAAAGATGCTATTAAAACCACAAATGTTGTATTACCATACAGTTCTTGATTATATTTTGCTGCAAAAAATATTAAAATGTTGTTTTATGCTGTTCAGAAGGCTATTCTGACCTGCCATGCAGAAAAATCGGGCTTTTAGAAGCATTTAAGATGACCGAGATGATGTTGGATGTTAATTAGGCAAACTGAAATGAGTAGTCATTCGAATAAGTCAGGTTGTAGGCTGAAGGGACAAAACGGAACATACAATGGCAACTGGAGACTTTAATAACAAGTGACTGCTCTAAGCGGACACAATACACAATCTGGGATCGCCAATAAGTATTCAACTTCATATTGCCAAGTAGAAAAGGGCACCCCTCCAGAACGCGGAACTTACTCCTTATTCCATTTATTTGACGAGGAAGGCTAAATAACTTCACCTTGATTTACGAATCCTGGTACATCATCAGTCTAACATCCATCGCTAAAAAGGTTTGGTGAATTTATGGTGTAAGCTGACCCTAATTTTAACCTTTTGAGTCTTTCAAGCAAGGAAATTTGAGTCTTCAGACGGATTTTCATGTCTGGAGTACACATATGCGTCCTGAAGACGTGGTAGAACGATACGAGCTTTTCCCAGGCAAATGAATGTGCCTGATCTGATGCCCTCTCAAATGAGTGGTCTGACAGTAGCTGCGAACTGTCAGGCCCTACTTACTGCTTAACTGACTCCAGTTCAGTAATCGAGCGTGCAGTAGGCACACTTGACAGAAGACGCTAAGTGAGTTATAAACAGCCGTTTTGATTATCATAATCTTGGCAGTGTAACACTTAAGTTGCTTTCATCGCTTTTCTGCTAACGCGCACTGTTTGGTTCTAACTATGGGAAGTCCTGAAAGTTAAAGTGCATACGAAAAAGAGTGAGAGTAGACGCGATCGTTGTTACGATAACGTTTCGGAATTCTTATTGGTACCCATCATCAGATTTAGTAGCAGAAGTGAAATGGTTTTGTAAGGTTAATGTGCATTTTCGTACCAGTGCCGTTATGTCGTTTTCGTTTCACTATTTTTGCCTTCTTTTTCAATGCACCTGGGTGCTCAGATCAGACTCAATGAAGTGCAGACACCTTACTCCCGTTGCGGGTCACATTTACGTTTACTTAATCTTTTACTTGCTCCTGTGCAATTCGATACACTGGCCGAACACCGAGGTACCTCGAAAAGCGGGTGTGTAAACACATACACGTTTGGCGCACCCACATCGATTTCGTGTTCCAATCTCGCACACCTAGCCCATACGAATTGACGAGTCCATCCCAAATAAACCTTTAAGGCTGTCTATGGGAAACCAACTAACGTATAGTAAGGTCTAGGCAAACGAGCGCTAGAGACTGCCAAGTCAGTGGGTAGACTGCTAATGAATCTAGTGCTGTGCTCTCAGCAGACATTAATACAGACGCTTTCTCTTTTACAGCTGTAACTGACCTGAGCTGGTAATCGCATGCCGCCCAATCCCCTGATAATTGTTTGTCCCGCCGCATACTTGCCAGTGATGTTCACTTCACCTATCCGATCTATGAATATTGCTCACAGCCTACGCTTCTTCCTTCGCCATCGAAACCTCCCAGTCACCGCAATTCACTGACCTCGTTGGGTGGATGGTATGGCTACATCAAGTATTAAGCATACATTCCAACTAAGTCATGTCTTTTCATTTACTATGCAATCTCATACCCTGGATTTTTGAACGCATATGTTGACCAAATTAACTTTTTGAAAGAACTTATTTGAATGACGTACCTGTTCTGAGCTCGTAGACCAAAAATCTCTTGAAAACACTGATTTCATGCTGGCCTTTGGTCCTCAGAAAGGCCCGTGCAAATATCCCATCCATCGATGCAGTACCCTATAACAAATAAACGTGTGAGTCAACTTTAAAAATATACTTAGACCATAGGAAAATACCCCCTGCTCTCGAGCCTGAAGTGTTAAGACTGTGTTCTATTTCAGATTTTTCACATCTTTTGCATTTTCATATAAAGTTTGCTGTACACTTCAGCTCAGCAGATCTAGAAGGTCGACATCCAGTCACTGTACCCTACATGATCCTCTGATATAAGTTTAAGTCGTGCGCTATATCCAGTCCGCAGGTCTGTGCCCACAGCCAAAACTGTGGTCCAAGGCTAACATCCTCCAGGTCATTAGCATGCGCAGTAAGTTCGCCCAGACTCACAAACCTGCAGACGCAGGACCAAATTCCACTCGAGCAAACACATGAGTTCAGATAGTCACGGTCACCCGCGTCTCATTTGACCAGGCCCCTCTTATTTCGCCTATGCAAACTATCCACTTAAACTGGCACCCTTTGGATAATACAGATCACAGCACTTGAACTTAAACTTGCTCAATAAACCTATAAAAGTAGAAGGACATTACAGACGAAGACATGGAACACTAGAATACGCATTTTTGCCTCATTAGGCGTCATCAGCTAGTGATGTTCAATTCCGATGTTGCCGCTGAAATTGCTGCCACACACGAGTTTTGAACTCGTGATCTCTCCAATCCGGGCGAACGTCCTAACCATTGAGCTACGAGCTCACAGTCTTGACGGTGTTAGATCGAGTAAAAGATCTAATGGCAACATGGACGGACGAGTGTGTCCTCTAACGGATTGGTGAACGCGTATCTGCTGGTTTATGTCTCCGATCTAATACCGTCAAGACTGTGAGCTCGTAGCTCAATGGTTTGGACGTTCGCCCTGACCGGAAAGATAGCGAGTTCAAAACTCGAGTGTGATAACAATTTCAGTAACAACACCGAAGTTGGTTATTACTAGTTGATGACGCCTAATGAGGGAGAAATCGCCGGTCTAATGTCACATGTCCTTAGTCGGTAATGTCCTTCTGCCTACATATATCTAAGCCGCCAGAGGTGGAGGCTCGAGTGAGAGCTATTATGGTATCATAGACAGACGGATGTGTCCTCTAACAGCTCGGTGAACGCTTATCTGCTACTTATAAAAGGAAATGCTACCAATTTCCTACTGTTTTTCACACTCTATTCTACTCAAGCATGACTGTACGCATTCAGCGTCAACCCTAGTCGCCGCAGAGGTCATTGATGCCTGGAGCAGCAACTCTGAGTTATGTGCACTATAAATTCAATATTTTAATGACTTATGTCTTTTGCTTTCGCTTTAAATTTGCTTTGATTATTGTAGGGATCTGAATACAGGCCTTGTTCAGACCCTTTCAAATCTACTCCAAACCATTGAATATCGTTGCTTTACTTTCCTTCCTGTTATTGGTTTTAAACAAACACATTTAATTAACCGCATAATATAAGCTAGAAATTAGCATTTTAATCTATCTTGTCGTGGCAGACCGCAACACGTTAGCATATTTCATGAGGTATCCGCTTTTTCCTTAATTTAAAGGAACCTGCCCAACAGAAAACTAGTTTATGTTTTTCTGGATATTTTTGTTTGTGCTATTAAATCTGACCACTCTATGTTTCTAGCTGTCAAGACTAACACTGCGTGCTGACGATCTTGATCCTTCAATTCGTTGGGCAGGCATATACATTCTGTTTTACAGAATATTATCATATAAATCTCTCTGTCCAAGAGACCTTCAGGCACCTTTTAGTCCGGAAATGATGCATTAATGTTTGTTCTTTTTACTGAATTACTTGGTGATAGCATGCACCACAATTTCGCAATAGAGTAAGCATCATTACTTGCATAAAACCATTTTGAAAATACTTTTTTATTGATGTGATGCAGTACGTAGGTATTCTGAAGTATGGTATTCAATAGCTAAGTGCTAGTCTCTTGAAAAGGAAAAAACAGACAGGTTACAATGATCTAATACACGTCTCATGGGTTATACGTGCCTCATTCACCACTGACGTTGGAGAGATCTTGAGTTATACCAGATTTTAAACGTTAATTTAGGTGAGGTCTACACGTCCAAACGCGTTAATCGGAGTTAATTTTTGGCATTCAAAAGTCACTCTGCGCCGTTATTGCAAATGCCGAAAGGAAGTTCCCTTTTGAGCTTTTCTAGTGTGAACACAAGTAGGAAATCGAGATAGGGATCCCTCACGATACAAATTAATTGGAGGTAATTCTAGTAAATAGAGCTTCAGAGTTATAACTTTAGTTAGCTTCCCTTGCTTTATTTTACCTAAGTTGATTTTAGTTTGATTAACGACATGCGGTTGCTCTTCGCCTTTCATTTAATTTTTTTAGTTTAATTTTTAATTTTTAATTTTAATCTATGTAACTATTTTCTTTTATTACGTTTGGTTTGGTATGTATTTTAAATTGATTTGTATTGTGATTAATCACTCAGCTTTATTAGTTTTATTTGTTTTGAAATAACTTTATAATATAGAACTACTAATATACGTCGATTTGTGATGAGAGTTTACATGAAAGAAAATGCACCTACGTAGTTTCAAGACAATGGCCAACGTCATTGAATTCGTGGTTTCTTTAATTAAAAGGCTCTTACAAATCTCATTTCATTTGACCTGTCTTATAGTAGCTGGGAGCAGCAGATGAATATTTTTTATGCTCTTAAGTAGCTCATTGTTATTCGTTAAACATGTGGGTTTATAAGAGAGCATGTGTAAATATCAACAGCTTAGCACAGTTCATATCATACAAGCTTTGTGTTTAAACGTCTCGGATTAAGCGATTGTATGAAAAGTGTATTATTATTATCATTATTTTTCCTGTTATCTGAATAAAAGAATGGTTTCTAATTAAAGTGTAATCTCCTACCGAGGCTGATTTCAGCTTGAATGCGTGCTGGCAACTTTGTAAATGCTGAAAAAAGCTGTTTGGTAGCAGATGCTGCATTAAGACAGCGAAATATCTTTGCGTTTAGCGTATCAGTTTGTTTAATAAATAGGCCTTACATGAAGGCATATTTTGTCTTCAATGCACAACTACCTACTCATTTCCTTATAGTAAGCATGCATTGTTTAATTTTTTCATACAATCGTGGACTGCAGTTCTATTGATTATGTTAAGACGCCTTTACTTGCGTATGTTTTATAAGTTTATGTTAAGGTTCACTTAAGCTTTCCTTACTTTTGTTCAGTTTTACTTAGTTCACTGTTACATTTTATTTTATTAATAGCTCAGTTTAGCAAAAGCTAGGTATGCTCGCCAAACACTCTTCTGAATTCTCTGATGGGAATTTTCGCAAATTTAGTCTATTTTTTATGAGTTTAGTAAGTTTATTTTGCTCTTTATTCCATTTCCTGTTCCATTTACTGATGATTATTTACTTTTCTTGAGTTTAACCACGCACACCTTCAATCTACATGCGGAATAACTTACTCCTAGCGGCCGTATTAAACAACTTTGACTAAGCTTTTTCGCTTCGCCTATACTTTTCGACATTTCCTTCTCTGTCAATCCTATTTCATTACCAGCAAAACAGTATGACCACCGTTCTCGAAGGAAAACATTATGGGAGAAGGCATAAATGAGGGGACTACATAGGATTCTCGTGCGTTCTTGAGATTACTATTTTGTCACTCAAATTTGGTTAAACATTAAGTTTCATGAGTTTGCTTTTGTTTATCTTACTTTACTGAGTTGAACATGATTTCTATTGTAGTTTACTGCTGAGTTTTAATAATTTTATTTAACTCGAGATAACATTTTAATTTAGTCTTCTTTCTTTTCTTTAGTAAACCTTAATTAAGTTTCATTAGAAAGATTTGAATTATCGAGCGCTTTTTCTGCCACACATGATGCTATTTAAATTATTATTTTTATTATTTCATACATTTACTGACATTACTTACATGATAACTTTTCTTTCGCATGAAGACTCTTCTACCACGGGTCCCGTAAAACAAGACTTTTTCGGTTATTAAGTTTTTCCATAAAAAGGATTATTTGACTTTTGTTTGTTACTGAATCAGCATAGTAATTCAATATTTACTATTGAGGTTTTGATCATTCTAAAATATAAAGTATTGTTTTATGCGTTATATTGCAGGACGCAATCATGCTTCCAACTCTAGAGTAATCTTTTAGGGGCATCAGTTAGATTGTTAACGTAGTCGCTGCTGTATAATATCCAACTGAGAAAAACAGAGACATATGTCTATGATCAAACATTGACAATTTAAGTTTAATTTGAAGAGGTACCACCGAGGTTGTATAAAAACGTTGCTCTAAACCCATTACTTATCGTTCAGTTTGTGAGCATGAAGCTTGTTATAATTATGCTGGTGATGGAAGTTTATAGCGCATACATGATATCTATGTGGTTTAAAGACAATAATCAATGTTATTTTATCTTACTTTCTTTAGTGAAAATGATCAGCGCATTCTTATTTCATTTTGTGTGATGTAACTGCAAGATGAGTAAAATTGTATGTATCCTTTTCATCGAGACATAAACTTCGGCTTTTAATTACATTTATTTTATGCAAAAGATATTGCTTATTTTGTTTCACACAAAAACGCCACCAAATTTCCGATTTCGGAGACCTATAATTATCTGAATTTTGAGGTCATCAGTTAGCAATGGCGAAATATAATTTTATATAATTATTACTCAAGCTAGAATCACTGTGACCGCTTAACAGATTTTAAAGCTATAAGGGGTGCCAAACCTTACTAGTTAATCCCGAAATACTGGCGATGACCGACTCAAAAACCAACGGGATTTGTGCGTTAAAAAAATTGCATGGGCTCTAGAAGAAAATCAGAATTGAACATCAGGGAAGACCTAAGAGATAGACCAGGATGCCGATCGTACAATTATGGCCATCTTTAAGTTGGCAATGCAGCTACCGAAAAAATGACGTCCATTCAGTGAGAAATTAGGGAAATCAGTTTACAAGCATTGATGATTTATAGGTCTTTTTTTAATAACTTTGCAAATGGGAATATAAGTCACCAGTTTTCAGAATACCGGTTGTAGCTTAATTCACGTGTATATGGAAAATATGCCAAAGTTGGCGCCTTCGGTCATATAGTTAGCTTGTCGGTGACTTAAACAGTATGAGTAAAATCTTGAAATCAGCCACCAAAAATTCATTCGAATAAAGGTGTTTTCACTCGGCATTTCCAGAAGCCTCAATAAGCAATTATTCACTTATGAAAACATAATCGCGAAGTTTTACACAACCTAAGTCGGGGGCTATTGCGTAAACACGGAAGACATTGTTGAAGGCAGCATAAGATCAATTCTTGTCACTCATCTATAAAATCTTCAGAAGAACATCTTGTTAATTTACTGTTATTTCATTTGGACTATTAACTCACAAAATAGACGAAAAAATTATTTGTGATAGCCAGTGCTGACTGGTGATTACTAAGGTAAGAATAACTCTATATCAAGTAATCTGGGAGAATATTCACGCTAAATGACCACCCTAATCGATAAGTGGTTAACCACTATGCGGCCTTCTATCTCACCCAATACGAAGTAGGCTTGGCTGTGGAGTTCGGAGCACTCTACTTGACGGTCGAAAGAGCTGCGTCAAGTCTCAGTTGTGAAGTTTTTGAAATATGCACTAAGTGATTATTAAACGCAAAAACAATATAAATTACCGCTCTTTAGCTGCTACTGTTCTCTTCAAGTGGATAACTGTCACGTTTATACATAATACTGCGAACAAAATGGATCTCAATTTTCCCCCACGCCTGCTAACGTTCTAAACAGATGAGCTGTCGAGTTGTCAGCTTTTTATTTACCGAGATATATAGCAATCATCTAGATTAATCTTTCCCCGTATTCTTTGTGGAAAATATGATTTGAGCCGCCATTGTGGACACTCGCAAACTGATTTGGGGCATTATAATTAAACACACCTATTTATTAGTTCCCAAAGCTGTAATTAAATGTAGGTAAACGGTTAAAAGTACCGTTGAGTATAAAGTTTTCAGATTAACATTAAAAAGAAAGAATGACTAACTAATAATCGTGGTTTGAGGTTACATAATAGATGCGAAATGCAAACATCACTGAGTTTCCGAGATGTATGATGGAAAAGCAGTCATAATCTTTCCATGAGGCCATTTTGGCGCTGAAACAGAAAACCAAATAGAGCAGGTGGGTAAACTGCTGACTTCACGCAATCAACAGATGAATAATATAATCATTAAAACAAACAAACTAAGGATCAATTAAAACATCAATATATCGTTTGCTTTAAAGATGCAAAATGCAATGCAAAGATTATATAAGGTACTTGGGAATGCAATAAAAATCTATGTTTAGTAAATTTGTTTTAATTTTTTTCTCGGAATTTTTGCAGTATGCTGCTTTTAGATCCCTTTGTTTAACTACGTTTATGTAGGCATTTGCACATAAATATGCTTTTTAGTTTTTAATCATTTTTCTGCAGACATAAGCAAATTGGGGTGGGTGAAGCATGCCTGAAGATAGGTTATCCCCGCACAAGTGTCTTGTGGAATTCGTGGTTACAAGTTTAATGCTTAATTATGAGGTAGATAAATCGTGTTTAATGCGTGAAACATGACCAGTGGAAAATAAACTGAAGCCACTTGCAATTGTATTAGTGAGCTCAGTGTACATATGTATATGTTCAACGCGTTAAACCTATCAGTACAAAATCACATCGATAAATATAAACTCATATTGGTTAAGTAAACGAAACCTGCTGACAGCTAACAATAGTAAACCCATTTTATTTATTCTATAGGCGGAAATTTGGCTTTACGTGGAGGGAATTACTTTTACGTGGCCTCACAAAAACGCGCCGTCGCTGAGAGTATGAATACATTCACCCAGACAGAACTTGTAAGTTCTAAGTTCGTTACAATAAATTTGGCTTTGCAAAGTTGCGAACTCAATGTGAGGTTACCGATAATTTTAATGAACCAGCCCAAAGAAGGCGACGATTGTACTCAGGGTGCCTTGTTTTTTGGCCTCGTCAACCTCTACGGTGGTTTCGGGATAGTCATTCCGGGATTCTCGATTGGCGAAATTTCTCTTTTTCAGAGGCTACGGCATAACGGTAATAAATTCAGTAAACTAGTTAACCTTAACAGTCCACTCAACATACTGCAGTTGGTGAAAAGCGTCTAGAAGACGTCGTAAGGCCACTTTCATGCGTTTAATTTCTCTGATATAAAACTATGACAACAGCTTTAAAATGGTAGTCCGAAGTAAGACCAAAATATGGCAATAGCAGTGACTAAAATGGTCGTTTAACAATTGTATACTTTCAAAATTCAGTCAAGTTTATTTTAAAGCAAATTTAAGCACGCCTGCTCTTTTAACTATCTTCTTTTAATCATTACCTTCGCATCTATTTCATTTCAATATAAACAAACTCCCAAGTAGTCCTCCAGATGGCAGTGATTATAGCTTGAATTATTGAAACGCGTATATGCATAAAAATATACGATATGTGGGCGTGAAAAATTCTACTTTGTTAATCCCGCACACTCTAGTGACCACCAATTGAGGTTAAGGTAATACTGTGGACAATCCTGGTGTGGATAATGGAATTCGGTAAAACAATATTCAGGAAAGCTTTCTTGGGAGGTTACCTCTAAATAAATCCTTTCTTCCAAGTGCCGTACGGAAATCGTTGTTGAAGATCAAACGTTGGATTGAGGAGTAGATAATGCGTGGGAATTGAACAGTGGAAAATAAATTAAAGCCGATTTGCATTATTCAAGTGAAATTTATATATGTAAGAAGCATCAGGAAATAATTCAACCGACCAACAATACCTATGAACCATAAAATAGTATAAAACTCTTATTGGTTGAAAAGACGGAACATTAACCTTGAACACGGGTAACCTATTTTCAGGTGGCCTCAGAAGTACGCGCTATCTCTGAGACCGCAAATGCGCATGCGGCATCTAGTATGTTAAAAATTATTTCAAGCTTCATCTTACTCGAAGTAAATATGTCAACGAGAGCAACATCTTCCCAGGAGGACTCAGGGGTGCCAAAAACGTCGAGAAGAGTAAAAACGAGTTTTTAAAGGATAAATCAAAGCCTTGCATGAACTAAGAAAAATCATGGTGGGAATTGGCATTAACCAGTCCTGACTAACGTTTTAAATCTGCTTGTTCTGTTCTGTGTACTGATTGTGTGATGCAACATTGATTTATGAAACGCAAAAACCCATGCAAACGTCTATGCACCTGTCCTTCTCATTCGGATAATACTGCCTTGATATTGTACGCAATTACTTCCGTAAAAAAGGTGTCTACGTTTCTCTTGTTTGTACGGTCTAATGCAGTGTTATTTGTTCATAATATCCTGACCACTTTTATCACTGAGCTAAGTTTCACCTAAAACTGCTCTTGAGGGCACACTATCGTTTATCGTACGAAGTCCGTCGAGGCCAGTATGTTTCCATGTCAGGATCACTAAATTACTCTGATATTAATATAAGTTAATACGTCTTAATTTCATTGCAGCTCAGGCTTAACAGCCAGCCACAGCTAAGTAAATGTGTGGGATAGCAAAAGTTTAGCTTTAGGTAAATATAATTAAGAGAAACGGCCACAACGCAGATAAGAGTCTTTACGTGGAAGAATGCTTAATGATGTGCTTGGTAATGAAATTGACCAAGGCGCAATACAGAGTCTGGCTCTCCCTTTGTCGTTTTTGTTTTAGATATTAATGGGGAGTCAGTCGACCTGGGATAATGTATGGCTACTATTATAGCATTCTTGCTTAGTTTCTTTATATTAAGCCTTAAGTTAGCGAAGTGAAGTATAACCACTATAAGATATTAATGAAGTTGGCAATAAGTTATATTAGGTTTTGTTTCTAGATACCAATTTATAAAGCAGTCTATGCCCTCTTGCAACAACCTATTGGAATCGAACTCCCGTAAAAATTTGGTGTTCGCAGCTTGTTCACGGTTTCCGGCAAAGGAGCTTTTTCGTCGCAATCAACTGTAACTGAGACAGCAATTCTATTGATGTGTTTTGAATAAATAGTCCGAATGTGAAGGGCACCTCTGTTCATCAGAAACGTAGAAAACAGATAAAACCTGTATCTAAAGTATAGAACGACGCCTTGTGTCAACCACGAATAAAAACTTTGAGCGGAGGGGGTAAACAGGCATGACTTACCAACGTACGTTTAAAGTCTGATTGTTCTCTTCTTCCGCTCTGTGTACTGATTAAGTGATTTAACCTGGATTTATAAACTTAAATATAACACACATACACCCATAGATTTACCATTCTCATTCTGAGAAGACTGCCTTGATATTCTGCAGGACGATTTGCCAAGCATTTGCGTGCTCATTTATATCAACGTTTCTCGTTGTAGATTTCCACGCTTGCTTGACTCTGTAGGAATGCGGACCATAGCGATCTGACGTCAAGATGTTGCAGTCGTGGTGGTGAAGGCTGCTATCCTGGACTATGATGGAGGAGCGAAAACCCGGCTCTTGGAGTCTTGCTGGATCCTTTAAGTTAGGTGGCAGTCAGATTCACCTTCCCTGTTCCGAGGTTCACGGTGTGAACAAAGACCAAGTGTGCAAACGCAAGGTCATTATATTGACATTTTTAAAATGCAGTAACCCATTGAAATGTATGTCCAAACATAGTTCGTCACCATCCTCATCAGGTGGTACCTGTTGCCCCGGAAATCTGTTCCTGCCGCGTTCTCATTAACCGGCGGCAGCGAAGTGCTCGTATTTTGGCGCTCAAGTTACTGGACTTTTGCTATTTGCGAGCTCACGGACAGAAAATATTTGTCGTAATCTAACCAAAGCCGAGCTTTCATCGTCTTCTTACGCCCTGTTAAATCCTCAAAGAAGGGCAGGTGAAATAGTAGTTTGAGTAACGGAAATTGTTTGATTAGTCAACTTTTTCGCAGAAAAATGGCGCGCAGTAAATAATATCGCATTTATTTATTTCTTACTTAGCTAAAGTTTGTTAATTTTAGACCATTTTAGGCAATTTTTTACTTAGTCTTTACTTAATTCCCGAAAAGAAATTGGTAGTTAGGAGGTCGTCTATCTCAAACTACGTGAGATCCAACTTGCGTTTCTCGAGTTAGTATAGCTTGCGGCACAACGCGCCGCACACATCTTCAAGTTACATTGCGCAACTACTAAACGTACTTTATTTTATTTGGTTTATTTAACTTACTTATATTAAGAGCAGCTTTTTAGTTGATATTGATATTATTTATTTTACTTAAGTCTGGTTAAATTACCTTAGCTTATGAATTTTAGTTTCAGGTATTTATATTTCAAATTAGTTATTTACCAATATTTGCAAAATTGTACATTTTAATTATAGCACGCCTTTCTGTTTAAACAAATTCAAGCTTTTAGATAAGTATTTTTTTCTATTCACCTTTTATAAACTGTTCTGTATTTCTTCTCCTCCAAATTATCCAGGCTGTATACACTTTATTTCACCGGGTTCTTCATTACATGAGGATAGGGCTTTCGCCTGCCGATCAAGGACGCAAATTAGGATTCTATCGAAGGACACAACAACAGCAAGCGCACAAAAGAGGATGGCATCAGAATGAGGGTTTATTGTGAACATAAAATACGGAGCTGTTGTTTCAGGCAGCAGTGACTGCTGGTGAATCCAGGGCTGATGTTGACTGGGAGTGTTTGCGGGCCAACTGTGTGAG